>ML677328.1:6398468-6739509 GCA_007922305.1 Dermatemys mawii
AGTTAGTCTTTAAGGTGCCACAGGACTCTCTGTCATTTCTGTAAATAAGAAGCGGGCAACATCATCTCTCACAAATGTAAACAAACTCGTTTGTCTTAGCGATTGGCTAAGACAATCTGAACAAGAAGTAGGACTGAGTGGATCTGTAGGCTCTCCAGTTTTACTTTGTTTTATTTTTGAATGCAGTTCTGTAACAAAACAAAAAATCTTTTGGAGACCTCCAAGCCTCCCTGCTCAGCCCCAGGCCCTGCCCCACTCCATCTGTTCCTCCAAGACCCCACTCCCACCACACCTCTTCCACCACTACCCCCTGCTCACACCATCCCCCCCTTCCCTACCCTCTCACTAGGCTGGGGCAGAGGTTTGGGCTGGGGAAGGAGTGTGGACTGTGGGAGGGAGTTTGGTGAAGGAGGGGGTGCAGACTGTTTGGGTATGGGGTGTAGGCTCTGGGCTAGGGCACGGGGTTGGGGTACAGGAAAGGGTGAGGGATGCAGGCTCCGGCTGGGTAGCACTTTAACTTGGGCAGCTCCCAACAGCATCTGGCACATCTCTCTGGCATGGCTCCTAGGCAGGGTGTGGTGGGGAGTGGAGTGGAAGAGGCTCTGCCCCTACCCACAGCTACAACCCCCACAGCTTCCATTGTCTGCAGTTCCCAGTTAATGGGAGCTGTGGAGTCGGCACCCTGCGGAGCCACAGGGACCTGCTGGCTGCTTCCAGGAGGGGCGTGGGGCCAGGGCAAGCAGAGAGCCTGCCTTAGCCCCACTGCACTGCTGGACTTTTAGCAGCTAAAATTTCCTGGTTTGGCATCAGTAGCCTCTGGGAGATAGAGGGGGAGGAGTTCATCAGCAAGGTTCATGGATCCCTGAAGTACCCTGTGGGATCCCCAGGGGTTTGCGGGCCCCAGTTTGAGAAACACTGCTTATACAGAATAACTGTGAATGTGCACACTGTGCATAAGAATTCATTGTGTTCATTCTCCACCCAAGGATCTCAAAATGCTTTACAAAAGGCGTATGTCAAATTTTACAGAACCCAAGGTGCACAGACCTTTAGGTCCCAGTCTCGTGCTGACCAGCTGAAGTGAGTGAGACATCACACGTGCTAAGGGCTGTGCAGGGATCCCCCATTCACAACTGGCCCCAACAGGCCTGCCTCTAGAGAAAGTGAATCAAATGGGGTTTGTATGTGCTTAATGAGATTCCTCCAGGCTGCAAATGCCTGCACAAAAGACAGTTATAACAGAAGATCAATGCCTTTTTTAGAAAAACTTATACATTCAACCTTGATAACCAATACAGATAATTAACCTAATCTCAATTATAATATCCTGCCTTCAAAATACATCTTGCATAGAAGCAAAATTAATTGTGTGTCCTGTCCAAATCTTTCTCGTGTGCATACACACACAGTCTATGAGCACAATATGCTTTGAACCAATTTAGCGAGGGAAGATGCAGCTTAAAAAATGTTTATGCTCTCTGCCTGTAAAAGGAGGATGTGAATGCCTGTGTGTGTGGGAGAGAGATCCTCTCTTGGTGGGGAAAAGAGGAGTCTTGAATCCACAACTTTGCAGGCACAAAGGAAGAACTGATTTTTAAATATCTGATTACAAATAATTTTTTATTTGTGTGCTTCAAAGTTATGTAAACCCAACAGGACAAATCTTGTCTACCTCTCTCATATTAATAATACAACTGGGCTTCTAACGTGAGTAAGGGAAACACTATTTAGCCCAAATTCTGTTTTAAAATGGAGTCTTAAAACCTTTACAAGAAAAGAAATGCTTTGTAGTTAAACTTAAGAACCACCAGATAAAGCAAAATATTTAAATGGATACTTTTCTTCTGCAAAATCCTCTACAATTGATACAAAATTACTCTAGTATATATATTCATCAGCAGCAATTTTTAACAGTACAATCTGCCTATTCCACTGATCAAATGGGCTGTCCATCAAGTGATTAACAACCCTCTTGAGCATTGATAGTCTCTCCTATATAGTTTTTCAAACATTTCCATCTGCAGGGTTTGAACAATTTGGGTCCCATCCTCTGCCATATTTGTGAAAGAGTAATAGAAGTTAAAGCAGACAAAGGAAGTGACTGACATATTGAAAATGGGATATCCATCAAAACAGCTATTTACACTAGGCAAATTAATCAGAGCAGTTTGGACCAATTAGTCCTCTCTCCTTGTGATCTTTAATTGATCTGGAGTCTCTTAATCTGGAAAGAGGGAAATTAAATTAATCCTAATTAAAGCCCTAATCCTCCAAATATATGCAGACAGGAAGCTGTGCACATGCAAAAGTGCAGGTAGCTTCAAGGAATAAAAAGGTTTTTAAAAGGGCTCTTTTCTAATGTAGCTGCTTTACAAATATATGTTATTAGGCTCACCCTTTTTTACATGGCTTTTACATTTGAAATATTCTATGTCATCTACAAAATTTTGTTTTCTTTTTAGAAAAGTGGCAAGAATACATGAATTTATAATCCAATTCATAGAAAAATAAATTAAAATATATTCTGATTAATATTTATAAGGATTAAACTCAATATCTTTGAAATATGAGCCAAACACTTTATTCATTGACATACACAGCCTTTGGTTTTATGTTGTGCAAATTTAGAACATTATTTCATCACTGACTGGTCTCCCTATACTATATTTCCACTTAAGCAAAAGAAACATTGTGCTGATTTTAAATTTTTTATTTATTAAAAAAATAAAAACTTTAAGGGCAATGAAATTCAAAGTTCAATTCTTACAAGGAGTTATGAATTTGTAAAGCCATACAAAAGTTAACTTATTATTAAAGAAGTGGCCTAACTCTGCATTTGGTTTTGACAAATGAGAGAGAATGTACCTCAAATTATGAGCATTGTGGAGAAGGTGAATAAGGAAAAGATATTTATTTGTTCCCATAAAATAAGAACTAGAGGCCACCAAATGAAATTAATGGGCAGCAGGTTTAAAACAAATAAAAGGAAGTTCTTCTTCACACAGCACACAGTCAACCTGTGGAACTCCTTGCCTGAAGAACTTGTGAAGGCTAGAAATTTAACAGGGTGGCAGGAGAGAGATCACTTGATCATTGCCTGTTAAGTTCACTCATTCCGGAGCACCTGGCACTGGCCACTGTCGGTAGACAGGATACTGGGCTGGATGGCCTTTGGTCTGAACCAGTACAGCCTCTCTTATCTAAGTTTTATTTAAACATTTTTCCAAAAACAGGGCACCTATTACAATGATTTTCTCAGTATGATATTAGGTTGATGCAAAATTCAAAATGTCAAATACTAACTGCATAGAACTCATGCATAGGACTGAAAAAATTAATCAAAAGAAAAATGATCGAAGACAACTGTGATTTTCCTATATTTTAGTTGTCATTGCTTCAAAAAGAGGGTCTATATTAAAATATTGCACTCCAAGAACTAGATATGGAAGGAAACGCAATTCTCCTTGTAAAATTGTAAATAAATTGGTTCAATATATGAGGACATGACAAAAAAGTAAAGAAATACTCCTTTTCTGTTCAAGCCTTCATCTGCAAGGTCACCAGTCTGCAGGGAAATTATCAACTGAGCTGACATTTCCAAGTGATGCTTGGATACAACTTTGAAGAAAACAAAACCTGATAACTTAGATATAAAACTAAAATACCATCTAATTCATATGCAGCAGATCATAGCTACTCCCTGCTAGTCACGGTCTCACACAGTACAGAAACAAGTTTTCACTACTGTTAGCACTTAACTATTTATGGCTGTTGGAAGATAACTGGGATGTGTTCTCCTGTTCTGTCTATGTACCTATTACCTGTCACTGTAACACCATGGAGCTCTTGGCAACAACAAAATTAGCAGCTACTCTAGGGTCTGGCTGCACAAATATTATTACCAGTGCTGATGTAAGTATCAAAGAAAACTTCTTGATTGTCAGACTTTTGACTTTTAAACTCAACAAATTTGATCTGGCGTCTTAGAGAAAGAATAATATGGAACCTCAAGCTGTCATTTTTACCTGCACTTTCCTGACTTTAACCACAATTTCCTGCTCATTTTACTCATGGGAGAAGTGCCATTGACTTGAGTGGGACTATTCATGTGAGAAAGGAGAACAGGATTTGAATCTTTCAAGCTGTTTCATAATTGAGGTAAAAAATCCCAAGTAAACTGAATACAGAATTTCACTTCTCTTTGCATTACTGTTTCAGAATAACAAGGTGTAAACTCAACAAGGGAGAAGGCCAACTTCATAACCTCCAGTGCTAAAATCTTCATTTAAAACAAAACAAAAAGGTTAGACTAAGCAAAAATTCCTAAGAAACAATTTTGTGAGGACACAAACTCTTATTTCCTGTGGGCCTGATTCTGATATCAATTTTTAAGCTGGGAGTGTATCTCCATTTAATTTCAATTGAGTTACAATTCAGTTTACACTGTGGACATAAGATCAGAATTGTGCCACCTTACACCACTTATCAAGAGATGTAATAATGTCACAGTAAGCACAAAAACTATCTTGAGTGGTTTATCTGGTCATCTGAGCCCTCCTGAGATGTTGAGAAGTACCAAGGAGAAACAGCTTTGGAAAAGTTAAAATAATGAACTACACATTTAAAAGCTTGGCATTTAACATCCATGACAGACATCTGCAAGGTGATAATGTTACCCAAATTTAGGTGTGTATGATACTCTGAAATCTGATAACCTTCTTATCCTTTTCCTTACAAGAAAGATAATCAATAATTCTTTTGCAAAGGGATTGGGATATTCTGCCAGATTAAATGGTGCAAGTTCTCCACACAGCCCAGTAGGTGACAGGAGATACATAATGTCTGATAATGTCCATCAGAAAGAGATCAGAAACAGAGATATCAGACTCCCTGCATTCATCACTAGCGCAGAAACAACTGATAAGAATTAAAGCCTTTGCTAGAGAAGCAAAAGGTACAGTTTTACTTGCAGAGCAAATGCAGACAGGATACAGGATGATCGCTCTGTACTTATTATTAATCATCATTTTATTATGGTAGTGCCTAAGGGCCAGCCAAGAATGGGTGCTATTGTGCTAGATGGTGTACAAACACACACAGAGTAATAGACAATTGCTACTCCAAAGATCTTACAGTCTAAATAGACAAGGGTGGGATAAGGAGAACCCACAAGAAAAGGGAACAATATGATATTAGCAAATGTCATTGGATGTTTAGTTCGGAGAAGATAAGTGAGACAGAAAGAAAAGTGAAGGGAGTGGAGGACGCTGGGGTGGGGATGCTGAAGAGAAAGGGGAAAAGGGGCAGGTGTTGAATATACATCTGCATCCAGTATTGCATAGTCTGAAGAACTAAAAATCAGCATGCTAAATAACAAAGACATTATTCTATTTGTTACTCCTCTTTAGGAAGCAGTACAATCTTGAATCTGACTATTTAATCTGACCACTTGAATCTGACTATTTACATATTAATGTTTTGGAGATTTCAAATTTATTGAAAAATTAATGATGAGTACACAAATACTTGCACATTTTGGGAGCTAAAAGCAGAATCAGAAGACAGAGTTACAATTTACCCATTATAACAGGGGAGTAAATGGTTGGACTAGTGGAAGAAAATATCGGAGTCCAAGCTAAATGCATCAATGAGATTAATCCAACATGGTAAAAGAACATGCAGCACAATATAAAAGTCTACAAAACAGAGCTACTTATAAAAAAAGAAAAGATCACATACACAAATATAAAAAGTGGCTTGAGCAGATCATAAGGAATAATTAACAATCCCATATGAAGTCAGTATTTCTTGACAACTACATTAAATGCTGAAGTTTTAGATAGAGGAAGTGCAGCCCAGCATTTGAACACATGAAAGAGCAAAAGTAAACATATACCAAGGTTTTATTATATTTTCAAAAATATTTTGGTTACTTTAGCAGTGTTTTCTTATTAAAAAGCCTGGAGCCTACCTTACATCAGCTACAGCAGGGATAGGTAACCTATAGCACACGTGCCAAAGGTGGCCCACGAGCTGATTTTTAGGGGCACTCACACTGCCTGGGTCCTGGCCACCGGTCTGGGGGCCTCTGCATTTTAATTTAATTTTAAATTAAGCTTCTTAAACATTTTAAAATACATTATTTACTTTACATATAACAATAGTTTAGTTATATATTACAGACTTATAGAAGGAGATCTTCTAAAAACATTAAAATGTATTACTGGCATGTGAAACCTTAAATTAGAGTGAATAAATGAAGATTTGGCACACCACTTGTGAAAGATTGCTGACCCCTGAGCTATCGTCTGTAAGTCTCTTGCCTTTCACATGCATCAGAAGAATTGGGACAGTGGATATAAAGCACTGTATTATTTATAAAGGAGATTTGAAAGCGCACTGGGAATTGGGCACCCGACTCCCCTCTGTGCCTTTCAAACTCTTACCCTGTATCTTTTGTTATATTTCTCATCTTTAAGCCACACTGGGATAGAGATTGCTTGAATGAAAATTAGGTGCTTCTTGCCAGGTTTAAGTATGCTTTGGAACTTGCACCAGGATAGAAACCAGTTTGCATATGAATGGACTAGAATGGATAGCTGAATGAAGAGTTTTCCAGTCACCTCCTTCAGAGTTTTGCCCAACGAGGCCAAATATTATGTCAGACAATGCAACAACAATAGTTTATCTATACAAAAAAGGAGTTACTATGAGTCCGTGTGTTTTGGATCTAGTTCCAAGAAGCGTTATCATTTAGATCAGAATCACTCATTTCCATCAGCAATCATATTATGGCCAAAGACAACTCCATGGCAGACACACAAAGGTACAGGTGGAGGAATGTTTCTGGACATGTGGTAAAACAAGCTTTTTTACATTTGCTGCCAGGTATGAAATATAGCCCAAATCCTGTGAATGCTTAGTCATGTAACCTTCCTCAGTTGAGTAGTTTCTCTGAGCTCAAGGGAACTACTCAAGGGAGATTTATACAGGTTCAAAGTTACTAACCTGTGTAAATCTCTGCAGGATTAGGCCGTGTTTAGCCTCAGATATTTGAATCATGTCTATGAAGAGAAATGCATTACTCCTAAACTGAGGGAAGAAACATTATATATGCACTACATCTTTCCTTCATTTCCCCCCATTTCAGATAAGGGCCAGCTAATCAAGGAGCCGTTTTTATTGTTTAAACCTTTAATTATCTCAAATTCTATTTCCTAAACTGATATATTTCCTAGTTAGGTATCACAGATAAGGTAGCACACATTCAGAGATTCAAAACTCATTAGCAACATGCTCCATTGTAATCATGTTGGTCTCACAAAATCAGATGACAAAAGTCTGTGATGAGACACTACTAAATTATTATGCATAACAGGAAATTCCTAAAACAGAACTGATAGATGTGGCAAAATGGGTAGAAATTGAACTGCTACACAGTAAGCTACTGTTTTGTCATTCAAATTTAACTTATTCGTCGAATAAGGACCTCACCACTGTGCAGAGGGACTAGACACCAGGACTGAAGTGGAACAAGTGCTGCAGAGACCCTTGCTGGCCTTCTGCATGGTGTGAATTTTGCCTTTTCTTAGCAATAATGTAATAAGCACTAAGTCAAATTACAGGAACTCCTCACTTAGCATTGTAGTTATGTTCCTGAAAAATGCGACTTTAAGCAAAACTATGTTAAGCGAATCCAATTTCCCCATAAGAATTAATGTAAGTGAGGGAGTTAGGTTCCAGGGAATTTTTTTTCACCAGACAAGACTATATTATTACACACACACTATAAGTTTTAAACAAACAATTTAATACTAGTTCACGGCAGTGATGATTGTAAAGCTTGGTTGAGGTGGTGAAGTCAGAGGGTGGGATATTTCATAGGGAATGCCTTACTGCTAAAGGAACTAGCAATTGGCTGAGCCCTTAAGGGTTCACTCGTTGTTAATGTAGCCTCACACTCTACAAGGCAGAAGGAATGAAGGGAGCAGGGAGACAGCATAGCAGACAGAGACACACACCCTGTGTGTGTATGAAAGAAAGGAGAGAGAGAGAGGCGCATTTCCTCTTTAACTATACTGATCCCTGTGTTAAGCACACTGCCTTGTTAATTAGATCAGCAAGCTGAGACCAGAAAGCTCCCTCCAGGACTGTCCTGTGCCCTTCTGCTCCATGGAAGACAGGGTAAGCAGGGTGCAGGAGCAAGGGGGAGGAGGACACCCTGACATTAGCCCTCCTCTTCTCCTCCTCATCCCCCCACAGCAAGCAGGAGTCTCAGGGAGCAGCTCCAAGGCAGAGGACAGGAGCGGCATATGGTAGTGGGGGAGGGACAGCTGAACTGCTGGCAACTGATAGCCTGCTGGGCAGCTGCTGCACAGGGAACTTATGGGAGCGGGGAGATGCTAGGGGAAGCTGCTAGGGGAGCTGCCTGTCGATCCTGGTTCTAAGCCCCCACCAGCTAGCTACAACAGGCTGCTCTTCCTGCAAGCAGTGGCCAAAGCAGCTTGGGACAGAAGGGAGCACTGCACAACTTTAAACAAGCATGTTCCCTAAATGATCAACAATGACACAACATTAACTGGGTGACTTTAAGTGAGGAGTTCCTGTAATACGAAAGTATAACACCTCTGTGCATTCTTTGACTTTTCCACAAGCCATATCTAGTTTAGTGTCATTTTAAATATATATATATATTAACTTTAAAAGTTGTTCAATATGATTATTTGTCAGAAAATAATGCTGCATATAGCAGGTATGTATTTGTTTTGAATATAAAGTTTTAACTATTTTTTCCTGTAACAAGTGAAATCCTCTCTTCAGGCTCTTCGGTCAGTTACCAATGAGTTGGGTAAGCACTATTTTCAAAACAGAACTTAAGAAAATTGAGCACTGTAAGTCAGTATTTTAAGTCTGGCAAAACTTATTTATAAACAACTAGTGAAGCATTCTTGAGAGAATACTTTTTTCATAAATTCACAGTATTCTCCATTACCTTCCACAAAAATAAAACAAGTTTTATCTTGACAGACATTTTGATTTAAAAGCACATTTCAGTGTCATTAAAAATTCATCAATAGCTTTTGACACATGAGTAATGAGATCATATCAAACTGTAACATGTGACCACAAGGAAAGGATCCAGTGGCTTACTAAACAGCCTCTCAAATTAGACAAATAACATGCTGTCTCAAATTTTCTTGCATTAAGTTAAATTTAAAAGTTAAAAAGGAGCCCTTGCTTACATGATTATAACAATATGTCTGAAGTCATGGTAAATTAAACATATTGTGGAAATTTAAGCATGCTTTACTTTGAAAACATCACTACAATAATGGCAAACTTACAGAATAGGAGGCAACTGTTTTGCCTGATTTTACAATGACTTAGCAAATGACATTAAATGACACTTGAATCCAAAATGCCATATTGCCAACAAACATCTCTATTGCAAATGTTTCTAAATGGATTAGAAGAACTCTACCATGTCCAATAACAAATCTTTGAATATTCTTTTAATAAATAGAACACAGTTATATGACCAATAAAAATGTTAAAAGGAGTCTTTACACCTATACTGTGGAATACACTCAAAGGTCACTAGATGAGACTTCTACTGCTTTTTCCAACTAATGAAAAGGACTAAAAATTTCACCAATGTAGTTGCAAAATTAAGAAACTGGATGTACATTTGTTGAGTATACATGCAAGAATCCCATTAATATCCAGCTGCTGATTAAAGATTTCAGTAGTATTTCCACATAAATTGCCTAAATTAATTTCAACTTTTTTTTAGCCAATATCTTGTCCTTTAACTGCCACATTTGCATTGTTGAGTCCAAATACCTCTCTTCGGCTGATTCTTCTTTGCTAACATTACAGATGTTTTTGCAATTGTAATATGTTTATTTTTAGGTGGTTTTGGATAATTTAAAGACTTTTCTTTCTGTGTTCCTTCACAGACACCTTTGAGTGCACAGTGAGTCATTCATTCTTCACCTTAATAATCATGTCCCTTCAAGAGCAGTCCAGCTCATGTGTTAAAGGGGAAGCTCTCCCTGAGAAATACCTAGGAGCTGCCA
Source organism: Dermatemys mawii (assembly GCA_007922305.1). Lineage (NCBI taxonomy): Eukaryota > Metazoa > Chordata > Testudines > Dermatemydidae > Dermatemys > Dermatemys mawii. The sequence continues at coordinate 6,408,548 of ML677328.1, forward strand.
AAAATCATTATCACTGGTCTGATTTAGTCAGAGAGGTAACTCAGAGCAGGCTGGAAAACACAGACTCTGCTCCAGTACTAATTGAAAACTCTGTACTCCGTTCTTCCCATCAAGACTGGTAAGGGGTGGGCAGAAATAAGACTCACGGGTGCAATTAATTTCTGCAGTCTTTCAAGTCCATTCTGTGGCATGGTTATGTGAAGCTATCAATACAGTCGATTTAACAGCGGCATGATAAAAAAAAGATTACAGTGGGTAGGGAGTGAGGGGAAGAGGCAGAACAACCTGTCCCCAACCCAGCCCCTTGGCAGAGGAGGCCAAGTACCAAATCATAACCCAACAGCTGATTTGATCTCAGGAACACAGAGATCACCCCTAACCCCTTTACACATTTCCACACGCAAGCCACACTTAGCAGCTACTTAAACACCCCCAACACTTTCCAAGCCTGGGTACCCCCGGGTGGGCTCCTAAACCCGCGCGCGGGGCGCTGGCTAGCAGCGGTCTGGGTTGCAGCGCTACCGAGCACCGCCAGCTCCCAGGGCAATGCGGGGAGGGCGGCCCGGCGGCACCTGTGAGAAGCGGGGCGCTTCTCCGCCGGGTGCCTGGATGCGGCCGTAGGAGCCTGGGGTGAAGCACCGGGGCTGGAAAACTTCGTCCAGAGTCCGCAACGCTCCCCCCGCTCCCCGGCTCGTTGACCAGCCCCGACACAGGAGAACACGGAGTGGGGGGGGGGGGCTCTTCACATGTCCCCTCTCCCGTCCTCAGTCACCTGGTCCCGCTGCTGCAGCCGCTCGCCGTTCTCAGCCCCAGCCCAGACGGCCGGGAGCCGCCGCTGCCTTTCCCGAGCGAGCGGCAGGGCGCCTCCCGCCAGGTCCCGGAGGCAGCATCCCCGCGCCGCTTCGCCTCCGGGCGCGGTTGCCAGGGCACAGGTACCGCCCCACAAACCCCGGCTGGCCCGGGAGCGAGCTGTCCGCGCCGCCCCCGCGCCTGTCGCTTGCAAGCGGCTCCCTCCTCCCCGCGCGGGGCTTTTGCATTTCCACCCCCCGCCCCGCGAGCTCGCCAGCGCCGCGACGCGCCCCAGCTGCCCGCGCGGGGCTCCCTTACCGACTGCCGGGCCGCCCCCGCCTCCGCCTCCGGCGCTGGGTCCGCGGGCCCCGGGACGGCGACCGGCCGCAGCGCGCGCTTCGGTGCACTCGGCTGAGCGCCGCCGCTGCTCCCGCGGCGCCTCCACGCCACAAAGTTGGGTCAGCTGCTGCTGCTGGTGTCGTGCCCCCCGCACTCCTCCTCCTCTTCCTCCTCCTCCGCGCGCCTTCCCGGGTTCCCTCAGGCTCTGCAGATTTTTTTCCCCCCTCCTTGCCCTCTCCAGCTCCCACTAGTGAGCGCACAGCCCCAGAGCCAACGCTTGAGCTTCCACCCAGCCAGCGCGGAGCTTCTGGCCCGGGAGAGGGCTGCTGCCAAGCCCATGCCCGGCTGGGTGTCTCCGCAGCCCAGCTCTTTGGTGGCTGGGCTGCTGCTGCCCGAGGGGAGAGTCCTGGAGGGGCGGTTGCACCCCGGGTCCCTCTCATCTCTCGCTCGAGCTGAGGAGTTTTGAAAGTACCTTTTCTGCAGCAAAGGGGCACAAGCACCCACGAATGAAAACGACTGTAGCACTATTAGTAGGGTAGCCGTGTTATTCTGTAGCCACAAAAACCAGGAGGCTGATAGGACCTTAAAGACTAACTAAGGGATTTATTGGGACATAAGCTTTCATGGGGGATGAGGGGACACTTCTTCAGATGCATCCACCCTCACTGTAGCACTGACTACTCACCCTGCCATGCACTGGTGATAAATCACTAGCCAAATAACAGACCAGCACATCCCCCAGCTCATTCCGGAACAACAGCAAATCCCCCTGCCAAGGCTAAGAGATGTTTGAGAAGTGGAGCAATTTATGGCCTGTTTATGGTCAAATAGACATCATGGGGTTAATTGGTTAAAAATAAATAATGTTTATAACAACATGTGAATTTTCCACAAATCTTAACCTACTCTTCCTCCTAACTGCTGTGTTCCCTTACTAGCACTTGTATGGTGCTAGCACCCAGAGGCCAGAATCCCAGTGTCAGGGCTGCAAAGGAGTTTGGGGGGGGGGGGGGGGATCTGAGGCAAAAGCTGAAACTTAGCCTCCCTCCTCCACCCTTCCAAAAATTACTTTGGAGATGAAATAATTTAAGAAAAGGAGAGGGCCCCACTCCGATCCCCAACCCCTCTTTTACCTACAGGCTCTTGGCCTGGTTGCTTTGGCTTCACCGGGACTCTGCCACTGACAGCAACAATGGGATCAGGGCCTGGTGAAGGGCATGTGTGCACCAAAATCTGAGTGGCATTGTGATTCTATATGCCAGGTCACAATGCCAATCACTGAAATTTGTCCCCCTTCTTCATTGAGGGCCCTCTCAAACAGGAGTTTCGAGCAAACTGGCCCCCTTCTCCCCTCACTAGGCAGCCCTGACCCTCATGCTCAGCACGGTACAGACAGAAATGGTCCCTGCCCCCAAGAGCTTACACTCAAAGTAATCTTTTATTACTGTTATAGAAAATGACTTATACTGGTAACAATTCTATTTATCATGTCGAAAGCTAGTAACTAAACATGCCAAGAGTTTTATACCACACCCTGAAATTAGTCTTTGACTGACCACAAGGGAGAGAATTCCAAAAGCAAGAACTGAGATGGTCTGACATACAGGGAGGAATTAATCATAGTAATAATAATAGAAAATTATTTCCTTTTAAAATCACATGTGCAGTTGTATTTCCCTTCTTCCTTTCCAGCCTCATTGGAATTAATTTATTTTTCATCAGGCAAAAAAGTTTCATTCATGGGAGAGGTGGGGAACAGACCACCTCAAGATTTTGGGAAATTCATATACAGGAATGGGCAGACCAGTTACAAAACACAAGACGACCCTCCTCCATTGACCTTTCCCCCATTTCTAGGACTAAACCTCTCTTTACATTCCTGGTATGTTGGATAAAATCTTGTTTGTTTTCTCCTTTTCATGCATCTTTTCATTTCTGGGCCCTGGCTGGAACTAGCGCCAGCACTCCTGAAATACTATAAGAAAGGCTTATTATTGGCAGTGGTAAGAAGCGAAAATGCTGGCATTCTTGCAAGAAAGCCTGTTCATGCTCCACTTTTGTGAACTCCATGTTCATGAGTTACCTCCAGACAGCTCAAATTCCACACGTTTTGGCCAGTTTCTTAGTCATGCCCAGGCCCACAATAATACTGTTGGATCCCATACTGAGAACCTGCATTTCCCACCTCAGAAGAGGAACTTCAGCTCCATCTCTTATGGCGTTCTCTTCTGTTTTTCCATCTGTCCAGATGCTACAGAAAAAAGAAAAGAAATGGCCAAGAGGAATGGAGAAGATATGCTATTATGGGAAATGCAGGAGCATCGATCCCAAGCAAAAAGGCAAGGGAGACCAGGAGAAGGCAGAGAGAGGGGAGATGGAACAGAAGGAAGGGAAGAGATGAGAGAGATAGAGGTGGGATGAATGGTGAGGGGAAAAGATGTAGAAAGAGATGGGAACATCTGGTAAAGACAAAGGATGAAATAAATAGAAGGGGAGAGTGAATGATGTCCAAAATTATGCAGGCCTTTTCTCAAAATGTAGCACAGGGAGAAGAAAAGCACCTTCCTCAATCCTTGTAGGCAATTAAATGCTTGTAGGACAACTGGAACTGGTAAGAACAAGAATTTTGCCCTGAAATAGGGATGGATGCAGCCACAAAAGAGCAAGGAACATTTATGATTTTTTTCCCCTTGAAAATGCAAGACTAATTTCTAAGAGGCTTGCCCTTCCAAGCTGCTATGAGCTAGCAGTCACAGAAACTATTAATTACTGAACTGAGATATAAAAGGGAAGGATGATGGTTTCTCTCTTCTGATTAGCATCTCTGACTAGTCTTTTCTGAGGGGATCACTTCAGACACCAGTCACTAGCACCCAATTATATCAGATCTCATTATAACAACAGTTTTATAAAACACTCCAAATATGTAGCTCCTAATAAAGGAGATGTAGTAGTATATTTGACAAGACACTGTTTGGGGCTGTCAGCAGCACCAGCAGTAGATAAGTAGTTGTTCAAATCTTCTGACACTGCTAAGATAAACAGTTGAACCACAAGTGTCCTGGCAAAGTTCAAGCCTTCTGGCGAAGTTTGCAGCATGTTTTCACCTCTGTGACCTCAGAGCGCTGAACACTACAGTGATCCTCCTTCAGTTCCTTAAGATATTGTGTGCCTCAGTAGAGGAGAGTTTCCAGTAATCACATGTGAATAAATATTCAAGGAGAGAGAAAAATATTGCCTGTCTGTGCTTATAGAAGAAACATAATCCTCAATCTTTTAGAAGCTAATATTGTGCATCTTTACAAGCCAACACTATTAACATTCTGTCATCTGAAGAGCTAAGTGATTCTGAGATTTGTGAATTGCTTTCACTCAAACAACTTGATCAAAACTATTTGTTATTTGATAGCCTGCCTGACTTCACAATGGCAGGTCCATTTGAGGCCTGATCAGAGTGGAGTAGAGCAGATTTACTTTTCATGACTTGCTTACAACACTCCTGCTAATACATCCCTGAATGATATTCACTTTTTTTTCTTTGAACAGCAGCATTACACTGTGGACTCATATTTATCATGTGACCGCCAGATCCCTTTCCACAGTGCTCCTTCATAGGCAAGAATCAGAGGGGTAGCCGTGTCAGTCTGGAATTGCAGAAGTGACAGAGTCCTGTGGCACCTTAAAGACTAACTAAAGTTTTAGAGCATAAGCTTTCGTGGGCTAGTACCCGCTTCGTCGGATGCATGAAGTGGGTACTAGCCCATGAAAGCTTATGCTCTAAAACTTTAGTTAGTCTTTAAGGTGCCACAGGACTCTTTGTCACTCCTTCATAGGCAGTCATTTCCCATTTTGCATGTGTGCAACTGATTGTTCCTTTCTAAGGCCTTGTCTACACTATGAGCTTACGTCCACTTTCTAGAGTTCGAATTAAAAAAGCCGATGGTATACATTTGATTGTGTGTCCCCCCCAGTAAGCGAGCTAATTTGGTGGATCGCGTTCATAGTTCCACGGATAGCGTCGACTCTCAGAGCGGCGCACTATGGGTAGGTATCCCACAGTGCCTGCAGTCCCCATGGCCCCTTGGAATTCTGGGTAAAGCTGGCATTGCATGATGGGGGCAAAAAAAGTCTTGCAGGTTTTTCATTCGCGCTTCTCGTCATTCACCCCTCCCACCGTGCAAGGTGTGGCAGACAGCCGTTTCAGGCCTGCAGGTCCCATACTGCTTTCGACAGACAGAGCATTGGTCAGCCAGCCACTGCTCCTGTTAGAACTCTGTTCTCAAGTTGCCTGCTATCCTACTGTACTCCAGGCAATCCTGAAACTACGTCAAGTCACCTGCTATCCTTCCATGCTCCAGGAGTTACACCCCATCCCCCAGTGCCTGGCTGGTATCGGGGAACATCCCTGCTAGCCAGATGGTTACAGCACAGCATCTGTGTCCCAATCCCCCATCGCGATCAGAGAACGCATGGATGCACAATCCGAGACACTGCTGGCCATCCCGATTCAACCCCCGCCCCCCACCCTCAAAAAAAGCTCGGGGAACTGCTGGGAGGATTTCTTTTAAGATAGAGACACTCTTGCACCCCATATTCTCAGGGCACAGTAATCATTAAAAAAAAATAGCTTGTCAAGCAGGCATTCCATTGACCAAGGGACACTCACCAGGGCTGCCTTGCATGTCTTCACTGTCCGGGATACCTTCCTGGGAGGGTTGGGGGGTTACCGGCTCCAGGGTGATGAACAGCTCCTGGCTTTCAGGGAGATAGGTGTCTCTGCTTGCCTGTTCTGTAGACTCCTCGCTATCATAGTCCTCCTCTATCTCATCTTCCTCATCCAGCATATCCTCTGCCATGCTGACAATCACCCCATCGGTGAAGTCCACAGACAAAGGTGGGGTAGTTGTGGTACACTCCCCTAGAATGGCATGCAGCTCAGTGTAGAAGCGGCATGTCTCGGGCTGTGACCCGGAGCATCCGCAGGCTTCTTTACTTTTCTGATAGCCTTGCCTCAACTCCTTAATTTTAACATGGCACTGTTGTATGTCCCTGTTGTGGCCTCTCTCCATCAGGCCCTTGGAGACTTTGGCATAGGTATCGGCATTTCTTTTTTTGGATCGCAGTTCTGCCAGCATGGATTCGTCTCCCCACACAGCTATCAAATCCAGCACCTCCCTTGTGGTCCATGCTGGGGCCCTTTTTCAATTCCGGGACTGCATGGTCTCCTCTGCTGGTGGGCTCTGCATGGTGAGCTGTGCAGGAGATCTAGCCACGCTGACCAAACAGGAAGTGAGATTCAAAAGTTCCCGGGGCTCTTCCTAACTGCCAGAGCATCTGCATTCAGAGCACTGTCCAGAGCGGTCACATTGGAGCACTCTGGGCTAGCTCCCGGAGGCCGGTAATGTCGCATTGTGTCCTCGCTAACGCTAGTTCAACCTGGAAGCATCGATTTAAGTGCTACTCCCCTTGTTGTGCAGGAGTTTGGAAATCGATTTAAAGCCCCTTTTAGGTTGACCTAAATGGCATCATAATGAGCATGGCAAAGTGGAAGGATCAATTTAACACGTATAAATTCAACTTTACAGCGTAACGTAGACCAGGCCTAAGTGGAGTACTTTGCATTTGTCCTCAGTGTATTTCATCCTATTTACTTCAGACCATTTCTCCAGTTAGTCCAGATAATTTTGAATTTTAATCTTATCCTCCAAAGCACTCGCAACCCCTCCCATCTTGGTATCATCTGCAAACTTTATAAAAGTGTACTCTGTATGCCATTACCTACAGCTTTGATGAAGGTATTGAACAAAATCAGACTCAGAACTGATCCCTATAGGACTCCATCGGTTATGTCCTTCCAGCACGACCACTGATTACTCTCTGGGAATGGTTTTCCAACCAGTTTTGCACTCACCTTATCATAGCTCCATGTAGGTTGCATTTTCCTAGTTTATTTATGAGAAGGTCATGCGGGACAGTATCAAAAGCTTTACTAAAATCAAGGTATATTACATCTAACACATCCCTTGTATCTACAAGGCTTGTTACCCTGTCAAAGAAAGTTATCATCAGGTTGGATTTGATGTGATTTGTTTCTGACAAATCCATGCTGACTGTTACTTCTACTGCAATGCATATATGCATGTATGTGTCTAAGCATGTATGTTATATATTTATTTTATATAGTATTATATACATTGAAACACTAATAACACATCTTGATAAGGGGAGAGGAACAAGAAGAGAGGGAATTCTACACTTTGACCATATGAGCTAACATGAGGATTGTAAGATAGAGAGTCAGACAGAAGATAAAAGGCACTATATTAAAACAGAATTATTTAAGTCAGAGGTTCCCAAACTGAGGTCCAAGAACTCACTTCCCTCCTAGGGAGAGCAGCTGGCTGGCTGCCTCAGCCTCTACCATCAGCAAGAGGACTCAGAGGGCAGTCCCATGACATCTTCTGAATGTTTTAATCCACTTGGGACCTTAGCCAGAATTTTACAGGCTCTTTCAATTCCCACTGATTTTAGAGGAAATTGAAATCACTCTGAATTGGGCCCTATAAATCCTTTATCACATAAGAAATTTTAATGTGGAGAATAAGAATAATAAAAATAGAATAAGGATAATAAAAGCAAGTCATGACAGTCTCCAGGAAAATAGTAAAAAAATAATATCCTTGGGTAAAAATAGTTCCTTCAATTGTCTATCGGCAATGTGCCACAGATCTAAGGCCCATTGCACAATTACATATACACTTGAGTTACATTGCTGATATGAGCAGCCCATATGAGTTCAGTGAGATTACTCACATGGGTAAAATTACTTATATCCCTAAATGCTCAATGGGTTGGGCTCTTAGAAACTGCGTTTTTGTTTTTTCTTTTTTAGTTTGGGGCAATATTTTATTTCTTTTACCCTCTGGGCCAGTCACTATTTATATAATGTAGATTAATCCTTGTTTCAGTTGGAAGAAACAGCTGAGATAGCAAACTTTAACAATTTCATATTCTGAACTCTAATTAGTTTAATATATTATTATTTGTTCAGGAGTGCTGGTTCTTTAGTCAGGTTTCAAGTATAATCTTAACATAATCCCTATTTTTTTCTTTCACATTTCATACTTCTCTGAAACATTTTTGAAATGTTTTGATCTACTGTATAAACACTTAATATGTGGCTTGTTTTGTACTGTCATATTTTCTTTGATTATTCATTTGTAATTTGACCTGACGTGGTATTTTAATTAAAAGTAAGGATATCATTATTATTCTATACATTAACAAATATATGTGTTATATAGTATAATTTAAAATATCTAAAATACGTGTTTTTCTTCTTCCTCCTGATTCCTTAACTTAAGATTGATCTCAAAAGTGTGATTATTGTACATTTAGCACTTACTACTTTTCTGGGCATCATATATTAAATATTTTCCTTCTACTTGAACAGCTCTACTGTTAGACTGTTATTTAACACAAATGGAATTCTCTCTCATGTTTAAATCCCTTGAGGAGTAGTCTGCTTCCTAGAGAACATTAATTGGCTGAGTTAATACAATAAAAACAACAATGGTTCCTAAATTCACTGTATATTCACTATGAGTGAAATTCAGCCCTGAGCAGAGGGCCAGCCTCAGGCCTATGTATTAACAAGTGCTACTAAAGTCTTCAAGATAGGAAGATAGCCTGGTCCCTAAACAAGTGTCCCTGGAACAAGGACTGCTTGACTGTGCTCTTTTCAGTCCAAGGAAGCCACAGAGGTAGGGAGCACACAGACAAAAAGCTGGCTTGGGGACCCAGAGAACCTTGTAGACAGGTTGCTTTATCCCTAACAAACAGATAAGACCATTTATCTTTTCATTTTGACTTCCCCTCATTGAAATGAGCCCGCCTCATTTTAGCAGTGGATTCTATCTGTAGAAACAGGATGAAAAAAGCTTTGGCTTTTACCCTGTGAAGTAGCCAGAGCAGAGAAGACCCATGTTGGGAAGCTAATGAATGGAAGAGAACAGCAGCCTATTTTACCTTGACTGTGTATTTCCTTAATTTTTCAGTAGCCAATGCCCTAAGCCTGAATCACACTCCTACAGTTTGTTTTTCTTATATCTAGAATGGAATAAGGAAAATGCAAGAATAAGTATAATATAAAGCCATATTCATTTCCATAAAAGAATCCTTTCATTTGTTCACTTCTGTATGTTACAGTGAAAAAGTTAAGCAAAGGGAAAAGAGAAACAAGCCATGCAAAACAAAGGAAAGATGACATTGAAGGGAGAACCACCACCATACAGAACCAAAGAATTGTCATCAAACACAATGACATCAGCCTATTAGTGTCTCCACACTATTTCACCAGATCTCCCCATAGATGAGCATGGAGTTGTAAAGTGTGTCAGTCAAACAACTCTAAAAACAACAGCCAAATGTTATCATATTTATGAGATCTTTCCTTCCTTTATAAGCTCCTCTTTCAAGAGCTGCCACTTGATAGACCCACTGGACCATTTCTCTCTTCTGGAAATGTAGCTGATTACCAGGGTTACAACATTATCATCTATTTTGCTTTGTAACAGGGTCTACTGGCCCCCTCTTCCTGCAGGACTCTGGCTACCCAAATAAGAGAGCCTCTGAGAGGCTTCCACTGTGCAACACCTGTGTATTTATTATTTACAATGCAGTACCTACCACCAGTGTTAAGCTATGTACAATCCTAAAGGCTTACTTAGCTCCTTACAAACACAGCAGCCCTCAGCCAAGAGACTGACCTTGCCCTAGCCATCCTCCCTTCCTGGTGGCTCCTTCCAGCCTTTATAGCCCTCAGCCCTTTATAGGTGTAGCCAATCCACAGGCCAGGCATCGGGCTTTCCCAGCCCCAATCAATTTCCCCTGATTGGGGCTGGCTGAGCAGGGGCTAATTAGGTGCCTTCTGCACCAGCACCCTGCTACCTGCTTCCAAAGAAATGCATAGGAGTCAGACCTCTTATGAATGTTTGAGTAAGAGCTTTATGTCAGGTTAGCATGGACATAAAAAAAAATTGTTTGGAACAAATAGAGGAGTCCCTACTATGAACTTAATTCTTAACTGATCTGTTGTCAAATCATTCCTAATTTTTGAACTATTTCAGAAAATATGTAAGAACCCCCCCTTCGTATCTCCTATCTCCAGCACTTCACTGTCCTTGTAGCCAGATTTCAAATCATTAAGCACTCAGCAGCTTCCCCATTGTTTTCTGTAGGTGCTGAGGATTTTTGAAAATTTGACTACTTTATTGGGCCAAATCCTGCCATGATGCTTTCTGCTTTAAACAAACCTAGAATAGGGAAGCTGCTCAGCTACTCTGGTGATGGTTGGCAGTATAAATTCCTAAGACCGACAATATCATAAATATTAATGATAGACAGCAATTGTTATTAGCATTTTTATGTTTGTTTATTTGTATTTCCATAGTACCTAGAAGCTCCATTGTGCTGGGTGCTGCAAAAACATATAGTAAACATATAGTTCCTGACCCAAAGAGCTTGCAATATATTGCCCCAATCCTGCAAAGATGTACATAGGAGCTGAAATTCATGCACTGTGGGTAGTGCTATAGAAGTTAATGGGATTATTTATAGCACATAAATTTAAGTACATATGTAAGTCTTTGCAACATCAGGGATTAATTAAGGGAGTGAATTGATGAAGTACGGTGCCCTCTTCAAGCACATCTTTGTGACTAATGATTTTTACACATTTCAAATTTTCTACCCTGGGAAGTAGTCTCTATAGAATTACACAAGGCATGAAAATGCATTGGGATATGCTATCAATAGTGCAATAGCCAGAAACAGCAGGCAGGTTTTTGTTTTGCTTTTATGGCCAAACTTTGCATTTAACAACTACAGCATCTCTGTAAGAAATGCATTTTATGTCCAGACTTGGTGTACTTTTTTAAAAATAATTATCTGACATTCCATTATCATTTTCTTCCCTTACTTTATTTAGCAGCTTAATGACCCCAGAAAATACATTTTCCCCTCCTGAGTATATAACAGCGAGGATAGCCAAGAAAACAACTGGGGATCCATCCTCTTCCATTAGAAAGCTGTTCTTATGCAAAGGTGACTAGGCTAATGTGTTTTGGCATGAAAATGGCTTTTAGTTGATACTTTTAAATGGCAGAATTCAACTGTAAGTGAAAGCTCTATACCATTTCTTTGTCGAGAAGTCCAACTGTACATCCCTCCAAACAAACAAACATGCTTATTTATTTTCTTTCTGAATCACACTGGCTCCTCTCCAGAAAGTAAGCTGTCTCTTCCTTAATCTAAGAAGACATGTATTCCTCCTCCTGTTCACCTGTCACATAAGGATTTATAAGAATTAAGGTTTGTTACAATACACTGTAGGCTTTTTCCCTTCAATTCTTCCTGTTAAAGCCTATATATTTTCATGAAATACACATCAGGAACTATGAGCCGGATTCTGTTCCCACTTAAATCAGTTGTATACTGGTTTAGTTCCACTAATTTCAACAGAAGCACTCCTGATTTACAACAGTATAACTGAGTTTATAACTTTATTTCTAACAGTTATAACAGAAGCACTCCTGATTTACAACAGTATAACTGATTTATAACTTTATTTCTAACAGTTATAAACTGAGTTTATAACTTTATAACTTTATTTCTAACAGTGTGATCTTTTTCTCTCTCTCTATGAATTCACTTTATCATCTGGACTTCATCAGGAACAACTATAAATCCCCTGATGCAGGCTTCCAGTAATTAGTGCTTAGAGGCTTGTTGTTCAAGTCCTTGCCAAGGAAGACAGGATATTTATCACTCTGATAGTAAGTACAGTAGTTTTGGGTCCTGCTCACAAAGTTCAGATCTGGAATCTGATCTAATGCTCAATTTCTCCAAAGACTTGGGACTGCTTAGTGTTCTAGAGTATTTCATTATTTATAGAGACATGAGTAAGTTGTGCAGTTTGAAAAAGGTCAGATCTAGATCCAAAGTTCAGGTTATTCAAATCTGGTGCTCTAACCTTTCACTGTCTTTCCTGAGACTAGAAAATGATCATCATTTTACTTAGATGTCCTGATTTTATAAGGACAGTCCCAATTTTGGGGTCTTTTTCTTATATAGACTCCATTACCCCACACCCCTGCCCTGATTTTTCACATTTCTGTCTGGTCACCCTAGTTTTACCCAGTCACTTTCAAACAATTAGCTCAGTTGCAGAAAGATTTGTAACCTTTCTGAACAGAGCAGAGTTCACCAGGCCCTAGGTGAAGATATTGACAACACATTATCAGGCCATGAAGTTAGCTAGTGAGGACTGGTTACGAGTCTTGGAGAAGATGGACCAACAGAAGTTTTGAGATAAACTTTTTTTTTTTTGGTTGTCTGGCTGCATGCTTTGGCCCAGTGTCAAATAGGCTGGGTGAATTGATGAGTTCACCCAAGACATAGACAGTAGGGGGACAAATGGATATGATGATAATGGAACAGTACTTGGAAAGTTTTCTTGGAGGTCAATCAGTGGGACAGGAAGGTTGCCTGTGCAGTGCAGCAGTACTTCATAAAGCATGAGAGAAGTAGATTGGACTATGAGCCCCAGAGATGTAGTTAAGAAACTGGCTGCAGGGGATCTAAGTGATAGAGCAGGGATTTAGAAAGGCTTTATCATCATCTGTAATAAAATATACATGAATGTATGCAACATCTTGCATCCAGAAGATCCATCTACCACTGGAATAGCCATCTCTGTAGTGGAATATTGAGGAAAGGATATTTTTCTTTTATCCTTTTTGTTCCTGAACCTTTTCCTGTTTCACTGTTATTACAATACCAGTAAATATTAACTGCAGCTTGGGGGCCCTCCTCTTTTCTACTTCTCCAGTCATCATAAAAGATAAAAAAAAAAAAGTGTTCATTTTACTTCTCATTCCAGACAAAATAAAACAAAAGAGTTATTATATCAGTGAGTTATGGGGGTGGTTTTATAGTATTGAAGGCCCACTTACATCCTATTTGGAGGACTCAAGGTGGATTTGAGTGGTACAAAAGCCTTGCATGAGCTCTCTGCAAAGGGGTGCATATTTCATTCAGTGTGAGCAGCACCTTTCACTACTGGTAAAACTCAGTAACTGAAAATGTTAAAATAATCAGAACTCCCTTGTTGACCTAGCTGTGTCCTTCACTGAGATGCACAAGCTTCAAGTTCACTACTGAAAACTTGGGAAAACACGCCAAAAAAAGGGACAACGTCTCCCTCACTGCACACCACACAAATATTGCCAGTTTTGCTTTATGCCCAGAACACTTTTTGGAAAGCAGTTGCCAATGTTCCACCAATCTCTATTTGTTATGCGTGAGTATCTTAATTTCCTAGAGAACACAAGTACATTGGGGTTATAATCCAGAGATGAATCTGTACAGCATAAACTAAATGTCAGATTAATTTCATTTTTGCACAAGTAGAAAAAGACCAAAATCATTTGGCAAAATTATTACATGCTTTTCATTTTGTGACCTTTCTATTTCCACAGCAGCATAATTTATAGTAATTATGTCATAGTTCCTGTGACATAAAAGAGAACTGGATAAATTCATGGAGGTTAAGTCCATTAATGGCTATTAGCAAGGATGAGTAGAAATGGTTTCCCTAGCCTCTGTCAGAGGGGGTGTGATGGATGGCAGGAGAGAGATCACTTGATCATTACCTGCTAGGTTCACTCACTTCAGGGCACCTGGCATTGGCCACTGTCAATAGACAGAATACTGGGCTGGCTGGATGTTTGGTCTGACCCCGTATGGCCATTCTTCTGTTCTTATGAATACTGCTGCGATTCCTTTCGAAGGTGTTGACACATCCTTGAGAATGCATCTAAAGGTGTGGTTGTATTTATCCAAAACTTGCTCTTTTTCTCTCTCTTTACCCTTTCTCTCTAGGTTACTAAAAGCTGAAAATGCTTTGTGGTCCAAAATACCTCTCAGAATAATGGCAGCACAAAGAATTTATTCCCACTTAATATAATGATCACATGTGAATATCAGAGCCATAAAACTTAAGCCAGTAACTGCTATTCTGTTTCAGTGTATCATCAGGATGCAGTCAGCTATGGGCAAATACTTAACTCGTATAATTTGTAACATTTTACATTCTTTTTGAATGAGGTGGTGTGCCACTGGGATAGCTACTTTTCTTTTCCAATTGTTATTTGCCAAACAAGGGCATTTACTGAGCTTTTGATTCTAGACATATTATTTAACCAAATGTTTATCTGACACCTGGAAAATCATTCTCTTTTGTGGTGGAAAAGCAATTACATTTTAAACAGTGCTTCAGAGTCATTTCCCAAGAATCCCCTGGAAGCAAACCTGAGCTTTCTTTGCTTTTTAACAACCTGTTTCACCCACCACCAGATATATAAGCTTTTTAAAAGGCTTTAATGAATACAACAACATGGTATACATTCCAGACTGGGGGGAGGGATAGCTGAGTGGTTTGAGCATTGAAACCCAGGGTTGTGAGCTTAATCCTTGAGGGGGTCATTTAGGGATATGGGGCAAAAATAGGGATTGACCCTGCTTTGAGCAGGGGGTTGCACTAGATGATCTCCTGAGGTCCCTTCCAACTCTGAGATTCTATGATTCTAAGACTATTCAACTTCCAATCAGAGAAAATAGATTAGAATGTGGTTAATAGCAAATTTATTTTGTCAAGGTAATGTGTACATTTATATGCAACTTATAGATCAAATATGGCCCAAGTGTTATGTTTTTCCATGCACTAAGAGAAAAAAATATACCCCCTAGAGTGTTCTAGTGTAGCAGAGATCAACTTCATCTTTTACTGTAGTCATGTTACAGTAGTCATCTTTATTCAAACAGCCTTCAATTCAAATATGGCACTTTGCATGCTGGGACTGGTAGTATCTCTAGGATGCACTTTTGTCTTTTTATTCATAAGAAAAAAGAGAGTGGCTGTAATCTATTTTATATAAATACAGACTTGAGTCACAACATCTGAATACAGATATTGAACACCTGAAACTGGGGGGATTTTCTGATAGGGGATTTTGTTTTGGCCAGTGTGACAAAGCTCTGTCTTTGTCTCTGTGGATCCTGCATTTCCGGGGGATTTCACTAGCCTCAGAGGCTCACTGTGACCCTCCACGTAGCCCTTCTCTTTCTAGAGACAAGGGTCACAGCCTATTGAGCCATTTTCATCATAAGCCAGCGAGGGAGGTGAGGAGAAGCTATCCTTCCTGGCACAGTCTCTGTTGTCTCCCAATCTCAGTGATTAATTAGGGGATGCAGAAAGGGGGGAGCCCGGGCCCACCCTCTACTCCGGGCTCCAGCCCAGGGACCCTAATAGTATCAGCTATGATGGCTGATCTTTTAGCAACAGAACACAATACAATTCCCTGGGCTACTTCCCCACAGCAGTCCCCACTTCCTCAAACTCCATGTCACCCTCACCTCAGGGCCTCCTTCCATGCATATGATATGGTGTCTACTACTCAGTCTCACCAACAGCACAACTTCCTCCCACAGCTCCTGATATCCGTGCCCTCTTGACTAAGTGGGAGGTTTTTTTTAACTGGTTTCAGCCAGCTCCTGATTGGCTTCAGGTGTCTCAACCAGGCTAGCTATTTCTGCTGCTTTCTAGAAGGTTCTTAATTGGCCCCAAGTGTCTTGATTAACCTGGAACAACTGCCATTTGGTTCCAATGTACCAGGGATTTGTTTAGCCTGGGACTAACATATCTGTTCCTTATCAATTTCCTAGAGCCATCTGGCCTTGCCCCATCACACCAGAGTCAAAAGGGACTAGCAATGAAATTCTGATGCTAATTTGGATTCTGATCTACCGCCTTCCTAAATTCAGCAGTGTTGAAATCTAGAATTATTTTTGCTTTGTTGCTGTTAAAGGACCAACTCTAATTTTATACAAATTAATTCTCAGGCTTCTGACAGATTACCCAGTCACTGGCAGCTATCTTGGCTATCAGTCAAAGCAAAAAACTAGAAGAAAGAAACTTTCCTTAGGGACATTTGGGAGAATGTCCCTTGTGTATCCTTTATTTATAATAAGCATTTTTAGAATTAAATACTTCCAGGTTGGATATGGAAGGAGGGCGATGCCATCTGCCAAATACATTTGACAGAATGCCTTATACTTATATATATATATATACACATACATACATATATATATATACACATACATACATACACACACACACTGGGGATAACCCAGCTTCCCCAAGACTCCCCTTCAGCCCTGTTTGGCAAAGTGAGGCTTACCAGACAGGAGAATCACAAGAGTGAACAGCAGGATAAGCTAGTGCCTGGCTGGGGAATTTATGGGGCACCTGCCCTTTCCTTTCCTGCCATGGATGGAGAAGCACCAGCATCTGATGCGGAAGAAGAGCTGCTGCAACTGGGAGCCCCCTTTTTCTCTAAAGCAAGATCTATAGCTCCCACCCACCATATTGGTTCCTTCTCCCCTTACATGGGAGAGAAGACAAAGTAAAAACCTTGCTGCATCTCTCTACCCTCCATAAGCAGAGAAGGGGAAAATCCCTAACATCTTCCTCTCACATCTAAGGGAAAAAAGACATAATCCAAAATAGATTTGATTTTCCATAACATTTCTCTATTGAATTATCTTCTAAAATGCAGGAAATTGCAACAAATTTTTCTGGGAGAAGGACTCTCATCTCTTACGTGAATTTCTTTTGACATTAACACAGATTCTCCAACCTGGGAGATATTAGAGCAGAAAACATCACTACCCAGCTCCACAATACTTGCTTGGTTGGTAAGTAGCCTCCCTGGGAACATGAACTCCCTTCAGAGACACTTCTTCCCGTGACCCCATTCTCTTCGCCTTGCTGCAGCCCAGCAGAACGAGAGGCTGTAGTGTTGCAGCACCACATGGCAGCAAAACGTATGAAGGCAGCCACCAAAACTGGCGTGAAAGCAGAATCCATCCCTTAATTTGTATGAATTCTATAAAACAAAAATGCTAAAAAATGGAGAGGGAAAGTGCCTCTCCTCATGCCCTATGGTCACAACATCCTGGCTCAATGAGGAAAACTTAGTGAACTTGGTCAATGCCATTGCCTCCAAATATGTCTGAAATGTAACCTAGCCACCACAAGAGAATGCTATTTTCCTTTCCTTGTCTTTTCAAGAAAAAAGGATTCTAAACATTGCAACTATCAAGCTATCAGTCTCTGAATGTTCAGGAAAGTCTAATTTCAGTTTTAAAAAAAGGCCCTAGCATAAGATTCCGTAACGTGCTATGGTGTGGAAGTCTCAATTTTAAAGCAGATGGACACATTAACTGGAGCAATGGAAAGAACAGGGTGTACCCTGGAGATGGCATACCTACGCTTGAGTATTTTACAAAAGACATAAGAGAGATTCCAAATGTTAAGTTATAGCAGGTGCAGGATTCATGGCTAATTTTTGTGGTTTATCAAATCTCTTTTACAGGGAGTGCCGGGGAGGTAAGATTTGATCAAGGTCAAATGCTCTTGTAGTACATTTCAAAAGTAACTGTCTAACATAGTAATTCTTGGGTACATAATGAATAAACAAATTACCATCAGGATCCGTTGGTTTCTGAAAATAACTTTACACTATGTGAGTGGCAATTAGCAGATATAAAACCATATGCCCATTAGAAAGTACTATTAATAATAATAGGCACCACAGCAGTTTCCAGCTTTCATGTGGTAAATAAGCACCCCGACGTTCACAATAAGCCAAAAATCAAGCTAATCCCATTTCAAAACAAAGCCAAAATAAGTCAAGCCCTAAGAACCCTAACACCCTATGTGACTAGATCCCCCTCTGCGTGCAGTCTGGGGCTTTGGTGAGTCTGCTGTGCACCCCTGACTCTCTCCTGCCTTGCCCCTGCTTGCCAGGAGCCGATCAAAAAAAAAAAAAAGAAGCAAGAAGCTACAAGCGAAACAAGCAAGAAGCTACAAGCCAAAAACTAACAAGCAACTCAAAAGCCAATTAAGCCAAAAATAAGCCCAATTTCTGTTTTTTTTTTTCTTTCACAGGTTTGGCATGTCTGCACCATAGTCCCAAGATCTCTAAAGAGCTACTCCTTCTGCAGATCTGTGCCTCTTCTGTCAAAGTCCTATTGATTCACAAAGAGGAGCAGCAAGCAATCATATAGCTTCAGATCAATATTTTTAAAAAAGCCTACAGATGTCGGGAGGAAAGGTCCAAAATACTATACCAAAGCAATAACACTGTTTTTGATATCCCTGTATGGACCAAATGCTTACAGTCTGCAAAATATTTCTCATGTCTTCTGGTTGAAAACTTTCTCCTATAGAAGTTGTAGTTCTGTCCTCTAGACGCATCTTCAGTGCTTGCTGGCTCTATGGAGTGAGGTAGCAACAACAAGAAAGGATGCCCAAAACTCAGTGGAGTTCAAATTTTACAAGTTTTAAAATCTGGCCACGGGGGTATAATATTGTTGCCAGCCATAGCTCTTCTAGTAAATGATGTTATTTTAAGTAAATGCATTTTCTGATCCAGGGTGGTTCTGTATTGAAAAGGCCATAGTATTTGTCAGAGAAGGTCATAAATGAGTCATTGGGTACTTAAGATGTTTCTTGTTAAACGGCTTGCTAAGGATTAATACACTGAAACATACATGAATTAATCCAGCCCCCACGTATGTCAGAGGCATTAACCTGTTGAAATACTATTTAATTAACTAAGGTTCCTGGTTTGCTCCAAAATAGCTTAGATGGCAGAAGTAGTACCAAAAGAAGCAGAGGATGGGAAACAACATATACTGAATCTGATGAGCTGCAGATTGACTACCCTTCTACTTCACCCCCAGGTGTGAGTCTGAGGGTTTAGAGCAGAAGCAGAAAAGGTCAGGAGGGCAGACCAATAAGCCCAGACAAGCTTGGTAGGAACTGTTTGAAAGGGTCTGTCCTAAAAGGAAAGGATGTCTTGAGATCTTGCCAGGAACTAGACCAAGTGAGCAACTCTCCCATTTCTTATTTAACCTTAAAGACTGAGGCCCAGAAATATCAGAAGGTCTGAAGAGGAAGGGTCAGTACTGAGAGATCTACCTAAGAGTGTACAGATGACACAGTGGATCCGTAGGGGAGACAAATAATCGTTTTGGACACCGTACTCAGATACTAGGATGATTGGATAGACAGACAGACCCAGTTAAACTGTATGCCCATTTGGGACAGGAGCAGCTCACAGCTTAGAGAGGCATTGCAGCTGCATGCCGGGTATGCACAGCAGAGAAGCAATGTGCCAGCCACCGTGTGGCTGTGGTACAAGTGAAGAGATTGAACGTGGGCAGGGGAAATAGAAGTGAGGCTGCTCTCTTAAAAGACAGGGATGATGTGTTGCAAGATGACATTAGGAAACAGTTGGGTGAATGATAGTTTGGGTCCATCAGTGCTGTGACCAGGCTTCACTCACCACGCTGGTGCCTCCTGCTCGTTGTCTTGCAGGCTAGCTCTGCAAGTCAGGACACCCAGTCCCAGTGGTGCCTCGTTCACTGTCACTTCTGCTCCTGGACCTACATCACTCCAAGGATTGTAATGTTCTCTTCATAACACAGTTCTTTTCAGGGGCAAGTATTGCAGTTCAACTGTCCTGTCACTTCCCCAGTGGCAACTGCAGCCAATTGTCTGGCCATTTCCCTTTGGCCCCAGCATCCTTTTCATCTTTGCCTCAGAGCCTCAGCCTGTAAAACCCAGCAGCCAGCCCACAGCTGTTCTCTAGCTCCCCTGGTCTCTGCTAGCAGCACTGCTTTGTCCAGGGTACTAGCTTTCATCTGCCTGCCACGCATTCTGTTCTGCCTCCTTGAGCTCCAGGGAGTAACTGAGTCTGCTTTGCCCTCCAGCTTTTTTTATACGGGTCAGCTGAGTCCTGACTGGCTGTTCCTCACAGCTCCTCTCCTATTCGCTGCTTCCTGCACAGTCTCCCAAGGCCCCTATTAACCTCTTGCATGCCAGTGTGGGGTTGACACCCCATCAAAGACACACATTGGGTGGATCTGGTCATGCCAGTATATTTTTAAACCCAGCTGTGAACTTTAATATTTATTAATTAAGTTCCGCGTTGAGTTATGTATGTGAACAGTGACAACAATCTGCTCTCTCATTCTGATTTTTCTGCCTCTTCGCAACTGAAAAGTTGTCTAGTAAGTTTCAAGTTTCAGAAGCTTTCAATATACTAGAGGACTTACTTTGTACCCATTTTCCAGCAAAGATGCAACACCAGTTCTGGCATCAGCATAAATGCTAGTATGGATGGCCTCAACTATCTCTACCATCATGTCATGAAAACTGCCCAGAGTAGGGCCAAATTTTCAATATAAGGGAAATGTAATTATTTGTACTTCCCTAAATTATACTTGGCAATACCCACTGCACATGTGCAAAGCATCTAGTAAAGTGTCATACAAATTCAGCAGACAACTTGTAGGCAAGTGTAAGTCTAATTTAATCAGAGCAAATGTTCATGATGTGGTAAAAACACCTGATTCCTGTCTATGCTTGTGCTTAAACTATTGCTAGCAAAGGTGTAGTTGTATTGATGGTGGAAAATATGTACAAAATTTTCTATTGTAGAAAGAGCCTGTGTAGCCAAGACAGTCTGTGATGCAATCACATACACTAAGGTATTTTCTAAGCTTAACTCCCACTAAATGACACCCTTTATCAGGAATAGTGTGAGAGAGGACAATCAGGAACACACACTACAATCCTGCCAACTTGTGCTCATTTGGAGGGAGACTCCTTGCGTTGGAATAAGATTTAGGCTGTTTTCAAATGCTCTTGTGATGAGGGATATGGGGATATGCTTCAATGAGATATTTAAAACCTTGTTCAATTTTTTAAAAATTCTCCCTCAAATGGTCATAGCTTGAGAGCACTGAATCTATCTGGGACCAAAAGAAGCAGCTCAGGGAAGAAGTACCTGATCATGAATGCTATAGATCAGCTAACTCATATAATATATAGCAACTGCTCTGTGATGGCATATATAGACCTCACAGTCAGCACCTCTAGGAGGCTAGATAGAATTCACACATCCAGGAGTCAGGACAGAGCTCAAGATTTTTTTCTGCAAAAACACAGGCCTCCATAACAGGAGATAAACAAGAAACTTCCACTAGCTGTAAAAGAATTAAGACTAATATTCTCTATGGTCCAGCTATCGAATCGAGATCTTCATGCACCAGTCTGACCTTTGTCCAGCTGAGTGCATGTATAGATATGTATGTACACAGACAAGCACACAGCACGTTAAAATAATTCAATTCTGATTCTGCAAATTGTCTTACCCCACTAATTGGTCCAAATTCCCTAGATGGGCTTTCAAAACCTCAACCCTTGCCTTTTGTTACCCTATCAACAGCTCTCCCACCTAACTGCAGTTTCAAATCCATTTTGTGTGTCTTGCTAATTGAATATCAGGACTTATGTTGTTTTTTTAAACTTCTGTCCAACTCGAATCTGATTGGCCCCTTGTGCACTAACAAAATGTCAGCAATTTTGGTTGCCCTGAATTGTTCTAGCATCCTTTCTAAACATTATACAAGCACTTTTGGAACAATGAAAAACATCCCATACACATTTTTAAAATGCTTTCCATTATAATAATTTTTTTCAGCCCAAAACTGTGCATTCATTAAAGTGGCCTTTTTGATGATGGCATATACATTAGATCTTTTGGAAAGAAAAAGCCTTCTGGAAAAATTCTGTAGGATGCAAAGAAAAGAATACTTTTATAGATTTTTGGACTATCCTATTGAAGTTAATAGAAGTTATTAACCTGCTATAGAAGTTAAGATGGGTTAAAACAACTGATCTATAGAAAGGCTCGTTTGTTATCAAATTCTATAGGTTTTTAGAGAATTTTTCAACATAAACCTGTTCACTTTCTATGGACCCCTGTTGGTTTCATCCCTGTCATAATTCCTGTTACACACTGTCAGACTTTTCCACAAGGGAAGAAGGGTGACCAGATAGCAAGTGTGAAAAATTGGGACCAGGGTGGTGGCTAATAGGAGCCTATATAAGAAAAAGACCCAAAAACCAGGACTGTCCCTATAAAATCGGGGCATCTGGTCACCCTAGAAGTGAGAGTCAGAAAGGCGTGTTTGGCGCTTCATCTGTCAACTGCAACCAGCTTCCTGGGTAAATAAAATGATGGTCTACTCTAACGGATAAAGAAATAGCCTTGATCTGAAATGAGCGCATCATCTTAAATTAAGGGATGTAGCATTACCTAGTGGATATGGTACTGGACTTGAAAAGCCAGGAGACCGGAGCTCTGTTCTTAGCTTTGCCACTGGCATACTATAAGGTCTTGGGCAAATAATTTCCATTCTCTATGCCTCTGTTTCCTCTCCCTTTGTGTGTTTGTCTTGTCTAGTTAGATTGTAAATCCTTTGGGGGCAGGGAACATCTCTCAATGTTTTTGTTCAGCAGCTAGCACAGAGCCATGGTCTCAGCTGAGAACTTCAGGAGTACTATATTAAATAATAACTAGCTTCTTGGGCTGATGTGACAGCCTAGGTCTCTGTGAGGTTACCAGCTCAGCAGTAGTGTTTGGAGAAGATTAGATAAACATAGGTGAGTGAAGTCAGCAACTCTGGTGGTACTAATCATCATAGGTGTTGATGTCATGAGGCGAAGTAATATTGCATTTTCTACTTGTGTGATGGGAAATGTGATGTGGTATGTCATGAAGAAAACGAGAGAGAAAATGAAAAAAGGTATCTGAAAGGAGCCTATGTTGTCAGACAGAATCATGGCCAACCATAGAAAATTGTGTGTCTATTCCTGCACAAAGCAAAGCTGTGTATAGGAACCCCCCTCCCACCCATGTATCTTTCAGTAGGGTGCCAGTATGGTAGAGATAGCTGAGAGGGACATTGTTTCTCCTGGATTCTGCCTTGGAATGGGGAGGTGACAGGGTTTCCTTTTCCCCCTGGACAAGGAGGAGAGCTGAAAGAGGTGGGCTCTCAGTTTCTTGCCCTCCAGACCATCTGGCGGGAAGTGGGAACCAGCAAGGGGACAGATCTTTCTGCAGGAAAAAAAAGCAGAGGAAGATTCACACACTGGGCAAATCCTTTCCCATTAGACACTGGCACTGTTCTGCCTCCTGGAAGGCATGCTTGGAGACTCAGACACGCCCCTTCTAGGCACCAGCTCCTCCCAGTTGAAATTCTCTTGCCTGATGAGTCCTCCTTTCATCAGCCACTGAAGAAGCAGGAAGAGGGATAATGCCCTTTTCTTTAATCTCTGTGACTGTCTCTGAGGGTATGCCTATAGTGCTAATGAGGGTGTGACTGAGGGAGGGGGCACAGGCATATCCATTCTAGCTTTAATCTAGCTAGCACAGGTAACAATAGCAGTGTAGATATGGTGACATGGGCTTCAGCACAGGCCAGCAACCTGAGTATAAGCCTGCTGGGGAGCCTTGGCGTGTGATTGTGTTGCTAACCTGTGCCATCACGTCTTCATTGCTATTGTTACCTATGCTCTATTGGTGAGAACTTCTGAAAAAAGTATCTGGAAAAGTCTGGCCACCTCCCCCTCCTAATGCCTTATCTTCTCCCAGCAGAATGGAGGCAGCAGCTAATTTGGGCCACTGAAACTTCCTCCCCTAGCAGATTTTCAATGCTGGGGAACTGCCCCAGCTTTCATCAGAACACACCATCATAAACCCCAGGTGGATCTGACCCAAAGGTTGCTCACTAGTGTTTCTGGCTGCTCCAACTCCGACTGAGCAGCACCATTTTTTCTGGAATATAAAACATGCATTTAGCTCGAGGATTCCTCAATATCTTCTTCACCTTTCTCCAGCTGGCAAAAATCTGAGAAATTTTCTTCTTTTAACATACATAGTATAAACTGAGAAATTTACTTTTTGTAATCTATATATTCTATTTTTAATATATTATATGTATATATATTCTATCTATAGTTAAATGTCATGATTCCAGTATGTAATGCCTTGTCATTTAGTCTTTACATATAGAAAGCCTCCCTCATGCTTGTGCTGCCTTGCTCTAGAAAGCCATGGGAATGGTTGGCGCTCAGTTTTTTGTTTTCACAGCTTGCAGTAGCACCTGTTCCAAAGGCAACTGGAAAAGCTTGTCCATAGCCAGATTCTTAATTTCCAGCCCAAGAGCAACATTTTAGGGCTTAAGACACAGTACCATATTTCACTTTGTAAGAGCCGAAGGTTTTATGTGAATTTGTGCTATTCAACCCTCATGTAGACATTCCTGATTCAGCTGAAACACCGGAAGGGGGCAGGCTCTTCCGGAACTTATCAGATGGTCTGGAGCATCTGAGACCTCCTCTGATATTTAATCCTGCCAAACTTGTGACAGTATTTATGGTGCAGGCAATTATTTTCTAAAGG
Source organism: Dermatemys mawii (assembly GCA_007922305.1). NCBI lineage: Eukaryota > Metazoa > Chordata > Testudines > Dermatemydidae > Dermatemys > Dermatemys mawii. The sequence continues at coordinate 6,433,120 of ML677328.1, forward strand.
GAGAAACTTGGAAAGATGTGCAAACTGAGCTGCACAATCATCTGTCCAATGACTTGCAATTTAAGAAGTGCAGAATTGCAATTTAAGAACTGACTCATCTTAGAGGCAAAGGAATGAATTGGTGCAGAAAAAGGGTATCCTTTCACTATGAGTTGGTGCCTCACAGTCAATACTGAGTCCCATTGCTGAAGGATCCCTGTACCGCTGCTTCCTGCGCATTGCCATTTCTGTTGCAAAATATGGGACTTCATGCTCCAAAGGTCTCAATCTGGCATATTCCACCAGCACCAAATTCTTTTTAAATTAGGACCGGACTGATTCGTGGTGGATGATGATCTGCCTGTTTGTTGTTTTTTGCATACAATACACACCAACAAATAAACACAGCATGAGTTAAAAGTGAAGTATCAGCCCTTATTTGAAAATGACTGGCATCTGGCAATTTGTTTCACCACAGCCTCAACACTGTATATATTTGTCTTCCTTGCCTTTTTCCTATATGTTAAGTGTATGAAGCACCAATTATGTCACCTAGCTGTAAGGCATTACAAAATTATAAACTAGGACAGTTTTGTGGTAATTTTTCTTAGAATATGTTCTGATATTACCAGCTTCTTCTGGCTCACCAGTGATACCTGCATATTACTTAAGAGTGGAGAATGTTTTTTCCAGTAAGTGAGTTTTGAAACACTGTATCATGAAACACTGAATGTGTATCATGAAACACTGAACAAATACTGTCAACATGCACTTTTGACCAGAAGAACAGCATTGATAGTAGCTAAACCACTTGGACTTTTCACTTAAAATGCTGCTCATCACAGTGTGCACTCATTCCACTAGATTGTTTCCTCCAGATAAGAGAGCACATTCTCCATTCTATAGCAATATATCTGCAACAAACAGAATAGTTATTTTAAAACTTCTATTGATGGAATAAAAAACTAGAGCGTTTCTGTGGTTCCAGAAGTAGTTCTTCAGATCCCAGAACAACAGATAAAGTCTTTTGAAATATGGTCATTTTACCCAGTTGCTTTTTCAGCTATCAAGATACAAATATTTTTAAAGGAACAGTATTCCTTTATCTATCATGAATTACATGATGCATTGTGCATTACAATTACATCATGTATTACAATCATTGTCTTGAAGTCAGCCCAGCTAACTAGAGGGGCTGAAGGCACATATGCCTTGACACCAAACCAATAAGCTACAAGTGCAATTGGTGATGTCACAGAGTCCAGTCCAGCAAGTCTATAACAGCTGAGCCAGTTAGTTCACAAAACTCCATGTACTGATCTCAGGCTAGCAGGCAAGTGAGCCTGTGACCTCACAGAGGTCTGTCTCTCAACATCAGAGCAACAAATTGACACAATACCAGCAGTCCTGAGACTAGGATGTTGACCCCTGCTTGACTGCAGGACCAATAACCATACAGAAAAGGAGCATTAGGACTGAGGTGAGGCAGATATTAATCATCATTCTCCCTCCTCCCCTCCCCCCCACCATCTCAACCAGCTCTGTGCCAGCTGTCCATGATAAATTAATACAGCTATTCCAAAGAGGACTCAACAGTGAAAGTCCCCTTTTAAGGGAAGGTCATAAGGATAGCTGTAATATATAAGCCCTAGTACTTTGGCTTCAGTGCAGCCACACTGGCAGAAAGTAGTGTAGGGTGTTTCACCAGGTTCCGAAATTGGCAGGGAGGAGTTGATGCCTCAACTCATATTGACCTAGGTTTCTGGTGATTCTGGGGAGATTTATGGTACTTGGTGACTGAATTTCCTGTTTCAGCCATCATTGCCTCCTCAAGGGAAGAATACACTGGTAACTCCATGAAGAGAATTCTTCTTTTTTTCCTGCCCCTACAAGATTATTAATGTACAGATATACGCTCTGAATCAGGGACTGAAATAAAAAATTTTAATAGTTAAAACAGAAGTCTTCACCTGAGTCTGGGTGACTGAAACATAGGGTAATTAACCTTGAGAGATGTAAACTTACTGTGACGGAGTCAGTCCAGAAGGGTATAAGAGAGTGCTGGAAGGCAGGTATATTAGCCTCAGGATGTGCAGGTCCCTGTTCCCTGGATAGCCAAACAAAGGCTACTCCAGGCCAATCAAGACACCTGGGACCAACTAAGAAGCTTCTAGAAAGCAGCTGAAATAGCTAGCCTGACTGGGACACCAGAAGCCAATCAGGGACTGGCTGAAACCAGTTAAAACCTCCCAGTTAGTCAGGTGGGTGTGGATGTCAGGAGCTGTGGGAAGTTGTTGTGCTGTTGGTGAGACTGAGTGGTAGACCTATCATATGCAAGGAAGGTGGCCCTGAGGTAAGGGTGAAGTGGAGTTTGAAGAAGTGGGGACTGCTGTAGGGAAGTAGCCCAGGGAATTGTATTGTGTTTTGTGGCTAAAAGGTCAGCCATCTTAGCTGATACTATTAGGGTCCCTGGGCTGGAGCCCAGAGCAGAGGGCAGGCTCCCCTGTTTCTGCCTCCCCTAATTAATTACTGAGAAAGGGAGGTCACCCTGGGGCCTAGATGAGTTTCTGAGGCCCCTAAATCTGCCAGGAAGTGCAGGACCCACAAATACAGACTTGGAACTTTGTCACATTACCTAAAGGGGCTGATTACTAACCCAATAGTGTCTATGCAGAGAATGATATACATTGTATGATGGTTGGTTTGTTTGCTGTCTTTTACATATCGTAAAGAACAGAAGTCAGGATGTGAAAATGTGACTGTACATTGCCTGTCCTGCTTAGTTTTTCCAGTAACTTATACTTACCTGGAAGATGGTGGTGAAATGGTTCAAGCATTCACTGGTGATCTCTGTACAGCACCTAGTGCAACATGTTGTGTATGAGATGTCCCAAATGAAAGATAACCAAAAAAATGCAAATCCGGTTGTCTTCTCCTTCTTTTCCATTTCTGATAAATTAGCTCTGTGTGGTTTATACCACGTGCAATACATATTCCTTGATTTCTCCCCATGACTTTTCATCCAGATTTCTTCAGTTTGCTCATGAACCCATGATTAGAGGAGTTGTCTGAAGCAAAGGCTCCTGGTAGCCAGAAGGAGGAATCTCAAATTGAGGAAGTTATAAAATCCTGTGACATTTCTGAAATGCATGACAAATCAGATAAGACCTTTTATGCCAATATGACATCTAGTTCCCATAATACTAGTATTGCACAGGAAAAAATTGTGAGCAGTATATTAGGACCTTTTGTAAAAGCATTAGCATTACAGTACTTAATTACTTCAGCTAATAGCTAGAAGAAGCCATGACTTCCCAGGTGACTTCCATAGTCACTCAACATTTTTAGCATGAAAGAAAACCAAAAGTACTAGTAATTTAAAATGAAACTCATTTCTTAACTGCAAAATATGAAGAATTTCTGAAGAGGAGAAATGTGAAGCACAAATGTTCTTCTATTTATTGCCCCCAAGACAATGATTAAAAATAAAGTTTTGAAAAACTTTCTACCAACTGCTGATGTAGAAGAAAAACCTGCAGATAATTTGCCATATTTTTCTTATAGAACTGCCAAGTGACCTGCTGATGTATCAGTGTCTTCTGAAGAACTGTTGCATAGTAGGCATAGGCAGACAAGGTTACAAGCTAATTTATACCTGCCCATGCATAGGTATACTTGTGGGAAGACAAGCTGCAGAGAACTTTCCCTGTCAGCACGCCTACATAAGCAGATGTGTTTTGTTGCCCTTTTTGGATCATCAGTGGGGCAACTGAACATATGCAAATCACAGACCTCTACCACTTGAACTAAAGAACTAAATTAATTTGCTGGGGCTGTTATCTGTGGCTTAGCCCACACAGGAGACAAAGCATGTTTTGCCATTTTCTCTGCAAGCTTATTCCACGTTTCCGCAGCATATAGCAGTTCAGATCCCCATGTGGGCTTCATCACTTGTATCTCCCCTTTGGTTATGTCATCAGTGGGAATGGAAACCAAGACTTCTAGCTTTAAAGCTCAACCTCTATCACTTGACCTACAGGACCAAGTCCAGTAGGTGGGGACCAGAAGCAGATGACAGTCCTTTGTCGATGAGTCACAGAGGGGACATGCAACGTATTTTACCAATATGTTAAAGAACCATAATTGGTCTCCCAGCACTGCAGTGTGCAAGGGGCTACTGTTGGCAATAGCTATGACTGGCCATGGAGAGGATAGGTTTGGGGTGTGCGTGGGTGTGGCTCCCACATCATAAATGGGTTGTGTTGGGAGGAGTGCTTGCTACTCCATTTTTAAGGTGTAGGTGTAGATATATTTGTTTTTCAACTACATAATACCTCTGACACAACTCTTCAACAGAGCACCTTATCTAAAATGCTTCATCCTCATAAGAGATACAATGGAGCCTTCAATATTGATATTCTTCAAAAACCAAGATCTGATAAAACATACGCAGCTGGGAATGGGGGACAGATCACTTGATGATTACCTGGTCTGTTTATTCCCTTTGGGGCACCTGGCATTGGCCACTGCCAGAAGACAGGATACTGGGCTAGATGGAGCTTTGGTCTGATCCTGTATAGCTGTTCTTATGTACAATTCAGAAAAAGAATATGTATATGACAGTTTTACAAAAGTGCAGTTGTAAATGGTACAAATATGGATGCAAGGAAATTCAAAGGATCTGATTGTTGGATTAATTTTAGGGGTAAAATATGTTTTATTTCCAATAACTTCCAAAGATTGCCTTCAGATTCTATATTTTCCCAATAAACTGTTGCATGTAAGACTTTTTTTTTATTGAATTGCTTTGAAAAGTAATTACAGCTTATGTGGAGCAGCTGTTTTTCAGAGTTTAATATCCTGTCCTTTTACATTTTTTACAAGATACCAAAGGTAATTAGAACTGTACTACTCATCAATTCAATGTCAAATCTGGGGCTTGATCCTGCAATCTTTACTCAGGCAAAACTCCCATTACAGTTAGAAGAATTGCATTAGCGAAAACTGTAAGATCAGCGCCTTAATTGTTATTATAAAATGTGTTTTTCCATTATACTTGTAAAAGTCCACAGAAAGTGTCCAAAAACAGATCCTGTGTAAATTAAAAGTAACCAAGCCAAATTTATTTTAGACTTAATTAAAGAAAATAATTTGCATCTAAGATGAGAGCACACATAAGGAGATTCACCTGGGAATTAAATTTCATGTCCAAACCATAAATCCCTAAAAATAGGGACATATAATGGAAGTACTAACATGCCCTTAACTCTAGTGGTATGACAGTGCCAATGTAATGAAATCCAACACCACAAGGTTACAACTATATAGCAAAAGTATCAAAAAATAAACAAACAAGAACATGCTGAGAAATTACACAGAAACCCTATTAAACATTTTAAAGGGTAATAAAAATGCCTTAGACCCATTAAAAGTTCTCTACTGACTATAAGAACCAGTGCCAAATAGTGTCAAAGCTTTTACAATGAAAAAGAAATTTTAAAAATCCAAGAACTACAGTACAGGTTCCTGTTCAGTAATTAAACAAATGTACTGGACAAAGACCAAGTATACCACCCATCCATGTGTGTGTAGGTGATACCCATGTGATAATTTGACAGGAATATGATACTCTGCCCTTACCTGCTCTCTGCCCACTAATCCACCTCCCTGGGATTTATCCTCAAGTTCAAAGTGTCTGAGCAGATACAGATTCCATTAAAAAAAACAACCTGCTACAAAAAATGTTCCCTTTTCTCTCTAAATATGGGGAATGATACACCCACATTATCTAAGCCAGTCCTATGATAGTAACAGTTTTTCCAGAGGTCACTTGTTTTAAATATAGTATCTTGTAGCTCCACAGGGCTAGTAACCGAAGCTTCATAACTCCAGAAAGGAAATATTCTCAGCCTGACAGTAGGGGACATAGGATTGCTTTTAATGTTGAAAGGGCCAAAGATATCAGATTTAAAAACAAGACATTTTTATTAAGTTATTTTCAGTCAGTTTTAGCGGAACTGTACATTTATCTATTTTTCTGTCTTGGAGTGCATTTTCCTCTCCCTCAGAACTCTGTACAATTGGATTCCAGGGGTGAAATTCTGACCTCATTGAAGTAAATGACAAAACACCCATTGACTTCTATGTTGCTAGGGTTTCCACCCATGGTAACTGAGGCACCTAAACTTTTCAGGAGCAGGGATACAAGGAATAGTCCAAAAACTCATGCCAACTCCCTAACTCTAAAGCTAACTCTAGCTCTAACCCTAATTTTAAACCGAACACTATATTTAAATTGAGGCCTAACTGTAAATCTAACCCAAAAGCAAACTTGAATGCTACCACTACATCTATCCTTAATTCTAACTCAAAATCAAATCCTAAAATTGTCTAACCCTAACATTTTACTATGACCCTTGCCCTGATTTCAGCTTCAACCCTAATTTTACCACTATCAACTATTCCAACTGTGATATGAGTAATTTTCTGTCATAGAAACATTTATTCAACTTTTTCTCTTACCTCATCCTCACCTCATTTTACCCCTCACTTTTAAATGATATTGCTTTTTACGAGAAGATGTAGTAGCTTGAAATGTTTTCATGGAAAACCAGAAAAACATGTACCTCTGCACCGAGGCTAGGGCAAATTATATGTTTGCATGGAGGTGAGACTATGACTTCTTCCCCATACTTCCTAGAAACAACTTTGGCTAAGAGAAATAATATTTTACTGAGTATTTTGAAATATAGTGAATTGTGCCATAGAATTTATAATTTGACCTCTAGCATCAATTTCTCTTTAATAAGTTATAGTTTCAGACTCTTGCTTTAATAATAATGCCATATGAAGTCATTGATGGGAAAAATTCTGTAGTGGACTTTAAACTACAGAAAATTAATCTGGTCAATCAAATCGAGGATTAAAACAAAATAAGATAGAACTGGCAATTTGTAATTAGTGTAAGTCCTTAGCTGAATCAATGTGGTGGTCCTAATACTGTTCCAAGTCTGTCACTAGTCCATATCATAAAAGTTACCTAAGAAAAGTAACTGTAAATCTCACTGACACTATTAAATTTTGGCACTTATTCTATGTGATAGTGCTCTAATGTTTACTCCATTCTGTTCTAGTAATAGTATAATTCTACCATAATGCTTAACTGATATATTGTGTTACCTTACAATGTTTTTCAGCTTATTCAAAATTAGACACATTGTGCTATCTATAACCCCAGGGTCCTTAATGTTTATCCTACGCAGAGTATTATCAGCAAGACACATCCTGTCCACGTTGGTTTGGTACTTCTTTTGCCAAGCTAGCTAATCATTAAAAGTTTTTACTTTTTCATCATTTATTTAACTTCCGTGTTTCACAAAGAAGTCTATTAATGAAAGGAAGATAGTTTGATATGGCATTTTCAGCAATATTTCCTGGAAAAGTGTATATAAATCCACATGACACCAGCTATGTTATAGTTTTGCATAGAAACCCCCTCCCCCCAAAAAAACTATCCAGTTTTGCTAGAATTGTAGGCGATTATAACCTTTCAATTTTTACAAACTAAAAAAGTTTGTTAAACTTGACTATAGGCAAACAAAATAAAAGCAAATTTAATTGTACAGAAGGAAACTCAGGATTTCAGTTTGCACAAAGAAAGAAAATAAAAACTTGTGTTCATCTTTTAACAGCATGACTGATGTAATTTCCATTATTCACAGAGCAAATTCATAGTTATGTGACCCACAAATTGTGTGTGTGTGAGGGGAAGGGGATGAGTTTTGCCTACAAGCTAAGATGTGTGGCAACCCAGCATGTTCCCTTCAACTCAGGAGAAAAGGTGAACAACATTTCCTGTCTCCTGCCTTCTATTTGAATTAGTGTGTAATTATTTCACTGGCCAAAATCTTAGTTATAAAACATTAAGCTCTTGAGTTGAGTGGGCTTAGTCAATCAATTCCACTGGCCTATAGCACTAATGCACCTCATGCACTCATATTTCAAGATCTCCAGTCCATTAGTTTTGAACTCAGTTTTTTGTTCTTTAGTAGTCAAATTTGGTATCTAAATTTTTCATTGGTGCTTTCATTTTTCACAGAAATCTTAGTAGTGTGTTACCCTAAATCATTGGACATTGTTCAGGGTAAGGCCTCAAACCAGGAGCATGAGCCTGTTGCTGGGACTCCGCTGTAGCTCTTCCTCAAAGATCTTGCCAGTGGCAATTTTTATTTTTTGGCATCATTAGAGACCTGGAAAGGTGCCCTGAAATATGAAGTCCAGGCACAATGACTTCCCAAATCGTTATAATACATTTTAAACCTGAAAACTGCTAATACCCCCCATTTAAATGTTAATAGTGGAATTTTACTTTATTATTATTTTTAAACATTCAGCTAATTCTAAAGAAGCCAAGTAAATTTCAGTAAAATTTGCTGAGGAAGTCTGCTTTTGAGCTGAAACAAAGTGTGTTTTTTGTGATTTTTTTTAAACAAAAAAGTGTTTTCTTCAGAAAAGTGACAATCGATATTTAGAATGAAAGCGCATTTTTCTCTTAACTACAGTGTCATTTTGCTTGAGTAATCAATGGCATTTCTCAAATAGAGAACATTTGAACATTTTTCATTAATTGGTCATGTTACGTAGACACTCTGGTGAAATCCATTTTGATTTCCAGTGTGCAAAAATTTCCATCCTCTGTACTCATATCAGTGCAAGAATGTTTGTAGGCATCTAGCTGATGCCTCCTCTTGCACATGTCTGATCACTTCAAGGGCACATTTGTTGGCAAAACTGTTTCATGCTGCATGGAAATGCAATCACTTCAAGTCGCTAATGAGCATCTCCTGGGACAAGCAACAAGTGTTGAAATGTGTTTGACAGAGCTCATTGTTGTTGAATCATTGCCTCTATATTCTTTACAGCCCCAGAGCTATAACTTCTTTTGTGCGGGCAAGGCACTGCATGTATAGATGTAACAAGTGGAGTGGCAGAAAGACTACACTACAGGTAGAAACAGATATAAAGAGCAAAAACATGCAGTAATCTGTGGTAGGTGTGTAGGGGTGAAACAATATTTCTGAGAAACTCATTACCTCTCATTTGTAACGGTATGTATTCCAAGAAAATCCCAGATATAGTATCTGTTGGATACAGAGAACGAATCAGGCTACAAGCAACAGCTGAATTAATCTTTTCTGCCCTTTGGGGCAAATCCTCTCTCATGTGCAGATGCACAAAGTCCTCATGTAGGAGAACTGAAATCACTCTGCTGTGCTGGGGGCACGCAGAATGCAGAAAGTACATGCAGGATGTGCCCCTCACACACAGGCTTTGGAATAGCTGTATGGTTGGGTGGATCAGGGAAGCAGGTGGGCATATGGAATCGTGTGGTAAGGTTAATTACTTGTGAACTACTGTAACAATTTTAATGGCATCAGCTACACAGCTCTGGTATTTTCATAGTTCATAATCTTTGTACGGCTTGGGGATCTACTGGAAATAAATATACAGAATTCAAGGTTGATCCCTTTCACCCCAGACTGGGAGTTGAGAAGAGGTTGAACGTTCAGCACATGAAGGACTAGAGTCACACCCCTTTAGAACAAACACTTCTGATTGAGTAGCAACTGTCTCAAATGACAAGCACATCCAGTGTACATAAGCAGAAAGTACAAACTGTCCCAGCAAAGATATTCTGAGCGTAACTGGTTGGTATGGAAAGCAAATAGGCACAGGAAAATTGGAGCATGCCTCTCCCATCCCCAACACACAGCCATATATATTTAAGTAATAACTTATCATTTTTATCAGTTAATTATTTTAACAAAATTAAACATCTCTTCATCTCAATATCATCCAGCAAGATGGACACCCAGACACTTTTGGGCTATACTATAAAGACTGATGATAATAAACCTAAATAGTCCTTCCTTTGTTTGAGATTCACACAGCACCACATAACAGACAAGTCAGGCAGAAATAATTTTTGTCTGTTTGTTAGGAGACATGTTCAGTGCTTGAGATTTTGTTTCATTAGGATTTGACAAATAAATATCAAAATCCTTGTCCTTTCTTATTTATTATCCACTTAAACCTCAACTCAGTGTTTTTTAAGAACATAGCACTTTGAAGCATTTTTACATTAGTCATCTCAGTAATATCTTATGAAAGACCATGCAGATGGACAAATAAGCATGTCAAGACCTAAGGAAAAGCACCCTTAATATCAGACCATTGGGTAAACTCACTCTACCTACCATCATCATTCTGGGAGAATAGAGTAGAATTGTATACAACCTTCCCCCCTTATTTTACCCTACCAAAGCCATTGCCTACAGAGAGCTCACTCATGGCATGGGGCAGTCCTGCAGTATCCCTTCCTCAATTTCCCCTCTAATGTGGGTGTCCTCAGCCTGCTCCACACGGGTCCATGTGGTGATGTGCGTTGGCTCTCCGGCCAAGTCAATAAACAAATGTAACCTCTTCTGGGATTAGAAAAGTCCAACTACAAGTCCAAACAAAGAGCCAAATAAACAAGAGGTTCTTCTACCCCTGTTGGGCTACTCTTCAGCCTGCTTTCTGGGCTCAGTTCTTGACCCAAATGGGCAAATGTCAATTCCTTTCCTGTTATGTTAAATATCACTAGAATCCATGCTACTTGCCCTGGAGTCCCTCTCACAGCATCTCCCTGCTCTTTGCCCCTACTCTTGCGCCAGCAGAGTTCCTCCCCTGCTATTTTAGCTGAGCACAATCACCCCCAGCTTTCTCCATGGAACCCCTTTTTGCTAGCAGGTCCCTTCCCAAGGTACTTTGGCAGCTTCTTCCAGTTCCGTTCATGCGTCCTGCAGACCCTAGCTCAGGACACCCCACAGGAACCTGACCTGCTTTCTATAGTTCCTTACCTCTGATTTCTCTCTACTTGGCCTTCATGAGAACAGCTGTCATTCGGCTATCACCTGACCCCATTAATACCACCCTTTTTCAGGCTGTGAGAAAGCTAATTGTGGCACAGCTGGGGCTGGCCCTATTTCTCCTTAAAGGGGCCAGCCCCACCCTGTAACATCTACTATATTTTGTCCACCAACTACAATGTAATATTTATTCAGAGGTTGCCTTTTTAAAAATGGTCAAGAGCCTTTGTAACTACATGATGGAACCTCAGTATTTCCCAGGGATGCTAAGTATAAGAGCAGTAGGCCGGAATGGCATCTCATTATCTAAAACAAGATTGGAAAGATTTTAAGAAAACTGTAATGGGATCTCTGTAATGGTTCCATCTTTAGCTGGGGCCACGCGCTTCATTTATAAGCTCTACCTAGTGGGAAGAAAGCAGAAAATGCTGAGAGACTCATGAGAGAGCATCAGTCTAGGGTTGGGAGCCAGACCCTTATGTTAATGTTCCTGTAAACACACTTAGGGCAGCCTGAACCCCTCAGGGCCTATTAAGGGATGAGAGATCCCAAACGTTGTGACTGGTTCAAATTAACCTTGGCAAATACGAATCGTGAACTTCAGGGGACTGTCCTGAGGTTTGGTAAAGAATGTCCAAGGGACCTACTAAATGATGAATTATCTGAGGTGTTCCTAAGGAGCTCATCCATAGATCATATCACCCTGCAAATAAAACAGTTATTTCCTGAAATACTTTCTGTGCTACAGCTGTAGAGTCCTGTTTCTTAGCAAATTTCCAAACATGTCCATGTCCTATTGTATATTTTACCCCTAAGTTAGCAAGAAAAATGCAGCCTCTAGTATATCCTCTTCATTAGAGTTATGCTCCACTTAACTTCATTTCTTTTAAAGCCTTTTCTTTCTTACTGTGCCTTTGTGTATTGGGGGCATCTGAGACTCACTTGTTAAACTACAGGATACTGATTTCTTACTCACAGTATAAGTCTCACAATGGATATTTAAAATTTATAGCCAACTCTCCCACATGAAGGTGGTCTGGCAGCTGCAATTCCTTCTGCCTCCCACCCCCCATTTAACTGGCTGTTTGGCATTATCTGTAACTGGATTTGATCTACTTTGATATTTTGTTTGCAATATTTCCAGAAATAACATAAGACACTGCTTGTGACTCAGCCGTGGCTCTATATAATCCAAAACGTTTCTGCGGTAAATAGACCGATGACCAGAGCCAGTAACATTGTGCATAAAAACCCCTGCAACACGAACACTGAAAATGTGACAAAGCATAAGACATGATCTGTTTCCTTTGGGTTTTGCAGTGTGTGGAAAGTTCCCTTGGAAAGTGGCATGAGTTTCCTTACAAAAGTAAAATTGTACCACTGTACGTCAGCAATGTGAATATATAATTTATCAGACATACATGGCATGCAGGATGTAGAAACTCCTATTTCAATTCAAACCAGCCTTATTTTTGTTTAGTTTAAGTTGATTAGGAATTGAGTTAAGCTAAACTGGAATAAAATACTCGTATACCACAATAAATGTGTCTACCTAGGAGTTTGCACCAGTTAAACCAAACCAGTTTAGAAACCAATTTAAATGGAACCTTTGCAATTTTCTCATGTAGATAAAGCCATATAAGGTGGTGCTATCCAGTTGATTTATTGCAGAATGATGCATCTTTCACCACTTTACCTGTTCCCATTCCAGTAACTTCATTGGAACTACTTCTAATATTTCAACCCCCTGAGGAGCTTCAAATAATCATTTTTTTATCCTTCCAACGCAAACCTGCTAAAAATTTCCCTCTCTATTCCCAAATGTGGATTTTCTCCCCCAAGTTACACCCATCTGAGGCCCATATTCAGTTCTGGGCCAGTGACATGTTGAGCATTTGACAGCCACAGAAGGCTCTACAGAAACAGCAACCTGATATCTCAGTGGACATGGGATATTTCCAGCTTCCCAATGGGCTCTGAAAAGTGCTGAGATAACAGGCTTCCAATAGTTCTTGGACACTTACCCACGTGAGTAATCCCATTGACTTCAGTGGTAAAACTCATATGATAAAGGGCTCATCAGCTTGAACAAGGATTCTACAATCTAGCTCAAAGAGGTTATAACTAATTTTGCAAATAAAGCTTGTCACAAGTAATAGATGTGAAAAGTTTGAAGTGTATAAGTGTTTATGGATCTGGAAGAAAAAAGTAGACAAGCCATGCTGAATTTTAAAATGGAGATATTTTAAATATTAGGACTATAAAAACAATATTACACTACAAATATTATACATAACATTCATTTGAGTCACGATGGCTAAAATCCAAATCAGCGAAGCATTTGTCATCAGTAGGACTCCTAAGAAGTTTAAGTTTAAGCTTTGCTGGATCGGGGCCTATATGTTGCATGGTGACCAAAACTTCTGCCAGCTCTCATCTCCTGCTGGCTCCTTTGGCCTCTCTCCTTGTGTTCATCTTTCATAGTCTAATGACCACACAGATCACTAGGAAAGGACACCTGGGTCCATGCCCCTTGACTGAGACTGGCAAGGGCATGTAGGCCGCAGAAACTCTTTATCCTTCGGTGCCTCTTTTTTAGAGGCTATAAGGTTCTCTTTTCTTTGACAACATCTGCATAGAATTATCTATCCATAGTAATTGTAATAAAACCAAGATGGATTAAAACCAGAGGGAGAATGGATTTGAAACAAAAGCAATGGTTTGTTTAATGCCTCTAGATTTACTCTTCCTGTAAGAGAAACTAGCTAAGGCCTCTCAGCTTAGCTACGGGGGTGGGGAAGAATAGCTTACATCTGTTGAAGGCACTTTCTCCTCTGGTCAGACTGTCAGCATCAGTTGCTGTTCATAGAGCATCAGCTTTTCCTGTCCTCTGGATCCATTTTCCACGTCCGTGGATTTCAGTCAGCTTGCATGTCCAGACATACCTCTTCTTGCTCTCCATGTGTCTCTCAGGTGTTAGAGTCCATTAGTGTGTCAGGAGGAGGTTTCATCAATATTAACCAAAAACAGTGTTTGATTAGAAGTTCCATTTAGGAGGAAGGACACATGACTATTGTCTCTTAATTACTCCTAGAAGTTTCTCCCAAGACAGCCTCCCTGCCTCCAAGGTTAACATAATCAAAAGTCCCAGTGATTAAGTACGGCGAACAGCTTTTGAGCTGTACTACTGCTCTTTTCAACAGGATTTTGCTTACAGACTTCTGTAGAATACATCCCATCTTCGTTGAACACAGAGGTGGCTTAGATGTGATCCTTTTTTTTTATTAATGTCTTTTATCATAAAACAAATTTGACAGACCTTAGATCCTGTCACCTGTATATTTGATTAGGTAATTCGTAGAAAATAAGGAGATACAAAATTATGTTTGAAACAAAAAATTCAGTGAGCCGGTAACAATGGATCAATTACAATGCCTTAATTTCATATAAGAATGCAGACAGGGAACATATAATGTGATTGTGATATCCATGTTAGACGTATTTATTATATCTACCTTTGACTACTTCACCTGCACTCTGCCCACTAATCCATTTCCCCTGGGACTTAGTCTGACATTTGAGACTTTTGAGTAGGTTGGGACACATTCAGTGCCTTTATACACATATCATGCCATCAGATAGTCTTTGCTTTACAGATTATGCTCCATTATATTTAAAAAGGACATTAAAAGAACATTTGTAAGACTGCAAAATCGAGGATTCAGAAATTAGGAAACTGGCAGCATTCATGTTGCCGCTCCTCTTGTGTGTACTTTATGATACCATCTTTAATTACATTATCACATAGTATTTTTTCCACAGGAATCCACTGTCATTCAGGGCCCAGGATAGATAATTCTCACTGAACAAGGCTTCAATTGCTGCAAAAGTTGGGAGGTGCATAGCAAATGAGCCAGGAGACCGCAGGAAGTGAAGATATGACCTTGCAGTTCATGCACTGGATTGGGATGTAGGAGAATAATCACTCAGGAGAGTTACCTGCTCACAATTCTCTTCTCAGGAAAGTAGTTTTTTAAGCCCTTTCTATTCAGGTACATTATTCTATACATTGTAAACAATTGCAAACAGTTTTATAATGGGAAAGTGTCAAGGTACCTGAGGTAGTGGCAGCACTCAGCTTTTCCTGTAATAAATGTTTCCTTTGTCAACTAGTTATCACACTGGAAACTTTTCTCTGAGGCAAATTGTTGGAATAAGGATTCATTTTAAGCTATTGGGTTTTAAAACGTGCTGCAGGTTTAAGGGAATAGATTCATTAAGAACAATAATGTCAAGACACTGTTCACTAGACTAGATGGTATAATAGCCAATAAATAATTGCTAGATTAATTTCCCCATATGCATTGTATCTCCCCAAACTCAGGGAGAGCTTTACACATTAAATAAATTATTTCTTAACAACAGATTATATGGAATAGGTGTTGAAATGCTTTGTGATGCAACTATATATATATTCTCCAAGAAACCATTGCATTAATGAAAATAAAGAACATATTCCCAGAAGAGACATGCTCTCTGGTACAATATATTCCATTATTTATACTACCTGAGGCATCAAGTATGAGATATTAGCGCTGAATGAGTTTCCACGCAACAAAGAGATGGTGATTTTGAAACTGAGGTATCAAAGAGAGAAGCTTCAGGATTATTATGCTGGATGATTTATCACAGAAGGCTTTACTCCAGAGCTCTCTGATTATGATCTCTCACTCTTCTCCTTTCCACAGGGAATGTATGCATCTCTCCTATTCAAAATATGCATTTCATTCAGAAGGACCTCAAATTGCTTTAGAAATTATTAATGTGATGCACAAATCACTTACTATCTTCAAAGAAATGCCTCTCCCAACCCCTCTCTCAGTGGCTGGGGAGAGGGGGAAGGGAAAAAGTTTGATTGCACCAGCAGGAGAAGGACAACTCCTGCAGTCATGAGAGGAGGGACAAGATAGGGGGAAAGAGGAATAGGCTTGGCTGCTCTGTGGCCATTTCACCTCAGCTGGCCCAGAATGCTTGTTGTGGGATAAAGAGAGGAGAGAATTCTCTGCCTATCCTGTGCCCACTGGTGGGGGAGAGGGAGAAGTTGTTCTCTTGTGCCCCTCCCCTATCCAGATATGAATCCCTCCAGCCATGCAGCATCCATTTTGGTGCACGTACCGTCCTGCCTGACAAGAGGGATATGGATTGAATTTCCAAGATGCTTTGGGTCCGACTATCATTTTTGGGGATAAGGAAGGAATTTTTCCCTTGCAGCAAGACTGACAAGGAGTCTGATGTGTTTTTTTCACCTACCTTACAGCATCCTGGTTTAGGATAATCAGGAGTAAGGACAGAATTTGAAAGCTATAACTAAAGTGGTCATTTCATCACAACTTGCCTCCAGTATTCAGCGTTCGGTGAGAAACTCCAAGGGACCAGCTTCTAGAGGAGCTACCCTTGGAGATAACTGCTAGAAATCCGATTAGCCCAGAGAAGGAGGGAGAGACCCTAAGTCTTCAAACACAAATACCTTTCACATTTATCCCTTTTCACTGTTGAAGGGGCAGGACAAGAGGATTCAGCAGAGGTTGACTCCTAAGGTTTGGACTGAAAAGGTCCAGTCATGAATACTGGTTATTTGATATGGAGGCATTTAACGCCATAGTGGGCCTATATGAATGCTTGGTATTTTTTTCGCGTGTGTGGGGAGGATTACATATTAATAAATTTGTGGCCTTCTGATTTAAGATCCATCCCTTCTGTGTTTCACTTTCCAACATATCCTGATCAATGCAGCCACCTCTGGGGTGTGACCCAGCTACCTTTTAGCAGCACACAACAACATTTTGACACAAGTTTTGGACAAAGTGAATACTGTATTCCATCTGAAAATCAGGGGGGATTTCAGTAGACAAAATGCAGTTGTTCATGTTTTCTACTCTCTGTGCTACAAAGCTGTAAATATTGCTGTAGCTGGTAGCACTTCAGAGAACTATTCCAGATGGAGAAGAATTCCAAAACAATTCAGCTTTATAACAAAATGACAATGCATGCATCAAACTGGAGAGTAGGTCAGCGGATCTTGAAGCAATTATTCATCTCTGGCTGTCATGAAGGAGCATATGAAATCTATGCAATAAGGGTAGTACTGGAAGAAGTACATAACCCACATACCAGAACAAGCTGTGGATTTGTTTAACATTGAGCCATGGCAACAAGCTTTTAGAAATCCATCAACTCCCAGTGCAGCTCTCTCACACTCCTACTAGAGTATGCTATGTTGCTCAAGAGTTTGCTGCACCATTGCATTGCATTTTAAAAACATTACAGCTTTAGTTCTTTAGCACAGCATAAAAATAAAAGTAGCCCCAAATATTTGCATATGACAACAGGTAAAAATCTCAATTTAAAAATTATGGGCGAGATTTTCTCTCTCATTAGAATCCCTGTATGCTGCTGTGGTGTTGTACAGCTGAGGGAGTATTTCCCCACTGCAGGTACTGTTTAAAACAGTCACAGGCTGCTCTACACAGGTCTCCTTGCAAGCCCTAGCACAGCGGTTATGTCAAGGGGAGGAAGGAATGTGTCAGGGATGCATAACACTGTGGGGATTCTGGGAAGCACTGCTCTTCATAGGCAGTGCAGGATGGGTGGTGGTAACTTAGATTCAGTGCCTGGAATATCCCAGATCAGGAGGGCACAAAGGAGAATAAAAGTTCTCTCTGTCCTCCCTCTCTCAGGTCTGTGAGTTCTGGGCTGCACCTCCAACAGTAAAACATTGCTGACTGGCAAACAAGCAGATAGACAGACAGACA
The DNA here is from genome assembly GCA_007922305.1 of Dermatemys mawii. Taxonomy (NCBI): domain Eukaryota; kingdom Metazoa; phylum Chordata; order Testudines; family Dermatemydidae; genus Dermatemys; species Dermatemys mawii. Next base: position 6,450,821 of record ML677328.1, read on the forward strand.
ATCTATTAGCTATATGTTGGTATGTATGACCAACTGTGGGGACAGTTCCAGTCCATCAGCACTGATGACTTCTCAACTGATCTCAGCCCTCTCTTCCTTTTCTTCCACTAATTCCATGTTTCATTCTCTTCCATCCTTTATTCTTTTGCCCCGACCTTCTGTACCAAAGTTGGCCCAGCCAACCTCGACATTCGCTTCCTCCTCTGTCCCTGCTCTCGTGCTACAAAACGCCTCTGGTGGAAATCCTGAGACTGGGCTGACTTCCTCCACTACAAATTTGTTCTCTTCTCCTTTAGATGGCAGACAGTCCCTTGGGGATTACTGCCAGATGTCACAGATTAGAGTAGCTCCTACACCACCAAAACCAGGTCTGCAGCTGAGCAGGTCGGAGAAATCTTGTTTCCCTAGCAGGTTAGACCCATCCACTTCTGTGCCAAGTGAATCTTGGCAAAAGAGAATCCAGTCCGCAATGTTTAAATACATCCATTACTCCATTTCAAGTCACTCCTTTTGTTGCTTGCATTTCCTTATGACATTTAATATGCAGCCAGGCTTTAGAGCATTTCTGACAATAAGACAGGCAGTGATTTGGCAGGGACGGGGGAAGGAAATAGGAGCGGTGGCTGGTGCATTAGTCTTTTAGCTAGGAAAACCAAGACTGAAGGCCTGATTGAAAGTCCATTGAACTCAATCAGATTTTTTCCAGTGACTTCAGTAGGATTTTTACTAGACTCCACCAGGGTTCACTCATAAGGGGAAGTGAGTTTGTCAGTGTCTCAAAATTATTCTAAGACATATTTGTCTGTCTCACTGAGCATTGCATAATGTGTCACAAATTGGATTCTTTTCTGGATGATGTCAGGGATGGAATAGCATGGATATAGTTACAGTAACAATGGAACAGTTGTATAAGGAAGGTTCTGAAGCACCAACTTGCGCTCCATTTTTCATACCCTCCACAGAAATCATTCACACTGATGATGCAGGAGGGAAGATACTGGTGGGAGATTTGTTGTCATATTGATTGACAGACTCACTGATAGGAGAATAGTTCCATACATTCTTGGGACTTAGCAGTGATTTGTCTTTAACATCCATAAAAAAAAATTACTAAAAATGTCTTGAACAATAGAAATTTTTTGCACTGGTTGCAGGGATGGGATCATTGGACTCAAGTGACTGAGGCTGTTGAGTGAGAGGAAGCAAGTGTTGAATTTCAGTGAGTCAGGGCACAGCAGTAACCAGTTGTTGCAAAATGGTCAGTTGCTGGGGTGGGCCGGACTCATTGGGTCGCCTTCTTTGGGAGGAAAATCAATATCTCAGCAGTGAAAAGACAAGCCTAGACTCCATATATGGTAACAGAGAGGAAGACTCTCCTGGAGGAAATGTATCGGGGGCAGCTGTGCTAATCTGTATCCACAAAAACAACAGGGAGACCAGTGGCACCTTTAAGACTAAACAGATTTATTTGGGCATAAGCTTTTGTGGGTAAAAAACCCACTTCTTCAGATGCATGGAGTGAAAATTACAGATGCAGGCATATTTATACTGACACATGAAGACAAGGCAGTTACCATACAAGTGGAGAACCAGTGCTGACAGGGCCAATTTGATCAGAACGGATGTAGTCCACTCCCAATAATTGATGAAGAGATGTCAATTCCAGGAGCAGCAAAGCTGCTTTTGTAGAGAGCCAGCTACTCCCAGTCCTTATTCAAGCCCAAATTAATGGTGTTAAATTTGCCAATGAATTTTAGCTTAGGAAAAAATGTGTGATGGTCCTCAATCCAACCCCACGTTAAATCCAGTGGAAAGAGTCATTTATTTCCTTAAGAGCTCGCTTGGGCCCTGCATTGAGAAGCTGCATACAGCAGGAGGATCGGGTGGAATTTGAGAGATTAGGCCTTTGTTTAGCCTTAACATACTCTTGGGTGGCAATGACTAAGGGAGATATGTGTGTGGAGAACCCAAACATATAACCCTTTCTATGTCATCTAATTGTATGGTGTTTTGCGTACAAGCAAAAAACCTCAACTACCTTAAAAAACTTATCACCATAAAAAAAAAATAGTGAAAAGTCAACACTTATCCTGTTCACCACACAGTTGTATCTGAACTAGTGCAGCTATTTCCAGTCCTAAATACAGGGAAATTTACTCTGTGGCCACTGAGAACCCTGCTTTCTTAATGGCCACCACTTTCTTTGATTTACAAAATTCTCTCTTCTGTAAGATTGGTAAAATTCTGGACACTGTAGAGGCTGCCCTCTTAATTGATTGTAACAGCTTTCAAATAATTTGGACTGACTTGTTCTAAAACCTCAATATTTTGGCACCTTTAAAAAAACAAATGTAATTGAATCCAGTCTTTATGATTCTAAGTAACACACCTTGTCCCAATATATCATTGTCATTACAGTACATGACACTATAAGATCTAAAAACCAAAAAAATCATAAGCTATAGCATATGCCCATATATATTTTACAATAAAAACAGTATAATGTAAGAAAAAAAAAGGGGGGGGGTTAATACCCTGGGTGCAGGAAGCAGGTGTGATTGCTAATGGCCGTTATGAGCTTTTACCACAACTTAACCCTGCCTGTAATTTCTGGGCACAAGACACAGCACACATGGATTTAATTTCACTATCATATAAGCAGCAGCATTCCAAAGAGTAACATACCCATATCCTACCCACACATTAATATATTATATAGACAGTATACAATTTTCTATAGAATACAGTACATAGCATAAGGTGTGTGCATGCATGCATTTGAAAAGTTGTGTTGCCTGATATTATACCTATTTTTCCCCAAAGTATGCCTTTATAGATTTAATGGTGGTGATTCTAGAGCATACGGTACCAGATCATTGTCCAGTATGGAAGCTAGTTTCTTTACAGTCTAGTACAAACCATGAACATAGTAGTCAGTAAGCACAAAAACATGAATTACAAAATGCAATTGCTTATTAGAGTCTCATAATATTCTGGAAAGTGAAGCCAATGTTATGGGTCCCCACGAAGGGCTCTGCAGGTTTTGCAATATTAAGCAGCCTCAGACAAAAGCATGTGATACTACTGATCTCTGGGGAATATCTCTGGGGTATAATCAAGAAACACAGCTGCATCAGCAACTGATGAGTTCTAGTACCAACACACAAAAGGCCTCCAGTAAAAGCACCAGCTAGAAATTAGGGAAAGTATCAGCAATGTAAGGGTGCTTGCGATTTGCAGACAGATTGCAGTTTGACTTGCATCAGTTTACAGCATTGACTTTGGAAGAGTTACTTCTGATTTACAGGAGCATACCTGTGGCTTCTGGAGAGGGATTTTTTCATAGTTCCCTCCACAAATACAAGTGGTCAGAGCTACCAAATAATTCTCTATTGACTGTCAAAGAGTCACACCCTGAGAAAAAATACACATATACATACACACTTGGATTGTTCAAAGCCCTTTCTAAATTTCAACTAATCTGCACAACTCCCTTGTAAAATAGGTAAAGTTTACGCAAATAGGAAATGTCAGCATTTACCCTACAGTGGTATCTGAGACACTGCAGTATTGCCCCTGTCTAGAATATAACGGACATCTCACATATACGGTGACTGGGAGGATAGATTTTTTGTTTTAAATATGATCACACTAAATATTATTCCCTGTTGGCAAAACAGCAAGGGAAAGTATTTTCTAAGGCCACAGAGCAAGGTGGTGACAAAGTTAGAATTACAACTCAGGCACTCCTAGCTCCAAAATTTGTGCTCTAGCTTCCAGATTAACCTGCTTTCAGGCAGTGAGAACCTAGAAAGACTAACAGACCCTTTAACAATAAAACAGCATTCCTTAGAACTTCAGTTTGTTCTTTACATCCAGTGGGAGAGGACTGAACTATTGCAGTGTGTTTTCTGATCACCATCACGTGGATACTGATCTTAGGCAGCATTTGTGGAACTGTTTGCACGTGTACATCTTGAAAAATGTCAGCGAGTTTCAAATAATGCTTACAAAAGCTATTTCATTTGCAGATATCTAAACAGTTTTTCCAGCTACCAGTTGATGAGTTTGCATACATTAGCAATAGGTTTTGAAAAGAAACAACCAGCGGAGTTTGAAGTTTTGATGAAGTAAGTGAATAAAGTCAAAGAATTGCCAGTCAGATTATAAATACTGAAAATTATCTTTTGTACATAGGCTAATTTTAATTAATATTTGATCACCTGTTTGATTTTCACAGACTGTTGACGCAACTACGTGATACAGGGGTTGGCAACCTTTCAGAAGTGGTGTTCTGAGTCTTCATTTATTCACCCTAATTTAAGGTTTTGCATGCCAGTAATACATTTTAATGTTTTTAGATGGTCTCTTTCTATAAGTCTATAATATAGAACTAAACCATTGTTGCATTTAAAGTAAATAAGGTTTTTAAAATGTTTAAGAAACTTCATTTAAAATTAAAATGCAGAGCCCCCACGACGAGAGCCCAGGCAGTGTGAGTGCCACTGAAAATCAGCTTGCGTGCCGCCTTTGGCACCCGTGCCATAGGTTGCCTACCCCTGTGATAGAACATAAATGCTACACACTTACCTGGTTGCGAATATGATACTGAAGTTAAAGGTCACTGAATCAGTGTCCCCAAAATAGCTACACTAGCTATATTAAATATCAGTTATGTACAAGCTTTTCTCACAATAAACCTAAGCTGTCTGCTCATGTATACTATTTTAGAGCTTGTCTACAGATGTAAAAAATCAAAGCTTCAGGAGATGAAATATGCTGATTGAAAAATCTCATATCTTTTAAATGACACTGGAAGGAGCTCTAAGTGTCGTGGTGCTCAGTTGTTCGTATTTTGTCACAGTCTTAAAATTATTTCATTTCGTTAAGCAAATTCATTTTGTTAGTGTAGATCCTGTTAAAGACAATGGGCCAGGTCCTCAGCAAATATAAACAGGAATCTCTCCATTTACTTAAATGGGCATATGCAGATTTACATCCGCTGAAGATCCAGACGAAAGGGCCTATTTCTGACCACACTTAAGGGCTACTCATGAGAATAAAACGAGTGTGACTGCAACTGAGTTACTTGTGATTTACACTGGAGAGTTGCTTCACTGGGATTGCACCTTAATTGTGCCATTAATAAATTTGACCCAATACATAGTTTTGCTGTCCTGTTGCCTGATATACTTCAAGAGGACACAGGGCTTCATGTGGGAGGTATGAGAATGTCCATTTATGTTCAAAGAGCTGAATCAAACATGGAAACTTCAAGGCAGGAAAAACATGACATTCTGATGAATGACTCACCAAAGCTCAGTTCAGATTTATGTTTACCAAAGGAACATTTGACATTTCATTGGTGTACTGGGAAGAAAAATAAAGACACGCCTGATGGAATTATCTTTTATTGAAGTATTTTAAGCAAATAAAAACACACAATGGTGCTTTCGAGTTGGTAGGAAAGGTAAAGTACAGGTGTGAGTGTTTAAAAAAGTCCTGTGTTTGGAAAGTGTGAAAGCAACTCAAAACACAGTGCTTGGTTTCATAATACAGCAGAAGCGTTTAAATCACACAAGATAAAGGGTGCGACTCTTCTAAGTTCCTAAGATACCTGGAGCATAAGTTCTAATGACTTACAATGGAACTTGTGCTCCTAAATCCCTTTGGCACTTCAAAAATCTCACCCAGAATATTTTTCCAGATCAGCCAGCTACAATTTTTTTTTTTTTTACTCCCATGATTTTTTTTTTTATTCTTTAGTTTATAACAGAGTAAGCAAGGTTTTGGTTGCACTCCACTGCATTATAATATTCTGTTCAGATGCAAAGAAAACTTATTCCTTGAATGTGCCTTCCACTGAGCCACACAGTTATTGCTAATAACTGACAGTGCTTTCCTATTCCCAAATTGTCTTGTATACTGTACATTTAGGTGTATTAGCATAGAAGCCACACCTTATGTATCAATCATTAATATACCTTTGCTACTTACTCTGAGCTTTACTTTTTAAGCCATTGCATAAAAAAATGGGCAGTTTTTAAATGGGAATAAAATTTAGTACAATAGTCTTATTTCTAAAGTCCTATTCATAAAGCACAACCATCATGTATGATATACACAAGGAAAATGGAAAATCAAGTTCAGAACACCAAATAAGAGAATAAATTTGCAGCTGTTCTTCCGTCTGCATAAAAGGGAAAACAAGCATTCTAATAAGCCTAGGAACTGAGTTAAATGCTTTCATTTATAAGTGCAAGTAAAAGCCATATGACTTTTGAGACTTCTGCTGGGCAGCATTTTCTCTCTCCCCTCCACCCCTTTTCCCTTTTAAATTTTAAATACTGCATAGGAACCATTTGCCCTGTTAGGTTCCCATAGTTAGGACCAAACCCTTCTCAGAGAAATTTTGGCACCTTATTAATTAGTTGGTTATGAGTAGGAGCTGCATTCTTTCAGTGACTCCTATTTTGCCATCAGTAAAGTGTGATCCTATAATAAATTTCCATCAAGCAAACTATTTCTGGTAATTACCCCTAATTAACACCAGACTGCTAATAATAAATTAGGCCCTATGTGTTTCTGATATAACCAAGATCTTGTCTGAGCACAAGAGATTAACCAATGCCCCAAGAAAGTAAAACACAAACCTATACTAAGCTTTTGCTGGTAAAAGGATTTATATGCAATTTTGTGAGAAAACCTTTGAAGATCTTATACAGGGCATTTTGATCAGCAAATGTTTTGAATGACAGAGAGACTTGTTCTGGGTTGAGCAGTGAAAGGGGATTTATTGTGAAAACACGCTGTTGAGTTTTTAGCCTATAAATCTTACACTAGATTACAGTTTCTTAATGAACGAATGACAGATCCCTTATTTTTGTCAGTGTATTTTAATGTTAAATGATGTTGTGATTGATAGAAACCAAACCTTTCCCATTAAACTGTCAAATTTAGACTTGATGCCTTTAAGAGTTTGGCTTCTGGAGTTTAATATACTGTTTGCAAATAGACTTGCATTTGTCTTATTCATAGCCTAAACACTGCAGCAGACACAAAGTTCCTGTTAAGTTACATCTAAATTTTATATAGCCATGTGCAGTATTTTTTTCTGCTTGTACAAATAAAGACAGAAAACAACAGCGTGTTTGCCTGTTTAAGTGATATCCAGCTCATGAGACTCTTATGAGGCTGTTTTATCATGAAGTAATTGACCATGTTACAGTAGATGGTTAAGTATCCCTAGGTGAAAGCAGAGAATGCTTTGTACCAAGGCTAAATACAGTATCAGATAATGCTTGTCATGGGAGATAGTATTGCTATGAAAAGCCTCAACCTAGGGAAAAATGCCAAACATACTTGCAAATATACTGCAAAATATTCTACTCTGGCCAGTATTTTGAAATAAAGAATGCTCAGTTAATAGGAATAGGGTAGTGGTATTGTTCTGGGCTACATTTCTGCTTCTCTTGTGTGACCTTAAAAAAATCCAAAGACAAAAAACAACCACCCATCAAAATAAATAACTCCAAAGCTGTTTATTAATACGTGTACATCATGCTATTGCTTTGCAGACTCTGTTTTTCATACATCGTTATTTAGCATCAAAACCGATAAACAGGAACAGAGTTTTGTCTTATGAAATTTGCAAATGTGAAGTCAAAAGTATAAGCCAAAGCATAAAGAAAGCAAGCAAGCAAATCACCAGGCTTCTTTAACTCATTATTTAAATACAAAACAAGGCAAAACACACAGAGGTTTCAGCAACAGTAATCCATGAATGAAAGTATTTTCCCTTTACTGCTGTTTGCAAAGCCATTCATATGAATAGAAAATGCTATTATTTCAGCAAACAGCAGGTAAAGACTACTGAATGGATCCACGCATATTGCATCCACTACCCAGCAATTACCTTTAAAATTGTCATGTTACATTAAGCATTCATTATTATATTTACAGATAAAGCTGTATGTTTGATGTAACTGAACTTGGAAAAGTCTGCCATCATGGTTCAATTATGCACCCCATAACCCACTTTCACCTCAAACATTTAAATTCAGTCCTGCCCTCCAACAGACATATTTTGAGAAATCACTTATAGAGCATCCATGTAAAAAGCACAGTTGCTTGGGAATGATCCTAGACAATTCTAACATTTGCTCAAAAGCAGAATACTGTTTGTTGAGGATATCCCACATAAAAAATACTTTTGGAAGTTGTCAAGTCCCCAATTGAACTACATCAAGCCTGTAGTAAAAAACAAAAAAAAAACCCCAAAAATTCTGGAAGTAAATAAGCAAGGCTTCCTTAAAAGTAAAATCAAAAAGATACCAATATGGAATATTCCTAACCAAAATAATAAATATTCAGTGAGAGATACAGCATTCTTATAAAGTGCCCTACTAGAATCTCACCTATTAATATAGTTCCATTTTGTGTGTGCTTGTTTATATAATTTTTTTTCACCATTTAATATTAATTACTTAACAGTGACTTTAGGTTAAAAGTGTGCACATGTGTTTATAATACAAATAGACAAAGCACAAATTAAAGGATAAAATTCCTGCATAATGCAGCAGTATTAGCCCATTCCAGTCTGGGGTCTAGAATTTCTTAGCAATTGGGAAATTCCAAATCCTGGTCCACAAGGGGCGGGAGGGGTTAAGACGACTCACTACAATAAATGCTTAATGTGAGTTAACTGCTGTATAATTCCAAGAAGGGGTTGGATGGGGTGGAGGGGATCTACTGAAAAGTTTTTCTTCTCGCCTTCTCTAAAATATAGATTTTTTTCCCCTGCAGAAACTACAATACATTTTAAACTTGTCCGTATCCATCCCCTACCCAAGCGTGTGCTGCGTACAGTATGTCCACTGGAAGTATTTATTTGAGCCCCAGCTCTCCAGATTCCTCTTGTTTCACGAACAGTATCAATCCTATTAAAATTATTTTCTGAGTCTTAAAAATTGCCTAGTTTGCTCCCTCCTCTGGTGTTTTAGTCCATCCCACCAGGGCCGGCTCTACCTTTTTGCCACCCCAAGCAAAAAAAAAAGCTGCTCGGTCTGCTGCCCGAACTGCCGAAGCAAAGAAAAAAAGACACACGCCCCCTCAACCGCTCGGACTGCGCCGACCCAAGAATGGATGGAATGCCGCCCAGTAGCATGTACCGCCCCAGGCACGTGCTTGCTCTGCTGGTGCCTGGAGCCAGCCCTGCATCCCGCCAATATCTAGAACACTAAGCTGCTATATAACATTGCCTCCATACTCCTGGAAGTTAAAGTGTAGTACTATTGAGCACCCTCAGATGCAATTTCACACCCTGACTTTTGTTGTATAGCATTTTGGTGGGATGTGCCACATTTTAAAGTGTTTTCTCTAGTGGCTCAAACAGCACCTCTTAGGTACCTATTTTCCAGCAGAGTAGCAATTCTACCATTTGGTGACCATATAAAAATCTCTCCAATGCCCTTTGCAAATCTGCTCAAGACTTGATTACCAAAGACAAAAGCTCCACATAAACGTAGCCTGGGCTTACAGAATATGGCTATCACAGCAAAGATTTCATGCATTAATTATGACCCAAATACCCCAATTCTTATCCTTGATTGCATTCCTTTTTTTTAAAAAAAACAATTCATTCCTATAAAATGATGTCTATATATCTGGTGCAACCCACCCCACTTTTTTTCCTGAATTCCAACAAAAGCAAGTTTCATTTTATTAGGTCTCTAAATCTATAAGTCTCATTTCTGATAGTTAAACAAATATAACTTTGGCCATAAAAAAAATCATGAGATCAATACAGTAATATGCTGTGAAGTGTGTATTTTTATACTCAATTTACTCTTGGTATACAGTTTACCCTTCTCCTCTTTTTACTGATTCAGAAATGTTCTCTGATAAATACTCTCAACATTCATATATAAAGAGCCCAAAGTTCCCACTTTTCTCTTCCATTTCCTAACATCTTAGATAAATATTTTATTAGCCTATTGAAAATGGACATCTGATGAAATTCAACCTTCTCCGTTCCTTATGTTTGTTATCTATATGTGGCCTAAGCTTCAGAAGTTCACTGAGTGAGCATGTTTCTTGCAAAGTGGTTTATCCTTTTTGGAGAAGAATGTCTGACCCTCCAAACTGTCACAACATACCTGAAATAGGATTGGGAAAAAAAAAAATCATTCAGTGAATTATTCTGAATATGAAATAATAATCACGTTATTGATGCACACAATCATGGAATAAGGATTATCATCCATTGCTTAGGAACATGCTTTCAAGGTGGGATATTAAAAAAGTGTCAGTGTTGGTTTAAACTAGTTCCCATTTAAGTCAATGGGAACTTTCTGATTGACTTCAGTCAGAGCAGAAATAAGACAATGCCAAGCACTTTTAAAAATCCCATCCTTCTTTTACTTTTCCTGTTCATGCAATACAAGCAAAGCTGATAGAGATCTGCTTTCATTTCAGCTACAACAGGTTTGTAATGTTGTCTCAATACGTTTATCTTTGGAATACAAAGAAAGGACAAAGTTTATTTGCAACAGTGTTCAAATAAGAATAAAACTCCTAAAGGTTAAGTTAACTGAAGCAGAAATTTCCATATATAAATGATCAAAACAGTAGAAAGCAGAACATTAAAATAAAAGAAACAAAGGCATTTGATTATCAGCCAACACATGATAGTCTATACTTGGGGTATTATTACAGGAGAATGCAGTAAAACAGCGAGTTGTAAACTCGTATATCTGAGTTAAAAACTGTCCTGTATATAAGAAACTGTGAACACAAACAATACTCTTGCCATTTTAGAAATATGACATCTTCCTTTACGAACTTTTAATGCTGTATTCAAGGAGGGTCGACGTTAAAGGTTACATGCTAGCACACATGATCCAGGCCAAAAGATCTCTAAGAGTGCCAAAATCCCACAATAGTAACACACCTTCCAAACAACTGTGAAAGTACTTTTTGTTTGGGTTAGAAGGATTAAGTGACATTTTAGCTGTTACTCCCACATTGCTCAGGTTAGCACAAGCACTGCTGTCACTGATTTGTTTAAAAGGCGAAATAATTTTACTTACCGAGCACACAAAGCAGGTGTCGTGCCAGGTATGGCCCAGGGCTTCAAGAAACCTGTCTCCAGCTTCAATGGGGAATTCACAGCCATAGCACATGGTACCAAAGAGGGCGTAGTAATCTGTACCACAGAAAGTAGGAAGCATAAGTGGAAATGCAATAATTTCTTTTAGGAATCATTTTGTTTTTCAGGACAGGGTACTGTGTTTATATTATTACCTGCCAAGTTCCAGGACTAGGCATTCGGCAGGGGGGCGGGGGGCGGAATAAACTAAATAGGGGCCTGAGACACATAAAATACCCATTCCTCTCCAGGTCACTCCCTTACCTTTTTATTCCTCAATTTTTCCTTCTTCATCTCTCTTTTCTTCCTTCTGTGTTTTCACTTTGAGGTGAATAGTGTGATTAGGGTGAAATTCACCCCATGCAGAGGGCCAGAACAAGGTCTATGCACTACTTAAGTTCCACTCAATCCCTATTTTAAGACTTTACATGGTACATAGAACTCCCGCTGGCCCTCTGACACCAGGTGTATTTCCTTCTTAAATGAGTATCTTTAACTTACACTCCAATACACCACTACTCACACTTAAAATATACACAGATTTGCTCTCCAGCTTTCTTTTCTAAACAAAGACCAACACTTTTGACCAAACTGGATTTTTAAGTAGTTTTCACCCACTGTAGTTTGCTCATGTTGAGCAGAGTGCTTTTTAAAAAACAGTGCAGATTTTGCCTGGACTCTTTCCCTCTAAGTTTGGATCCTGTTGTATGTTCCTTATAATATAATGTGCATTTAACCAACATTTTAAAATATATGAAGGTCAGCATTTGCTCTGATAGTCTCCTCTCAAAGAGTGAAACTCACCCCTGTGCAAACGTCCATCTCAAGTGCTATGCATCATTTATGTCCTATGTTGCGTTGCTTTGCTGCACAGGGTTAAATTTCAATCTGAATTAGTTTGTTTCCTTTTATTTCAGACCCATCCCTACTCCCTACCCCAACAGCCAAGCATAAAGAAAAAATAAATGTTCAGGCCCAGAACAAGAACAGTGAGGTAGTTTTAATGGGTTTTGGATCACGGCGTCATGATGCCAAAAGGTACTGTGTGTCATGGAATAGTAAGTTTCCATTAGATGAATTAGACAAAGTGACAGCTATGTTGGAATTTCAGGCTTCATTCTTTTTGGCAATATCGTGCACTGAAGGAGAAGAGATGTCTGAGGACTGTTCTTAGGGAACCCAGGAAGGAGTTCCAAGCAGTATGAAGGTAGATTTTGCATCTCTACAAGGCAACATGGACTTGCTGAATCTCTCTAATGCCTGCTAGAGACTCCAGAGCCACAGGTGATTTTTCACATGTGAAAAGCCCAAGGGGCAGATTTCTGCTTTGGAGCCTTCTAGAACATGATGCTTAAAAGCAGGCTGTGAGCACAAACATATTGGAGCAGTAAAGCCCTTCAATGGCAGACAGCGGCAAGAGAGATGCATCATTTTAATTATTGTGCAGGGTCTTGATGCTGGGAAAAAATAAGAGAGTATGTGTGGTGCGTAAAGTTGGTAAAAACATCAAATAGTACAGCGCTTCTCCATCTAACAGGACCTTTAAATCCTGACTGTGACCCTGGTGTCACAAGCATATTGCTTCAATGCACCTGTCATGCTTAAAATAGTCAAAGCCCTGTTTAACTTGGCTCCTGCTTATAGTGTTACAGGCTTTGTTTTGGAAGAAAGAGAGCTGTAAGTGAAGGCACAATGGAAGGCTTCCGCTTTCTTTCCCTTTCGCCCTCCAGAAACTGTGGTGTGACAGTTTCTTCTATGGAGTGTTCTTCACACAGAAGTATCTGAAAGTGCTCTGCGTTCAGCAAGTTAATACCAATTGCTCAACCAATCTCTCAGTTTAACTCCTTCTTAGAAACCCAGGACTTTTACTACTTAGCACTGCCACCCCTGGTCCTGAGGACAGTACCTGCAGCCTCCACATGTGTCAAAGCTGACTTGTACTAACAACCTCACAAGTAAGCATACTACCAAATGTGTCATGCTGATAGTAATGGAATCATATTTCAATGATATGATTGAACTGTAGTTCAGAACAGTGAGCATTTGAGCTGGGAAGGCTTGTAAAGTGGCACAAATTAACGCATTGCATAAAATGGAGGATCACTTGACTGTAGGAGCAAGAATTCAATCTTAGCAGAAGAAATGCGCTCATGAATTGTCCACCCTGAGGTGAGTTACTGATTACTCTAATACTTGTTTTGATCACTCTGTTTAGGCACTGTCAAGTGTTTCTAAGTTTATTGACTTCAGACTCCCAGAGGATGACATTTCATCATACTGTCATACTTGACAAGACTACTCATCTGTTAATATTCCATTCCTTAGGATATTCCCATGATTCAACAGGAGCAAGATGCTATAGTACATCTGACACTGTTACAGGGAAACTAGTGTGTACTCCTCTCTTCCACATCACCAAATCAATCCTGACAGCAGAATTCTCCTCTGCCATGCTGACCTTTATCTCCCCTTCACTGTTTCTGCACCACTCTGAATAACTCTGTCATCAACTATAGCGGAAGTGTTGGCTCCTATGAAATCAATGAGAGTTTTGCCACTACTTGAGTGGAGACAAGATTCATCCCAGGTCTCTTCCCAGTCAATCAGCTTTTCCTGCCCAAGCTACTCACCCAAACGCTCACATTTGTGACGTGACACTGTACATTACAGGGTGGGAGAAACCATGAAAAGGCCCCACTGAGGATACACATTTGAACCTTTTGTCGATGATTTCTTTCACATTTTGTGAATGTTTATTACAAATACCAGCCATTTCTGTCCTAGAGGGGGAATGTATGTGGAAAGTTTTAAATAAACTAGAAAACCGAAGAAAATAAATGAAATTATTCACTCCTTCAAGGAAATGGTTTGGCTGAAAATGTGAAAAAAAGAAGTTCAAAGGAAACTGTTTTTCATATTAATACTGGTCTTTAGATTTTGAAGTGCTATAATCAAATCACTGTATTTTTATTCCTACCAGCCTTTTGATCTTAAGCTTGTGTTCTACAGATGTTATTCTTGATCTTGCAAAACACTTCCTCCTGCGCAGATCACTTACTACCAGAAGTAGGCATATTGCCTTCAGTAGGACTACTCATAGGCCTTGTCTTCACTACAGCGGGGAAAGATCGATCTTATGGCACTCGATTTATCGCGTCTTCTCAAGACGCGATAAATCAATCGCCAGCGCTGCCCCTGTCGACTCTGTAACTCCAACTTGACCAGAGGCGTAAGCTGGAGTCGACGGGGCAGCGCACCGCCGACTGCCATGAGGACGGCAGGTAAGTTGGCTGCAGATACGCAAACTTCAGCTACGTGATTCATATAGCTGAAGTTGCGTATCTGCAGTCAATCCAACCCCCTAGTGAAGACAAGGCCATAGTAACACACACTATTTCAAATAGTATTTGCTTGTTTAATCCCTATTACAAATGAATGAAAGATACGGATTCTCACAAAAACCAGCATGAAAATTTCTTTAGAATTAGCATTTTGTTATGTTATTTATACCTTAGTTTAATTTAGCTGCAGTTCTTGCTATGACAGAGAACCTATTCCTAATGAAGTCAATGGCAAAAGTCCAACTGACTTCACTGTGGCAAAATCCAGTCCCAGACTCAAAGTGCTAGTTTGTTGGATAAGCTGAAATAAATATATTGTTATGAGAACTAGTTGAAAAGCTTCTGTCGAAGCAAAATGGTCTGTTTTGTTTTACTGAAAACATTGGTGGTTTTGTTACTGCTCACCTGTCTCACAATAGGGATCCCCATCTTCCAAGTGGAAGACATTATTGCGAATGGGATTATGACAGGCCACACATACGAAACAGGAAACGTGCCAAGTTTGTTTCAAAGCATTGATTACTTCCTGTGTGGATAAAAAAAGGGGGTATTAATAAGTGATGTTGCTATGAGTGAATGGTGGTGATTATGTTCTGTACTGTTTTAAAAAATACTGTTTTCATGCTCTCTCTGCAATGTTACTTGAGGATCTTATTAAATAAATTAACATGAGCATAATTTTTTGCTGACATGCATTATAAACTACTGCATTTTTAATAAGTGTGTGTCACTCTCCATTTCTGATGAAGAACTGTTTAAATTATCTCCTTAACACTATCAATGTGTTATTTCAACTCTTTGGCAGTTGCCAAAAATTAAAGCAACAAAAAATCCCAAAGCCAAGATCAATGTGGTTACTCCATCATTTCAGGGATACTCTTGCAATATTCCGGAGGACACATGCTGAGCTGATGTTCAACAAGATTAACAGTACCATGGCCTCCAGCTAGAGTCCCCAAACAGTTTTTGAGACAGATTCTGTCACCCTTATTCATATGGAGTAGTACCTTACTGTGTGAGTAGTCTCACTGATTTCAGACAAATATAATTACTATTCATGAAGATAGGGAAAAGTTAATCAGAGTACATCACAAAGGACATCATGACAATTTTGTTACGTTTTGAAAGATGATGCAATGCCAAACGTGACTTGAAACGTGGACTGCTAATGCAATGAGATGTATGCTTAACATTTCCAGCTACACTGGGGAACTGACTCTTACCCTTCTGGATCAAAGGGTTGGAACTGGAAACTTTAGACTTAAGAGGTGCAAGGGCTTTTCTATCTACCATACTAGAGGGAACATTTCGATATTTTATCTTATGCCTAGTGCCAGACAAATGACATGTTCTGAAGCACTCAGCTAGGCATAATCATTTTTACATACTTTACAATTATTTCATCAATTCTGTGAAAAACACACCAATAAAATATCCTTTCATTTAAGACAATCGAAGAACTGCAGCAGTTACCGATGGGCAGTTTGGAGAGAGAAGATGATCTCCAAAGAGGCAAAGCCAGAAGAAAGGCCAAGGTCCAGGTTTCTGGCAAGGAAGAGGCTGCAATGTCTCTCCTTAAACAGTGCTGGAGATAAACTGGTAATGCCCATTATTGGCATGGGACTAGAATATAGAACTGCAGCCTACGTGCATATGACGACAACTGTGGTGGTGCTACAGAGTGAATCTGCAGGAGAACTTGGCTACAAAAAGGGATTCAGAGTTCTAGAAGGGATATGGCGGATGCCTTGTAAGTTAAAAAAAAACGTAACCATCTGCAATAAAGTGTTCCCTAATAGCAACTATTCCCATTACAAAACCAGGAAAAGGCTGTGGTTAATATTCACCTTTTAAAAAAAACTAGTTTAAATCATGCACATACAGTCTGATTACTTACTCCAAGTATCTTCCTCTGGCATCGAGAACATTCAGGGGCAAAGAACTTCTCATAGCAGATCTCGCAATAGAGAGCCCCCTTCTCTTCCACAAACCCAATATAAGCCATAGAGGTTCTGCAGTGAGCACAGTTAAACTCCTCTGGATGCCAGGATTTCCCCAAAGCCACCAGGAAAGGTCCCCTGTTAAAAGAGAAGGGACTAGTTTAGCCAAATGCTGTGCAACTGCAAGGGGCAGAGGGCAACGATGACAACTGTAAATGTCTATCTAAATTACCCATGTGACATTAGTACAAACTACAAACCTTTGCTGGTTGACATCTCTTACCTACAATCATCTCCAATGATTACACTAATGGCTTTTATTTCACGTCTTATTTTGAACTCCATTAAATATAGTGCCATAACACTGCAGTGATTGCTAGAAAATAGGTTACTATTTTATAAGATCGTGTTATGTTCCAAAGTATTTCTATCCATTGCAAACTATATTTAATTTCGTTTAAAATTATTAGATCAACAACCTTTTTTCAGTTCATATCTGTATCAAGGTTACCAATGGTAAAATAGATTGGACTCCACAAAAAAGTCAAGATGAATAAGATTAGTTTCTCAAGAGACAAAAATACATTATGTCTCCTTATTTTGAGATTCTGTTGCGGTGATAAACCATTCCAGGTGAGAGACAGCAGTTTTTTCCAGCAGCCAATTATGGCAAGAACATTTTGCATCCAGAAGGGGAAAAAGTCAAGCCATTATCATTTGAGAAATGCGAAAGTACTTGTAAAATATTCATTTGGATGTCAATTAGAGTTCTGGACAAAACCACCCAGTCTACAAGCAAATTATTTTTTTTCCAGATTATAGTTATAAAGCTCTCCCTTACAGTTATATTTATATTCATTTTGATACATATTTAAAGAGGTTATTTTCCACAGTAATTATTTATTTTGATACTCACACATATTTGTTCTAGCGAAGATAGGATTTTGATTGGAGACTAAGATCAAACCATATGCAAACTTGGAGGAAATTTGGGTCTGGAACAAAACTAATTTTCTGCAACCCTGAAAGATTATTGTGTACTTTGCTGGCATACTTAACCTAGTTCTGATCATGCTCAATATATAGCACTCCGTCCTCCACCAAAACTCAAAACAAACAAAAATCCCACACCACAATGTAAATAACCACCATGATTCTAAATATTAAAGGGAATTAAATAAGAAATAGAACATTTTTGTATAAAATGGCAACAAAGTAATTAGAGAAGGTAGGTAGAAGGATGGGGATGAATTCTTCCAACTAGCTTGCTACGGTGGGATATCTGCAGGATGGGAAGAGGAATGGGCAGTAGACTGAGGGAAAGTTCATCAAAAGAAGCTGTGGATAATTCTTTTCATTTCCCTGATTTATTTGTTTTCTTGATGGAACATAAAGAGGAGAGGAGAGCAAAGGAAGTGGGACTAAAGTGTGTTTAAAATGGCTCATGGATGATCTGGAAAAAGGGACAGAATTTAATTTAACTTTAATTTACAAATTTACTGCCTGACTGTATTTGACCCTTGGAGAAATAGTGGAAACAATGTTTGGAAAATTGTTCCTGTACCTAGAAGACAGAATTAGTGTAGTTAAACTCCAGACTCCCTTGTGGATGCCTAAACAGTGCAAAGCTGACCTAACCTGATACCCCTCAGCCTCTATACAAGCACCTTTTTACATCAATGCCCTTTCAGTTATGTACAGATCAAACAATACAAGTTCTTGTGTGCAACAAAGTGCTCTCTTCTCAGTGTGTCAGCACAGACTAATTTAACGCATTCATTAACACAGGACTGACACTGAAGAGGTTCATCTAGCGCCAGCAGGATCAAGTTTCTGTTTGTCTGTACTAAAATGATAGGCTCAGATAGTTGCAAAGTGGAAGGAAAGTATTCTAATAAAAGCAGGAGAGGGACCTCAACATCTGTTATATTTAGCTCTCCACAATTTTGACATTTTTAGGCTAATCATTCCAGATAGTGTGCTGGAACCCAGGTGGACAGGAAATGGTAGAAATTTGTATCTAAGCAGCTTTCCCTCTCAACAGGCCCAAGACAAATATGGTAGCATACTGCACAGTGTCTCTTAGGATTCAAGTTTTTCCATCAGTATGCTTGTACTCACTATATATGTATGTTTAGAAACATGCCTTTTTTTAAAAAAAATGTACTTTTAACTGGGTCACAGTTTAAACATGTTAGAAGTTTAATCACACCCAACACCTTAAAAAGAAAACCCCGAAGGACAGAAAAAAAATTTGCAAAGTAGACAAAGATGTGATATTCAGAATTTTGGAGGCTTTCCTGGTCTTTGCATGGATTAAATTGTTTCATCAAAAACAACTGAGAGCTTGCAGTAATGAAATTGGAATTCATTTACCACTGGACCTGAAATGGACTTATAACTGCAAGAGGTCAAATTTATCATAAAACTATCACCCACTCCATCATGAAAATCAAGACAATCCTACAAGCCATGGTTTGCTTTGAGTGAGCCATCTTTACAGACCATTTTGAGGCACTAAGGACTTCAGGCCCAATTTTCAAACATGATTGTGTAGACTATGTGCGCAAACCCTACAGCAGGAGGTAGAAACATACACTCAGCCAGCTGTTGACTCTTTCGGCACCCTGCAGGGATCACTTCATGTGCAAAGTAGGCAGCCACTTGCATATTGCTTATAAATAAGCAGTATAAAAGTATACTATATATAAGCTGTATAAAAAGGAGAAGTAAAGGCTTACCAGAAAATAAGCACTATTTCACTGGTTTGACACTAACTAGATACAACAGTATCAGTATATTTAGGGGGTGCACCAGCTGTATCCATCTAGGTGATCACGTGCTATACTGCACTATCAAGCCAAGAGAGGAATTTAGTGGTGGGGAGACGGAAAGGATTTTCACATCTGTTCAGTTGTTCAATCTCTTGATAGTTAACAATGGTCGTTCTTTTCCAGTCATTGGCAAACCCCATGATATGTATTTTCTTATATATAAGAAACCAACAAAAATGGTACTCTGAATTTTGCCCCTTCAAAATAATTAAACTCTGTGAAAATAGGTCTTGTCACACTTACACACCCAAGAATATATTATTAGTGGAGACCCAGGGGATACAAATTTGGATTTCCCAGTGGCAGCCAGTTCAGCATCTTGGTTATAAGAGGCTTACTGAGTTCCTGAAGTCCTTGGGAGCTATAAATTAAAAGTGTGTCAGAGCCTCATTACAAATATTACCTAAGTATTTTAAACAGAAAATATAGCTTGTGTTTAGTTTGGATATCTTTATGCAAAGAGAAAAAAGTTTAATGAAACCCTGGAAAATGTTGAAGTCTGTGGAAGATAAATATATCAGTAATTAAGAGAATAAATTAAGTACCTAGGGATCCTAATTTTTTTGGCTTGACAAGCCATGGTTACTCTATGCCTTAGTGTAAAGTAACCAACTCTACAGTGCATTTTGGCTGCAAAACAGGTGTACAATGGAATGTCACTTGATCCTGCTCCTACCTTTTCATAGGTAATGCTACCACTAAGGGCATGAACTGTAATTATGTTAAAACTTGAACTCCAAAAGCTATCACAATCTTCCAAAACCACTGTAGCATGAGAATGATGGGCGAACTCAGTATACTGCTTACTGTACTGTCAGTTGATCTTGACATGAAATTATACTTATTCTTAAGAACTCTGTTGGCATTTGAAGATATGAAAACTTGGCCTATAAAAAGCCCCCAAATAATCTGAATTGATATGCAACTGACTGTTGAAAGGCAGATAAATAGTGGCCAAACTGAAATATCATATGGTACAATTACTGTGTGCTGTACCCATGTGCCATTTATGCATGACAAGCCAGCTTTTCCTCTAATTAAAATAAATCCCCATAGCAGTAAACTTAAAACTGAAAATGGTTATGCATATTGAACTACAATTGTCATATTTGTATGCGTGTCCAGAAGGTTGTTTAATCCAGCATCACAGGAACTAATCCTTTCATCAGAATACATGGGATTTCTGTAAGAAATATTTAGGACTAAGGAAAAAGGAAGTTGGTCATGCAAGTCCCCTGCACACATGTGGGAAAACAGAACCATCACTTTCAGATGCATTATAATTCAACTGCTGCAAAGCACCATTTAAGTGTGAGGGTAGCATAGACTGGTGCCCTCCCCTCAACTCCACCTGACCCTTCTCTTCTCCTCTCAGGGACCGCCACTCAGATTAGGCCTGGCAGCCCCTCTGTTATCACAAATTTGAATGACTGGCGTTGCAATCTGGCATGCTGGGTTGCAGTACCAATCAAATTTGGCCTGGCTAAAAAATGGTCAGGCCATAGGTTGCATGGCCCTACCAGCTCTCCAACCTCTGCTATAATTTATTAAGGAGGTATCTGTCACACAAAATCTACGCTAGGTAATCGTATAAGTACTGTTGATGATGGGTTTTTTCATTGTGTGGACTGCATCTTAACACACGGTTTCACAGACCACACATTGTCCAGTTCAGTTAAGTAGCTCATCTCCCATTTCATTTGTGATCAAACATCATCCACTTTGGTAACTACAGCAACTTGTTATATACAAATTACTATTTGTCTTGCAGTGGTACCTAGGGATCCTAATCATACACCAAAGCCCCAGAGAGCTGCATAGTCATGTTACAAGACGGTCCCTGCTCCAAGAACACTGCAAGCTACGTAATATTAGGAAAACATTTAATGTACATTTAAATCCATTTAATGAGATTTAGCACCATGTGACCATCTGGTTCTCCAGACTAGAGCGTGAGAGTCACTGGTATAGATAAAGCAACAATAATGTCTACTAAACCAGTAACAATTTTAAGGGAGCTGCAGTTTTTCAAGTGAGAGATTATAGTGCTACACCTTAAAGACAATAACTACAGATGTGAAAGACTGGCATTCTTGGCTTTCTGCAAGTAATTTACTATATACTGATCCATTCAGAAATTTCTATTGGCCAGGTAATGAGACAGTTAAATGATACATGGTCTTAGAGGCTAAACTTTTCAATAAATCCTTTTAATTGCACCCATAAGATTTGTGAGTACATCCGTTTTACGTTTTTATAGTGCAGCATAAACTCTGAATCAGAATGAATGCATATCTCTGTTTGAACTAGAACACATGCACATATTTCATTGATTGTTGCTATAAGAAAATTTTCAGCTTATGCATTTTAATGCCTTGATTATTTAATAAAAATAGCGAAGAAATCATTTAAAAAGAAAACTTTCCAAAGTATCTCACTACTCCACTGCTATCAGTTACTACTGATTAGTTTAAAGTTCACCTAATGTTAAATGATCAGATAGGAAACTATCATAATGGAAAGCTAATGGGTCAAAAAGTTGAATTCAGTTCAGTTGTATACATCATATGATTACGGAGCTGTCTCAGTTCTTTTGACTTGGATCCCAAACCACGATATAAAGATGCAGTACAGTTAAGAGGTTACCATAGAGAAAAGTTGATTTCCTGTTATATTCTGAGACTTGTATATGAAGTAGAGGTAATTATTTAAAATCAGTTTTTCAGAAAAAATATCCAATTCTAATCAAGGCAGCCTTTGGTTCAACCATGTGAAAATTAGAGCGCATTCTCAATTTCGTTTACTTCTATTGCTGAAAATATGGTTAATAAATTAACACGTCAAAAATAAGAGGGGGCCCTGTAACAGACTCACCACTGAGGTGAATCATTTTCCTGTGGGTTTATGAGCTTGAGAAGCCCAGGTAAGTGACAGGTTTTTTGGAGAAAGGGGTTATTTTTTTAAATTTGACCAAGAAATTTGTTTTAAACCAAAATCAAGACCGAGTTCTTAGGCAATTCACTCCCCCCCACACCAACCCCGCTTATGGAAGAAATACCAGGAAGGTTCACACTTTCACATCAGGTGGTCCTTTTTACATTTACTGTCCTTTTGGAGAGAGACCCATCAACTAATTGGCAGAAATCACTAGCTATATATTATAACCCATCATTACACCATTGAAGTGAATGGAATTTATTTAGCTTAATCTCATTCACGAAATGTGTCATGGTGATATTTCTTTCCATCCATAGTATACAACTCAAAGTCACTACATATTGTATCTAGTCAAGTGCATGACTAGATTATGATTGGACAGATTTCAAGATCTGACACTGGAAAAAAGTTACTATAGTCCTAGCAATATTTAAAATGTGACATTTCTTCTTATGTGTGGGAGTATCTTACGTTTCCTCCTCTTTTCATTTAATTGTTCTGGCTTACCAAGTATCATTCAAAACTGGTCATTCCTTATTTGATTTGCGTATCATCCTGTATTTGCCTTTCGACTTGCTAATCTTCCGGGGCAGATTGAAAGAATGTTTGATTTTGTCACAACTTGTTTATTTGGTTTAGGTTTTATTTTTGCCAAGCCACCGTCAACGTTCCAATTTTCAGCAAAACAGGTTCTAAAAGCACCCAGGATTACTAAGAGCATATAATGGCTTCCACATTTGCTTCCTGTATCACCAGGTCCAGGCTCATTTTTTTAAATAAATCATGTGGATTTCATTCATGAAAATGGTATACAACACCGAATCTTGTTATACTGAAATGCAGCCCCAAAGCATTTGTGACTAAATAACGAAACAAAACAAAACAAGGTTATGCTGTCAGAAAGATTTTAGGATGAAGTAATCAGGAAAAGGAATACAAACCTAATGACCTGGTTACACTGAGCACACATAGGAGTACGCTTTCCTGCTGGAATATGCTCTGCTCTCTGCACCAAAGTGTCTTGCTCTGTGAGTTGGGGCTGTGTCACGGACTTACTGCTTGGTGCAGTTGCACCAGATGGTGTCAAATTGTTTGAGGTCCATCCACTTGCAGGAGCTATGGAAAACAGAGTAAAAAGTATTTTGAATACTGTCTCTATACTGTGCCAACCTCAATAAACAGGTACAGATGTGAACAGAGCTCAGTTCAATACCTGAAACTGTATGTGTAAAATATGCACAGTACATACATGATGCTGAAAAAACATATAGCAACAGGGTAATGTGATGAATCGAGTTTACTCTTTTCACCCAATCTGGCAGGTGACTAGCCATCAAAAGCACCAAACCAACATTGCCATTACCTACCAGGCTAAAATTTCTGGGAAACAAAGAATGGTTTTCAATTAAGTGGAAATAGAGTGTACAAATTTGGACCTAGTGGAGCAATCAGGTTCCAGAATGTGTGATATGTTAAGATCTCACTGTGCTTTGGACAGGTCAGGCTAAAGCCAAGGTTACAAATATATGAGCGGTGATAAAACAGCATGACATCTTAGAACTCAAGAAAGATCTTAGAGTAATTGTGGATAGTTCTCTGAAAGTGTCCACTCAATATGTAACAGCTGTCAAAAAAGCGAAAAAATGTTGGGAATCATTAAGAAATGGATAGATAAGATGACAGAAAATACCATATTGCCTCTGTATAAATCCATAGTATGCCCACATTTTGAATACTATGTGCAGATGTAGTTGCCTCATCTCAAAAACAAAGATATATTGGAATTGGAAAAGGTTCAGAAAAAGGGCAACAAAAATGAGGAGGGTATGGAACAGCTTTGCTATGAAGAGAGATTAATAAGACTGGGACTTTTCAGCTTGGGAAAGAGACAAAGGGGAGGTATGATAGAGGACTATAAAATCATGACTGGTATGGAGAAAGCAAATAAGGAAGTGTTCTTTACTCCTTCTCATAACACAAAAGCTGGGAGTCACCAAATGAAATTGACAGGCAGCAGGTTTCTAAACTTTTAGGTGTACTAGGACCAGATTTTAAGGCATTTTTGAAATCAGGATGGTTTTTAAAAACATGAAAGCTGAGATTCTCACATCATAACTTGCTTCTAGAAGCTGAGCTTTATGAAAAAAAATGCCAAGCATCACAGAGTCTCATGATAAAATTGTGAGAGTAGGCAACAATGAATTCATTGTTCCATGTCCCCTGACCCTTCCACAGATCTCTACTGTCCCACTCAGAAGGTGAAAAGGGAAGAGGACTGCAATACCAACCCCTACCCTATCCCCTTCAGACCACACTAAGGGTGACCTGCTCCTCTACAAGCTGGACAAGGGAGGATGTGGAGACTGAGTGAAACTGTGGGTGTAAGGAAATTCTTATTTTTGCCCATCCACCATGTGGAGTTTACATGGAAAAGAATGCAACCAACAATGTTATCTTTTCCATGAACCTCTTCCATTCTGGGGCCCTGAGTCAGAGAAGATGCAGTTGGTGGGGGACAATCGATCTGCTATGAATAGTGGTCTATGGAAGAAAAAAAAAAGCCAGTGAGATTGGGAGTTTTATACACTATTCCTGAATTCATCTTGTAAAATTCAACCTCAGAAGTCCTCCCTCCATCACTGCCTGAGAAAAAGGAGAACCAATGGCAAGTCTAGCTGCCTGGAGGTAGATGGAGGTACAGATGTGGGGTGGAGGCATTATGCCTAGACTCAAGTCAGCCTCTAGTTTTTGTGCAAGTGTCCTGAAGAATTCTCTACGTCATTTTTAAAGAGTTTAGTACTTGGTTCTGGCAACATCAACCAACATGGTTTGGGATTTCTCAGCCGGTGGCTAGACAGTAAAGCCAAAATTAGATTTAATTATTCCAGAAATGTACAAAGTTACTCAGTAAACAGCTCTATTAATTAGTTTTCCAATGTCAGAGATAATGCACTCTTTTGGCAGGGTGCACCACCAATAATTATCATTGCCAATGCTTTAATTGTTCACATTTTTTAACTAATGA
Organism: Dermatemys mawii; assembly: GCA_007922305.1. Classification (NCBI taxonomy): domain Eukaryota; kingdom Metazoa; phylum Chordata; order Testudines; family Dermatemydidae; genus Dermatemys; species Dermatemys mawii. Next base: position 6,476,047 of record ML677328.1, read on the forward strand.
ATTAACAAACCAGGAAATATATCTTTCCTTCAGAAGTAATACTAAACCTACACTGCTGAAATTAGAGAACAGCAAGTTCTTTAAAAAACAGTGACTTTCTTATTATAAGATGGAAAATGAAAAGGTAGATTAAGTACAATTAAATAAGAAAAAATATACAGCATTAAGAATAATCTAGAGCCACATTCATCGGTCACCTAAATAACATTTGCTAACTGCTTTCTGTTTCAAGAAAGCTTTGAGAAAAAGAACCAAAGCAAAAGAGGCAGAGCTCATAAGAAACAGGGGAGACGTTACACACACAACACAGCATGTCAGCAAAGGAAATATCACCCAGAGCCAGAGAATTATCATCATATAATAATGACATCAACTGCAACTGTCTCTAGCACTGCTTCACCAGACCCATCAACAATCCGCCTGCACAAAGCACTGGTCTATACTTATCTGTCCAGCAACTGAAAAACTCCACTATCATAATCTACTGGGCTAGTTCTCTCTCCTGGGAGGTGCAGATGATTTCTAGTGTTGTATCAGATATTGTATCAAAGGAGGCTCACAGGATCAAGGACTGAGCTCAGCAATACTGCTTATTTTTTTCCAGTCATATTATTTAATGAGCTATACAGAACTTAGACTTTGTAAAAACACTTTTTTTTTTTTTTTTTTTAACAGTGGTTGCAAAGCTGGGGCCTCTGACTGAGCCACGAAAGAATTAATTTCCACCCAAAATAGAACTCATTCCTGTAGATGGCTGAACACATGGGACTGGAGTGTTCAGACCTTTGCAGGACTAAGGCCCTGATCAGTAACATATTTCTAATAAAATAATAATTTCATCAAATTTCAGAACTCGAGTGAAGTTTTGGCAACACTGAAGTCAGTTGCAGAACTACCTATGACTTCACTGGGGCCACTCACTCCCAAATCTACTTTACCGTCTCAGGCTATATGCCATACTTCAAGATTGGAGAGTATTTACCTGCCAGAGACATACCTGTGCCAGCTCCGACTGTGCTCTTGCACTAAAAACAGAGTGTAGCTGCAACAGCACAAGTGGCTGGAGGGATTAGCCAGTATGACTAGGTTTCTAGCCTCTCAGACAGGATCATATTCAAGGGGTCTAGCCCTTCCTGCTGTCCTGGCTTCTCTTTATGTTTAATATGTGAGCTCAATGAGCGCTAATGTAGCAGCATTTCCTCAAACTGGGAATTATGCCCCAAGCTCGAAGAGCAGACTTAGCCTAAATCTGTGCCTTCTAAATACTAATGGAACTCCTGTTACTGTTGAAACTTAATACAAGGATCAGACCTCAAAAAACTGTACTTAAATCTATTCTGGGGCAGTTATTTAAGACCCAGTGCTATGACTATATAGTTACAAAAGATAAAAGTAGTAACAGAACATACATGCATTTTAGATCTGATTTATTGTGTTTTCTTAAGTGATTTAATGAATTTTATAATTCATTATCTGTACAATGCCATTACGGCCAAGAGAACTGAAAGATGCCAGAAATTTTCAATACTCCCACAAAACAAATAAACTTACTTTCCAAGTTCCTCAGCTGATCAGCTTCCCCTCTTCACCAAGTTTCTCAAAGTGAATCCCATAAATTTATTGAGAAATCTCACAAAGTGAAACTGCCACAACACGTCTGAATATTTGAAATGGCAGATTTAGACACTGTGTTTCTATTCATTTTAATGTTACGAAGTATATAGGCTTGTAAAGGCTTTAAATAATCACTTTGAGAGCTGCTGTATTAACAAATCATTCAACCACCACCACTACAGCAATGAGTCAAGCTCATGAACCAAAATACATTTACAGCTGTACCCTTTAAGCAAATACAATGCAAGAGAGCAACATGCCCATATTTTTAAACCTTTTTAAAAAGTAGCCAACTATAAAAGAAAAATCAGATCTCTACAAAAGAGACAACAGCTTTGCATGAAGTATGCAAAGGAATACAAGTTCAGGAATAAAGATTCATAGACAAAGAATTTCCTCCTTTCTGCCCAACTTTTAACTCTTGGCTACAGAGATTACATGGCTGCACAAGGAAGCGAACTCCAGTTTTAAAGCATCAAAGCGTACTCATTCTCCCTGTTCTGGGAAAGGCTGGAAATTGAATGCTGCAGTAATTTAGAGGAAAGGAGGGGAGGGGAAGAAAATTAAGTACCATTTGCACTCCATTGGTATCACATATGAATACAAAAAAGAATCCCCAAAGCAGGAGAGCTACAACAGAATAAAATGGGGGGAGGAGTCATGTATAAATGAAGTTCCTACTCTTCTTCTTTCAAATTGCCCTAAAACAAACCATGACAAGAAATGTTGTTTACAGCTGACTGATTATTATTGCACTGAAACATTCCCTGATTATTATGGCCTGGTCTAACACTACACAGTTAGGCTGATGTACGGCAGCGCACGTCGACCTAATTATGTCAGTGTACACACTACAGCTTTGTTCCGCTGATGTACCATAATAACTCCACCTGCACCAGAGGCATAGCACTTATGTCAGTGTAGTTAGGGTGAGGTAGCAGCTGTGCAGACGCTGCATTACTTACATGGGCTGTTGGCTGTCTTGTCAATTTCACAGGTCCATGCCCCTGGCCATGAAATTGACCAGAAAGCTGGGTAGCTACAGCCCCATTGCCCCCAGCATTCCACTCCCAGTTGGGCTGCTGCCTAGCAGCTTCCTGCTCTGGAATTTGAGAAACTCAGGCAGCTGCCTTTACCTCCTTTTCCCTGCTCTGAGCCCAAGAGCAGGGAGACTAGAGCCTGGGGTCGTCTTAGGGATGTAGTATAGACATGCCTTTCGAAGTGACAATGATGGTATTTCCCTTTCGGGATGCCCTTGCAAATTAGATCACCTTGTCACATACCCTTTTTTCTAATATTGATAAGCTAATTACCACAAGCTAGCATCCTACATGATCTTTTTTTCACTGTAGCGCACATCTTCACTACTTCATGAAAGCAAAGGAGACTTAAGAGCTGAGTTAAAATACAATTTTCTTCAAGAAAAAAAGTGAGAGAAAGAGGGATATGAAAGGCATAGAACATACAGTCTTCCGTTGTTCAGGATAACAACAAGCAGTCCTCCACTTCTCTCCTTCTATTGCTGTGGCAAGCTAAGTGTATTAAGGTAATTACTGCTTTTTGGTTCAGAAGTCTGGCTGTTTGTTAGTTCTTAAGCACACTGACAAAAAGTAGTACAGCAGCCTTTTATTTGTGATCACAGGGAACAGAAGAGCTAACCACTACTTGCTTTGTGTTATAACTTTAGTGTAGCAATCCAGAGCCTTGAATGCTGGAATGACACTCAATATTGAATTGAGTTGGAAAGAGAAAAAACACACTATTACAGAGTGAAATGTTGATACTTTATTGTGATGTTTGTGTTGTGACAATAACACGCCTGATGTAAGGTCATCATTTGTAGATGTAATTCTGTCAAGACATTTTAACATGATTAATTTGTGCAGTTTTAACTCCTTTTGATAATTTTGAAGAAACATAATGGGAGTCTCTCTCCTCTCTCCTGCCTCCTAGAGAAGAGCGCTCATCTACCTTGTGGACTAGCAGCATGGATCTTTAGCACTCTAGACCATTTAAATGATACAATGGCTTACAGTTATGATGAACCCTATAATATACTACTACAGTCACTCGTTGAGGCAACAGTGATATTATAGAAAATTAAACAAGTCATTTCTAATGGTAAGAAGGAGGTAACAATACACTCTTTCTTCAAACTAGAGAGACTTATTCACACACGTCTGGGGCCAAAAAGTACACCTGAAAGAGAAATTATTTTTGGCACCACGGCTTTGGTACTGCAATTTTGCTGGTTATTAATCCAATAAAATGGTCTCATTACCCACTTTCTTTACTCCTTCCCCATTGGAAGACCAATACACCACACACATTTTCTGTCTAATTAACTCTAAGATTTGATAAACGGACAAGAGCCAGGTTATTTGGAGATAAGGCTGACACTCTTTTGGATCCTTTCCAACCTCGGAGGTAGCATAAAGTATACAAGTTACACTTTTTCATACAAGTGTGTTACTGTTAATCTTTATGTATAACACTTATCAAAACAAGATTAGAATGGATGCCAGTCAACAATTATTAAAAAATTATATCTTTTTTAAAAAAAAATCACACTTCTTAATCCTTCATCATCCGAACATTCAGTGTTCCTTGAAAGTGGCTACCTCTGAACTGTATCTCCAAAACACTTTATCATGAGCAAGTCACTGCTCTATTGTAGTTTATCTCAGATTATTAATGCCTGCTGAGCCTACAAATAAGTGCAGATAACAAGGTGGAAAAAAAGCTTTTGAGAAACATGAAAGAAAAATATTTTGATTAATGATGCTTTCCATTCATCTCCTTGTACTTTACCTTCTAACGTGCAGTACCAGCTAGTGAGAAGACAAAGACACATACTAAAAACTAATCTCTTTGAAGATTGTTTCTTCACAAATCAAATTTCAAAACAGCTTCTGATATACTGCTAATGTGTATTTGAGATGCTTGTTAAATACCAACGCCAATTCAAACACATTTGCTAACTTTGTTTTCATTGTGTATTTAAGAAAAACCTTTTGCTTTTTACTTTTTTTTTTTTTTTAAATAATTTCATGAACCAACACAATGTTCCCTCTTTTTTAGTCTCAATGCACAGTTTTATAAGCCCGCTTTTTTGTGGGAACTAAACTAAACTAAGTTATTTCTGGCCAAAAATGTGATTTCTGCATGTGAAAAATCTCTCAACATTGTTGGGAAAAATTAGTGGTCATTTCTGAGTTATTTAAATCAGAAAGAAAGGAGCGTTATCAGTTCTGGTAACATCTCCTGTCTGATACTGATCCTATGTAACACAGCATCTTTCATACACAGACGTAAGAAATAATTTGACTGCAAGTTTAATATTTAAAAAAACCACTACACTGAATAGTTTTAAAGAAAGCTGGAAATTCAAAGTTCAGACTGGTGCTCAGTTCTTCAATTTATGCCCAAATGAGGGGACAGGAAAAGACGACATAACATCAGTCTGAATTAAAAGGCCCAATTCTGCTTAATTTGAAACTAATGGGAAAATGCCTTTTCAACTTCAACTCTAAATCAAGCTCTAAACAAGATTGTGGTCGTGATACAAATTGAGAAATTAAAATTTAATCCCTCAGAGAATGGTGTTTACATAAACAAGTGTTGGATGCTATAAATACAAATGGCCAGCATTCTCCCCAGCAAGACTCTGCATGGGTCCACTTCAGTAGATCTCACTGCAGGATCAGGGCCTAAGAATATTTTACAAAGAATTCCAAACCTTGGAAAATTCCTGTCACTGTTCTAGTGCTTATTGTTGTCTCTCTCTCTGTGGGACTAATATCTTTATATTATGTGCTAGCAGCAGTCCTAACTGATGATGTAAACTAGAACAGAAAAAATGGCTTTCCTCATTAGAAATCATGGCAAAGCAGAAGTTTAAAGCCATTGGTAGGCAGATTCTAAATTTAAAACTATAGACAAAATATCTTTGGTTAATTTGACTCTCTAATCTCAAAGGATAGTCAAAAATCCATTAAAACTACAGAATTTACTTCAGAATTTTGAAACCAACCTCCAAAGTTTTGTAACAAGAAGTGTAACCCACTGGTGAGTGTTTGTGTTGCAAATAAAAATTGTTACATCTTCCCACCTACAAAAATGTCACACTTACAGGTCAAGATGTGCATCTCTCACTTAACTCTGGAAGTCCCAGGTAAAATCGAGCAAAAGGCCAGCCATCACAAAAGCAACATCTTCCAGTTATACTTTTGCCTCGTTTTAAAGTCTATTTAACATTGTTTTGTCACGCTTTTAGAGTAATTTTTTTTCAGCTTCTTAAATTAACTCAAGTTCTACTAGAGCTAGACCCAAGCTAGCACATTCAATACAAGCACATCCTGCAACTTGATCTGGAACTGACCACCAATTTGTGCTCTCTCTGTAGTTTATATAATATATTTTATGATTTTTGTTCTGTTCAACTGCTGTCAGACATATACATCTGTCACAGTTTATACCCTCATTTCCCCCCACTGAAGCAAATTAGCCTGCAATGCTTTAAAGAGAAAAAAAAAAGCAATTGAACTATCAGACTAGCAAAAATATGAAAGAAGTTAAAAAGAAGTTTCAACAAACAAAACAGAAAACAAACCTTAACAGTGTAGGTTAAAGGATAAATGCATAAGTTCAACCCAATCAAAAGATTACTGAAATTTGACAAAGAAAGCATGACAGGGTGCTGAAGTATCCTGAGAGGTTGCAGAGGTTTTGGAGGTGTACATCCTCACTCCCAAACCTGTCAAATGACCTCTGAGTGTGGAGGGGAAATGAAACGGCCCAGCCGAACCCTGGAAGCCTCTCAAGGTACTTGACTGCCCTTTCACAGGGAGTCTTAATGGCTCCCCTTAATTTTGATAAAATGGAGCAGATTGCATCCACTCTATCATATGGAGGAATGACAAGCCCCAGGATGTAATACTCCATCTTGATCTGAATAGCTTGGAAGTGCTGCATGCAAGGATCTAGAGTCTCTGAAGGTTATCAGGGAACCTGCAATCTGCATTTCAGATTTCTACAGGCTTCACTTTGCCCTCATTGCTATTAATTAATGATACTCCTTCTAAACTATAACCAAGGGGCAGTTTTTCATTGTTGTAACTCACTTTTCTAAAATGAATAACACTGTGCTCTATATTATTAAGTTTGGCCTTAAGTATTTACTTTCACAAAACTCTTTGGTATGGTTAGTTTAATATTTAACTAAGTTTGAAGCAAGTAAAGAACTGCCTTTTTCTTTCTGAAAATCCCAGTGTGACTTTGCCCTGGTTATATTAACAATAGCATGTTCCAATGCTGAACACATGGATGAATACAAACATTAGTGAAAGATTTCTAAGACAAAGGGGAAAAGGCGGATATGTAGCAGTGCCAAAGTCACTTTGACAGAGGTTCTCTGGTGCATACCAACAATACAACTGTCTGAACTGTTTAACGCTCACTTAAACATAACATCAGACGTCATGTAATATCTATAAATAACAGTGCTGCTTTAAATGGTGGGAGCGCCCGAATTTCATTTGAAAGTGCTGTAATCCAACGATTTATATAATGCTATCAGACTACTGTATGATGAATGAAGAATATAAATGTTCATATGCACAATTATCTGACTCAATATACGATGCAGTACAAACTCTTCCAGTCCCTTTCCCTCCAAATCAAACAGATGGCTGGATGAAGCAAAAGGGTCTGAAAAAAAATCTGCTGTCAACTAGTTATGTTAAATTTATGCAATACCCTGTGAGAGCCCTGAGAGAAACTACACAGGCTAAATGGACAGAACTTCAAGATAAGCAGCAGAGAAAAAAAGCATTCAATAGTCCCTCTTTGGTTCATACAGAATTTGTGGACTATAATCAAAGCTAAGAAAAAACTACTGATGAAAGGCAGAACAGGAAGGATTAAATCATTATCATTTCTTTAAATGACCGAGTATGCTGGTATGTGCACCATGAAAAATCGGAACAGGTGCAACCAAGACCTAATTTCAAGAACCTCTGCAACTTCAGGGGGTTAGTTTCCTGTGTTAGCAACTAGCCTTTCAGCTATAAGAACTCAGATTAAATTGGCTGTAAAAGTATCTTAATTAAAATGTGTCTGGTGGTTTTGGCTTGGTTCAGCTTGTCTCCTTGTGATTTGTTACATCTTATACCATCACAAATTTGGCACAACTGGCGTAGTTTACTGAAAAGGGTCCTGGAACGCAAGAGTGTGGGGCGAGTGACATACACCCCTGCACAACAGAGTGAAGTTCTGTTTGGCTGGAGCTCCACATATTGAAACCCACAACATACTTTTCCGAAGAAGTTATTTTTTGTCGTCGTCTTCACTGCTTTCAGTTCATATAATTTTTTACCTTAAGAATTAAAGAAGAGTGACTATAACCTTATGAAAAATTAACACCCTATACTTAAGCAACTGAAATTCACCCTGTATATTCTTTACAGTGCACTGAGCAATTATAAGGCTAATATTTAGTAAGTGGATCGTGCTTTACATTTTCAAAGCACGTTATCCAAACACTGAGCATGATTCTCCATTGTTCTGCACCATGTACAGTCATTTATATCTTGCACATGTGAGTCCTACGTTAATGTTTTGATCTAGTATAAACAACCACACTGGGTGTCAGGCAATGCAGAATTAGGCCCATTAACTAATCCATCCTCAACATCTTTGTGATATGATTCAAGTTTTACAAAAGTAGAGGAATGCAGAGTCTTCATCTTCAAAACTCACATGGAAAATTAGGTCTCCAACTTGTGTGTACAATTACAACACTGCAAGAGTAAACAATATATTTGGGTCTGTTCAAATAGCCAGAGAGATGCATCACTGTAACTGCATGGAAGTTAAGTGTAATGGTGTGCAGGTTTTGCAATACCAAATCATAATTAATTTGTCAAAAGTCATACAAGATCAGTAGTAGGAATGGGCTTCAGTTCAGGAGATCCTATAGTAAAATCCATTATACCATGCATCTCCAACAAGTTTTGGGTGTAACAGTGAATCATTCCTGTGATTCATTCCCTTTTTAACCTCAAATATTCACATTTCTAAATATATTCTGCTTCTTACCATGTTCTCAAGAGTTACAGTTTCACACTGCAGGTAAATAGTTTAATTTGAATGGCTGACATTTACAAATTACTTTACTGTGGTTTCACAATGGGTTTTGCATGGCTAAGTCTGAGTTCACATTAGTTAACTTTTAAAAGAATAAAATTCTTGTGGCTTGCTATCATATGACAGCATAATAATTTAGATTCACTGAAAAATTACTAAAAAACAAATCTATAAGCCATATTGGACGTTCTGAGGTTTTCATCCATCAGTCATATTACTCTTTATAGGTAACTGGTGAGACAAGAGTTAATGTTGGCTAACTTTGATTAACTTTCATTTCAGTGAAAAGGGCAGGACCTTATTAGATTCAAAGTCTCATTTTTACCAGATGTCAGTGTACCAACTTACAAGGAGGTTCTTCACCAATTTGTAAAGTTCCACCAGTTTCTTTTCCCAATTCAGACCACAGTTCTCACTGCACACAGATAGTTAGTCGCTCCCTTTTAATTAACTGTGCCTTTAATCATACTTTAATTTCCCCATTCTGTAAAGGAAGTGAATAGAGATGAGCTGAACTGATTTGTCACTGTCAGGAGTTCAGAGCCTTGCAAAGAAAGGTGGTGCTAATATTGAGGTTAGGCTGAGTCTCCCAGCTTAAGGCATTTCTAAGAGCTATGGGCCACCCAGTTCACTATCAGGTCTGAAAGGGGTGGGGGGCAAGCAAAATAAGAAAAAGAATAAAAAAATAGAAATGGGGTTGGGGGGGAGAAGGGGGGAGAGAGAGAGAAAGGATGTCATAGTCACTCTCTGTATTGACCTCTAGAGAAAATCCTTTTGGAAAGAATAAGCATTTTGTTGTAATACAATAGTTCTTGATGGGCTGTTGGTAGCAGTAATTAAACTCAGGATCTCTAAACCCAACCCTGTGCTGTGTGAGCTAATGGCAAAACTCCCACTGATTTCAATAGGGTCAAAATTTCAACCAGGTTCCTCAGTAACAAGGCTGTAGTAGACTCAAACCTCTATCCATGATATAACTGCCAGCAGGTGGGGACAATGAGCTTTTTTGACTTGGTTATGTTGTCATTATATATAGGACACTCTGTCACACCCTGGCTAGTACCAGGTTTAAATTTTCTCCCACACTGTAGGTTCTGCCTAAGGGTGCCAAGGGAACAAGCAAGAAGAAAGAATAGCTATCAGTTTGGAGAATTACAGAAAGATGACGCCACAGAGAATAAACGGTAAATTTATGCCTCGCAAACACATGAGGACAACAACTGCAGGGGAATAACAGAATGTTTTCAGACAAAGACCTCAGAGGAGCAATTCATCTATGTTTAAAGCCAGCTTCCAAAATGCTCTCTCCATCGAACAGAGCATGTGCTTAACACATGTTGCTGGCTCAGGATTAGGCAACTGACAGTTGTAGCTATTGAAGAATATGCTGACATTCCAATCTTGCTTCTGCTGGAAAGGGATTGTGTATCTTAGTGGGATCAGGCTGAGAAATAAGATGAAAAGAAGATATAGTACAAAAACAAAGTTAATATAGTCTGGTAGCAGTTCACTTAGTATTACTCACTTAGAAATTAGTTTGTCTTCTGAAGCTTACATCACAAACCCTCCATTTCCGATCCTATTACTCAGCTACAAGGACCAGGAGAGCAAGAGAGCTGCTGACTAAAATGCAATGCTCTTTCCCAGATGGAAAATTCATTTTTAGGAGCTGCACCTGTATCACTTCACTTCAGACCCCCAAAATTGAGCAGGAAATGTACTGGAAATCCTCTGGATGGCACTTTTCCTCCTAAGTCAGCACTGCACGACGCCCCCACCCCCTGACTTCAGGGCAAGTAGCAGGGTGATCTTTCATCAAAAAAGAGAGAGAGAGAACTGAAATCCTAGCCATTTCTGACTATTACAGATCCCACTTGATGGTCTACAAAACAGGTTTGTGCCCTGGCCAAATTCCAATTTGGGTAACTGAGGTTACTGAATAATTCTATCTCAAAACGCCCCAGCAATGTCAATTTGATACAGTATTATTCTTCACTTCCTCTCAAGATGCTGTGGACCGTTACTATGTGCTGTCCGACAGCTGCTATATTTCACCTAAGAAGAGACTGCATGTCTGCGCTGAACAAAAGCAATTCCTGTGTATGTGCTGAGTGCATAAAGCAGTGGTGTGGTCAAGTGCTTTGGGGCTCTTTGGGAATGAGCAGTTCTACAGCAGCGTTCCCCAAACTGTGTTTCGCGGAACACTGGTGTTCCACACGATGTGCATAGGTGTTCCGTGAAAGAATTGTAATTAAAAAGGGTCTTTAAATTTTTTTTAATTTTAAAATTTGGCATATTTGAAGCGTAGCTTACAACTCTTTTTGTATGACTATAGTTTATAAAAAATATATTTGAGTATAAATAACAATTTTTTATTTGAAAACCAAATGACTACAAAATAATATTATAAGTGTTCCGTAAATAAATACCAGGCTAAAAAGTGTTCCATGGCCAAAAGTTTGGGAAATGTTGTTCCACATAATATTAGCTACTGATTAGTAAAATGACACTGGAATGTAGTCATAATTCTGTCAAGAGTAATTTGTTTGCAAGAAGATTCAAATCTTGGCAAGAATTTCTCCCCTTGGCCATTAAGGAGAAAATGACAAGTTCATCAGCTAGACTTGACATCAAATCATGTTTAACAATATAGTAGTAGTTACATTTTCCACTCCTGGTGTGCATGTACCCCATACACATGTGACATGGAGGTTATTTACTGTAAATGGAAGTTCAAGGTGTTTGGTTCCTATCTATATTCTACATGGGGGTATGCATGAGCACCATGCACCTCAGTCCAGAGATTTTAACAAGCTGTGTCCATTGGCCCACGCATGCACAGTTGATCTCTCCTCCCGAGTGAGAGGCTAAGAGGCAGCAGGGGTCAACGCCCCCTCAGTTCCTCTTCTTCCCGTGAATTCAAATTGGATCAGAAGCAGAGGCGACGGAGGGCAAGCAGTGGAAAAAAAGTGGAACCGCACATCTCGAAGAACTTCTAGTTCCGATAAGTAACCTCTGCTACTTCTTTGAGTGCTGGCCCCTATCTGTATTTCACTCATGGGTGACTGGCAAGCAGTGTCAGGTGGATGCAAGGAAGCTGGCAGTAAAGATGCATGTGGTATCACAGATCTCACTGCTGCATCTGCAGCAAAGGTGTGGACTAGTGCGTATCGTGTACCAAACATGCATATGGAGCTCTGGTGGCTGCTCTGCATATGTGCTTCATGGGGACCTCCTGTAGGGATGCTACTTACCACTGCACTCTTGTGGAGTGGGCCACTACACTGTTGGGAGACATGATGAGAGGGAGCCCATAGCACTAGATAATATAGCTCTAAAACCACTCAGAAATCTTTTGAGAGATTATAGCTTGACCATGGGATATCTCCACTATTGCAATGAAGATTCTTGAAGATTTTTTGATGGGTTTGGGACTTGGCAGGTAAAAAGCTAGTGCATGCTGGACACCGAGGGAGTAAAGTCTCTTCACCTCAGGAGAAGTGTGTGGTTTTGGAAAAATGACAGATAAGTGAATGCACCTGTTAAGGTCAAATTTGGAGATGACCCTGGAGAGAAATTTAGAGTGAAGGTGAAGGACTATCATGTTCTTCTGATATACTGTAAAGGCAGGGCCCACCAACAGGACTCCCACTTCATGGAACCTCCTGGCTGAAGTGATGGCCACTAAAACGCCACCTTTGTGGATAGGTAGGACATAGTACATGTTGCTAAGGGTTCAAATGGAGGTCTAGTAAGTTTTGACACCATAAGGTTAAAATTTCTCCGTGGTGCTGGTTTAATGTCTTGTAGAAAGGCCTAGATGAGGTGCTTTGTGAATTGTGTCGTAGTTGGGTAGTAAAGACAAAGCACCTGTCTACTGGAAGGAGGAAGGCATGAATGGCTGGCTGCGAGGTTGACTTGTAATGAGCTGATTGAGAGACCAGATTTCCTTGAAGACAAGAGAATCTAAAACAATTGGGATGCAAGAAGAGACTGAGTAAGAATGATTACGCTGTACCCAGGCAAAGAAATGCCTCTATTTAGCCAGATAGCACGTCCTAGTCAAATCGTTTCTATTCTGAGTAAGTGTAGCCTGGATGGGAGTTGAACAAGGGTGCTCTGCTTCTGACGCCCATCCAGAAACTAGGCCATAAGGTGAAACAAGTCCAAGAAGGGGTGTTTGACTCTGCCCCTGTACTGCATTCTGGGAAGGGATGGATCTTGATTTGGAGGGTGGGCTGACATTGACAGAAGCTTAAGGAACCAAAATGATCTGGGGCAGTATGGTGCTACGAGAGGGATGCTGGCCTTGTCATGATTCTTCTTTCTCAGGACCTGTGGAAGCAGGGGATGGGAGGAAAGGCATATCTGAAACAATTCATCCACGATAATAGTGTGTCACTTTGAGAGTTACAGCCTGTGGCTTCCCTGGAACAATATGGGAGAGGTTTTTCTTCATTTGTGATGCAAAGAGATCCCGCAGAGTGCGCCCCACCATGTGAATATGTCTGTCAGAATGGAGCTGTGGATTTCCTCTCTGTGCTCTGCCGAGAAGTGCCTGCTGAGGTTATTGGCTAAGAAGATGTGAATACCCAGGAGGTCTGCCACCTGGAGAGTGACCTTGTGCCTGATGCACCAGTTCCAAAGTCTGACTGTCCCCCAAACAAAGCAGTAGAGACCTTACTTCTCCCTGTTCATGTAGATCAGAATGGTGATATTATCTGACACTAACTGCATGTGGAGGGAGTGAATGAGTGGAAGAAAGACCTTACATGCAAGGCAGTCTGCTCACAGCTCTAGAATGTTGTTATGTAGTCTGGGCTCCCACGGAGTCAACATTGCCCTGCACAGTGTGATTGTTCAGATGGTTGCCCCACCCAAGTTACACAGTGTGGGAATGGAGAAGTGGACTCCTACTCACACCTTGTCTGGGTTTGATCACCAAATGAAGGAGGTGATGACCCTGGGAGGAATGGTCACCTTGGAGTTGATGCGGGCTGTGTTGGTAGAATAGACTGAATTGAGCCACACTGGCAGGCAACAAAGATGAAGGCCATCAAATGGTGACACATGGAGTACAAGCTTCCATACAACCTAGCAGTGATGGGCACATTCACAATTTAGTTTTGGCCTCTGGGAAATCAAAGAAATCATGCTGCACATTGTACAAAACCATTTTTTCAGGGAAGATAGCTTTTGCAGAAATAGAGACCAATGTGACCCCAATAAAGTTTATGACCCTTCTAGGTGATAAAAAAGACTTTTCTCCATTAATGCAAGCTTCCAGGGCTGGGAGACTCTGAATGAGAAACCGAATAGTCAACCTGAACTCCTGTTGGGAGTGTCCTACAAGGAGCATTGTCCAATATAGAAAGACTGTGGCCCTGATGTCTCAATCTGGGCTGCTGCCACCACAGAAAAAGCTTTCGTAAACACTCTGGGGGAAGTCGCTAGTCCACCTTGGAGGTGCTCTCAGTCCACCATAAACTGTGAGATCCCCCTGTGGAGGGGTGAATGTCTATATAAAAATAAGCATCTTTCATGTTGTGAGTCCTGAACCACATCCCTTCTTGAAGAGAGGAGATGAGGGATGCCAGCATAGCCATCCTGAATCTCAACTTCCAAATGAAGATACTGAGTTGTCAAAGATCCAGAATGGATCTCCACCCTAAGTCTTTCTTGGGGACTAGAAAATATGGAGAATAGAGCTCTCTTTCTTGACAGTGAGGTGGAACATATTCTGTTGTCCCTAATAATAATAATAAAGATTCCACTTCCTGCTGAAGAATCGCCTTGTGAGAGTAGATCCTGAAGGTGGACAGGGAAGGGATTTTGTGAGGAAGGAAGGAGAGGGTGCTCTTCGAAGTACCCCTGGAGGATAATCTCCCCATATCCAACTGTCTGTTGCGATTAACTCCCAGAAGAGTTGGAGAAGAGAGTCAGATGGTCCACAAAGATGACAAAAGTGTCAAGTAGCATCAGAAAAGTTAAGTGGGTCTTGACTAAGATGTCAAAAGTGGTTCCTAGCAGTGGACTGGGAATTGGTTGTGGTGAAATAAATGGGCTGAAAAGCAGGACAGAGTCTTCTGTTGCTTGTGCGGAGTCTTGTCAGGATGCTGCTGGTAGAGAGCATGAGGAGCAGGCGGCAGTGGTCTTTGTTTATAGGTCTGCCTTTGGTGCCTCTTCCTTGAGGCTGATGTGTAGATCCCCAGATAGTGGAGGGTAGATGTTGAGTCCTTTAGCGAATAAAGAGAACATCGTTTTTTTTCATTAAAAGTTTTTGATTCAATGGGAAGGTATTTGATCAGATTCTGCACTTCTCTGGGGAAGCCCCAAGATTGCAATCATGAATCCCTCCTCATAACAATACCGATGCTTCTGAACGCTGTGTCTGCTGCATAACTGCAGCCCAAAGTGCCGTTTTTGCCATCAATTTGCCCACTTCTAGAAGGGAGAGGAATTGGGCTCTGTCATCAGGAGACATTTGTCCTGAAAGGGCACAAGCCTAGAACAGTTCAAGTTGTACTTGGGTAGTAAAGCCTGGTAATTGGCGATGGTGAACTGCAAGACTGCAGAGAAGACCTTACTCCCAGTCTCTTGGAGCTCGCCTGGTCAGGTGGTCCTTCGGTATTTTGACCTATTTAGTGTCGTAGCAGCCTGTAGCACCAGGGAGACGGGAGCAGGTGGGAGAACAGAAATTTGGCTCTCTTGGCCATCGTAGGCTTAGCGGTGCAGGCTGTTGAGCTGTGCCAATATGGCCTCATTAACTGGAAGAGCCACTTGGGCTCTGTGGATGCAGAATGTCTATCACGCAACGCTTTGGGTCTTGGACTTTCTCCAGGGATATTTGGAGATCATTAGTCACCCCTCATGTCATGGTATTGCCTAAAGTTCTCTGATAGGGATGGGGAAAAAGAAGAGACTGCCTCATGTGAGATAAGGAGGAACTGAGGGGGCATTGACTTGTACTGTGTTTTATACCCTCGTTCGGGAACATGAGAAGACCTTCTGCACAAGTGCAAGCCAGACACTGTCCAAATCTCCAGACTCGGGCACATGCTTACCCATTTGCAGAATACATATAGGGACCAGCCATCGAAGAAGAATAGATTTTTACCCTGCATGGCCATGTGCCCCATAGGACATAAAGGACAGAGCCAGGACCAACTGTCCCTCACTTCCTCTGCCAATAGAGAATCCTAGATTAACAGAACTACATAGAAGAGGTGTACTGAGTTGCACTGCAGAAAAACTACAGTTCCTGTAGGGTAAATAGCTGTTCTTTCTTCAAGTGATTGTTTACACCATTTTTGGTGACGAACAAATGGTTGTCCATTTGCGTGGAGATGAGCACTAGGACAGAAACTGCAGTACAACCCTACCAAACAAGCATCTGATCTGGAATGTTTCACCAGTGAGTAGACACTTATGTATGTGTGGACCGAGCTCCATGTAGCTGCCCCATATATTTTAGAAATTGGGACATTCTTCCAGTCAGAAGGAGAAACGACTGCCTGAGCTCCAGAGGTGGCTAGGTGGTTCTAACCTGGCTAACTCATAACATGTCTATACACAACTTGAAGGCCCACTTATGTAACCTCTGAGAATATAGCCTGATGCTTAACCCTCTCTGCAAAGGCCACTAACTTCAAGGTGTGTTTCTGAATGGATTTGTCCTATCAATGTAAAAAGACACTGCTCTTATTGTAGCATGTTTGTGAAGTTTAGCTTCCTTTGAGGTTGAATGAGGCTTGAAGAAAAATATCGGGAAATTACAAGTTGGTTTATGTGGAATTCTGAAACAATTAGGACGAGGCCTTTGAGTGGGCCTGTCCTTATGGAACACTGTATAAGAGGTATCCGTCACAAAGAGCTGAATCGCCCCTACCTTCCAGTCAATGTCAATTGCCAGTGCAAAGGCAATCTTCAGAGATAAACAGTAAAAGGAACAGGTTGTTAAGAGTTCAAAAGGGTGCCCCATTAAGCCAGATAATCCTGAATTGAAGCCCCAAGAAACAGGGTGCCTCCTAGATGGGAGGAGGGAACAAATGAAATGAGACCTTTGAGGAATCTACCAGCTGTAGGGTGGGGAAAAATATGATTTCACCATGAACTGCAGGATGATGTGCAGATATTGTAGCTGAGTGTTCTCCTTATGGAGCTGATAGAGAGTCCTGAAAGTTTTGTTGCTAGTAGGTAGTCCACAATAGCAGAAACAAAGGGAGACGGATGACACTGTGCTGCTCATATAGAAAATCTTTTCTATTTTGCTACATAGATCAGCCTGTGTATTTCTTGCACTAACTCCTGCTGGCGCTGACTGAAGATGACCCTCTTGAGTTAGACCTATGATGGGTTTTTTGGGGTGACAGGGAGGGAAGGGAATCAATCTGGAGGGTTACTCTATTTGCTGCTTATTGTAGGTACACTAGAAGACGTTACTCTGACTAGTGATTGAGTTGTATAATCTGAAGTTATATAACGAAAAGTACCCATAATGTTCATGCTATGTCTACGGGACATGCACCCAATCATACATACCTGCAGCTTCTTCAGACACCACACCGAATCCTTCCACTATGTTCAGCTGGTTACAGATACAGCATGATATAATGTAAAACATACAATTTTAAAACTGTCCCAAATACCACTTACACTACAGTGGTGCTTGAAATAATCCTCAAATGTTACAAAGCTGCTATTAATAGCAAATGAATACGGACAGACTTCTTCTACCTTTTAATTATTTCCTAAGACAGACTTCCACTTTTATGAAGGGCAAATTTGCTGCTTAAAAGTATACAATATATTTTAACACTGCTGTACGCATGCATTTCATGTTAGTAAAAATGAGAACCAGCTTTCTTCTTAGGAAGACAGTGAATTACTTTCATTTTGTGAGAAACAGGCATCTTTGAAAATTCCACTTAGGATAGATCTGCTCCTTTAGGCTCCTAAATACCTTTATGAATCCGGCATGAATTATTTTTAGACTGTGAAGTGCCAGGAATTTCTCTTACCAAGGACACAGAAAGCTTCAGGTACACAGAATGCAACCAGGAAATACAATTAGTGTCTGAATATAAAATATGCCTTGAAATGGTTGAAGTTCTTTGTTCTGTTTCTTAAATGAACACTTATCCAAAACACTGAACTCCTGAGGAGTTGTGCTTGTCAGAGAAAAGTTGCTGGTCTTAACTTCAGTGAGTAAATTTAGGCTTCGGGAGACCTTGAAGGTTTCCATTTTGTAAAATATATGCCTGAGAAAAAGAAGAAGATCCAATCTCTGCTGTAATGCTGTTGTAACCATGCCTAGATCTCTTTCATCTGCTGGTTTTGCATTACAACCTTCTTCAAAGACTTCTGGGTAACACATGCTATCTAAAACCACAGGTGAGCTTACGTCAGGTTTAAAGGGCAGATCTCAAACGAAACCTGTAATATAATCTCTGGTCAAGCTTGAGATACCTTGGTGGCTGTTAACATTTCAATCAAATCGTGAAATGCAGCCTCTTCATTATTTCTCAACGCAGTGACAAGTATACCTACCTATACTGCCCTGCCAGACAAACTCAGATGGTGTAAAAAAATAAATTTAGAAATGGCAGAAATTCTACTTTTTTCCCCTCAGTGTTTTAACCACCAAATTGCATTTAGATACAGGCACTCTAAAGACAGCAGTAGGAGTAAAATAACATGACATAAGGAAAACCAGAAAGCCTCACCCCTCAGGCTACTTTTACCCTAGCCTTTGTTTTTTTTTTTTTTTTTTTTTTAACCTGAGATGTAGCTCCCAAGGACGCTGGCTACATTTAAGGAAATTCAAGCCTGGTTCTCCTAAAACAATCTACCCCAAAACTCTACAGCAGGACAATAGGCTAAAGGTGATTATGGCCACTGTCTGCAGAGAACTTCTCTACAGTTGGCAGATCATCTTGAACTAGGATGCAGGAAGTTTTCTGTTTTTTTACTTTAGTGTCCATGGGGTTTGATGTTGATTATTCAACTTAATGCTTTACTGCACCAGCCACTCTCTTGTGCCTGCTAGGACACACAGAATGAAGTTGCTTTCATTCAGATAGAATACTTGATTTTAACAGCTTAGTGGGGATTCACACCAATAGAGTGATCTGGCAGAATCAGTTTGTATGGCTCTTAGAACTGTCAAATTTTAATAGGAACACTGTGAAGGCTTAATGATGTAAAACTGGAACACTTCCACATGCAGCCTCCCTCCACTACATAAATGTCTCGAAGACTTGAAATTCTTAGAAAATGCTTGAATACGAAAAAGCAAAAAAACCCATCAGAAGCCCTGAACTCATGAGCAACAAACAAGATCATACGCAATGGATTTAGAGAGAGAAATCAGGCTGAGTTTCTGCTTTGCATCACCAACATACAATACTAATGTTTCAAGGGATACACCATATTCATATATTTACAAAGATTGGTAAGAAAACTGATGTAATTCATCCGTATACATCTTTCTTTCTCCATGTTATATGGCACCCATCACACCCTGCTCCCCCATCCAAAAAAATCCAGCCCAAGCATTATATTTACATTAACACTGCAGTTGTTTGATTTTGCAACCAAACCCCCATCAACATACTGAAATTGACTGGTTTACTGCTGAAATGCCAAGTATTGAAATGGGTCGCTGAAAGCACAGCAAAGCAATCATCTTGTGAAAACGAGCAGTAGTACACTGGGAAAGAATTGATAATTTAGACAAATATTTAATGCGACGTCACTATTTAATACACATAGCTACCACAGTCACACCAATGCTTCCTACAACTGCACCATGATCTGAAGTCATAACTTAAGAGAACATTTTTAAAACAGCTACTTTAAAGAAAAAAATTCA
Source organism: Dermatemys mawii (assembly GCA_007922305.1). Classification (NCBI taxonomy): domain Eukaryota; kingdom Metazoa; phylum Chordata; order Testudines; family Dermatemydidae; genus Dermatemys; species Dermatemys mawii. The sequence goes on from ML677328.1 coordinate 6,495,680, forward strand.
GTAAAAATATAGACTGACAAACTTAAATAAACCCTAACTGTGTCAGTCATGTTTTGCTGCCTTAAGATCCTTATCTGTGGCAGTGCTACAAATGAGTACAGAAGTGACCATATACTGCCATCATGAGGATCTTTGGTAGTACTGCCTGTTCAAAACAGAATAAATTGTCATCTTTATTAAACAATAATATGGCCATATGTTCCAAAGACCCCATTATAATACATCCAGCATTAACACCATATGTTCTCTCCCCATTTTTACATTGGGCTCATCATTGAGATTTATCTTCTAGACTGTATGGATTTTTTTTTTTTTTTCAAAAAAGGAAATTCCCCTAATAGTAGGATTGAAAAAAAGAAGATACTCAATGGGTCATGTTTCATCAGAAGCGCAAGAGAGAAAACCCATCTCATTCTTACAAGGAAAATGATGGTTATAATTTGATCATCAGTACAAACTTCCCTGGTTATTTACAAATGAATGTTTCAGTACAGCCTGGGGCCAAAGAATCTCAGTCTGGGAAGCAATGTAATTGAAAAGGGCTCTTCTATCTCAATATACTATGCATGTCATTACCACAATATGAAGATGAGTTTTCATGTGGCATATTTGTTAGAACAAATACTTATTGAAAATAAACACCTCTTCTACTAGATCACACCACTGTCTTGCTCTTTTGGTTTTTAAAGAGTGATAATGAGTGTATTCTCCATAAGTAAGCTCTCTCAGCATTGGTGTACCTGGATAAAATTTACTAAACCATGCTCAAAGTTAATAAACTTTTAGATTGTTCTTATAGGAACAAACCTTTAAAATCTACACTACAAAAACTAAAAAAATTGCATATTCCTTTTTTGGGTCAAAAAGTAACAAATCAGAAATACCAAACACGTAACCAGCTCTGCATAATACCAATGAATGATTTTCAAAATATATAAAATCCAGCTGGGAGAAGGGCATAGTGGCAACGTGCTGTACGTATGTTTCTTCTTCACAGACAAAATATTCCTTCATATACCTTACACACATCTCGGAAATGTCCACTTATATGTTTAAAATAGCATTTATCAGACTTTAATAAATAAACTAAGGACCTGAGATTTCAACTTTTAATTACAAGAGGGAAAGTCAATTACATAGATGGGACATTCACAAAAAAGATACAGGGTCAGGCCCACAAGTACATTTAAAATTAAACTGACCTAAAAAGTAACAGCAATGAATATTATTACATGACAAAGTTGGATGAGCAATCCATATTAAATAATCTGAATTTAAATATTGTTTTTTATTCTAGTCAAATAAACCTGACTATTTTAATAAGGTATCTACAGTTCTCTAAGTGAAGAACAAAGGCTTCTTTAAAGTTACCTGCTTGGTTCAAAGTTTGCCAACCCGAGTTTTTGACAGCACTCTGAGGTCCGCTGGGTTTAAAGGCTGTAGCAGATGTGATATTGGCTGCAGCTGGTCTGGTGTCAGTTTTGTCTGGACTTACAGGCATGCTCCTCACTGAGGCAGCGGCATAAGCAACAGGCTGTGAAGCCTCCAGGGAATCACTGTTCAGAGACAAAAAGAGCATTTCTTACCCAAACAGGAACATATTGAAGTGATGGTATATGTAAGACCGAAGTGTAAAAGGTTTTCCATTCATACTAAAGCATGAATTGCATAATCATACTTGAAATTACTTTTTCTTATGCAAAAAGTCACATATTGGTCCCAAATCCTACAAAACCTTCACTCAAGACCCCTTTTAAAATCAAAACTTATTTAAGAACTAAGGACACCTATCTTTTGTCTTCTCCGCTGTATATAATCTTTTTTTTTTTTTTTGAATACTGCATATTTAGAAACTAAATGTTCCTGCTAAGACCAGTTGCATACTTTTAAAAAGTTATTTTCTTAAAATTTCCGAACAGTCAACGTAAAACTCCCCTTTACAGCATCTTTTCTAAACCCCTAAATTTTTCATTGAATAGGAATAGAGGTAGAATTTTCTACCGTAAACTCAGCATGACTCAAAAGACTATTCCATTACTAACTTTTAAAATATATTAACATTTTCTTCTTGGCAAGTGGGTAAGTGTCCATACGTTCATGTTTTATTTGTAGCTCTCCACAAAAATGTCAGCGCAAAAATGACTGACATGTAAGTGATGGGCAACTACATTCCCATATCTGATTATTTTAGAATTTGAAAAGAGCTTTAGTGGCTTCATTCCAGCATGTATGTAATATTTTATATATCCTTTTAAAAGAAGTTTAAAGATGTGTCTATGTCTTAAGGTATGTACTGTTCTGCTATTTTTAAAAAATATACTACCCTTTGACAATTGCAGTTAATTGGAATTCACACACATGGTAAGTGGCCAGTAATTAAGCTACTGAAAGAAAATGCTTCATTTCTGATATCTGCAAGCTATTTGAAAGCACAAGCATCTCAAATAAAGATTTGTGCAGGGTTACTGTTTTAAAAACCCTAGTATTTATCTTTCAAAAATGAAATATATTTCAGTAAGAGACCTTTAAAATAATGCTATATTTGCTAATGAAAGTCATTTGTAAACAAACAGAACCACAAACAGCAGGAAACACTATTTGTGTAACAAAAAGACAGGGTACAACACATCAAGAGAGTCAAAGCCACATCCATATTTCATCCCTCCTTGAAATCAGAATTGCTAACACCTTTGAAATCCTATAAACTTTATGGGAGTTTACAACTCTACAGCACATGTGGATTGTCTGCCATGTACTGAAACACAGCTATGCTTGGTATTAGCACGATACCAAGTTTGTGTAGTAAAAATCTGAGACTTTTTTAGTGAAAACTAGTTAATACATGTGCACAATAATGACTTGTCTATTAAAAAAAGAGAATTTTAATACTCTCAAGCAATAATTCTCATAATGAACTAGGGACCTCGCCTTCTATTTGCCAGTGACAGTGAAGTATCAATATTTTGTGTGCCTAAGACCTTTTTTATGGATTCACGAAAAATCCACGAACAAGGAAATTCAGACTTAAGTCAAAACCAAATCCTCAATTACCTCACTGTATTTACAGCAGCTATTGCAATTACACAAACCTTTAATTATAGGAATAGTTGTGATCAGCTGCCATGGTGACTGATTTGCTATTGTGTGTATGCAGTGACAAAGCATAAAAAGTAAGCCCCCATGTTCTATAGCGTTAATATGTGTCAAAAAAATTGTTGGAGGCACAAATCCATAGATTACCGATGCTTTAGAAGCTTAGAACATACACCCTTTCAACAGCAGACTTTAAGGAGGTGTTAAGGATCTGTAGTATCAACGTGTGTGTATTTGAAGACAATCAAAAAGGACATGGTACAAGTAGCCCATCTACTGATGAGGATTAGACACTTAGGCCTCGTCTTCACTATGAAAAAAGGTTTATTCCTAACTTCAGGCAAAATCCTAGCGAAGAAAACAAATTTTTAGTTTTCACATAAGTGAGTTGGTTGAGTTAAACCCTGGGCTCCCACCATGGCCTTAAAACTTGACCTGCTAACTTGTAAGAAAATGACAAATTACCTCATCCTCACTAGGCTTTTACCTCAAATTATCCAAGTCAAACTCAGAAAACATTTTTTCATAGCAAAGATGAGGCCTAAGGAGAAGGCCTGTTCTGGTCCCTTTACCATGAGGAAAAGGGCCAGAGTGGCACAAAAGGACACAAAAAGTTCTGGCTCCAGCTAGGAGAGAATTTTCCTGCAACAAGTACTGTGGAAAACAATGACACTGTCGCAAGTCCTAGCATAGTGGGAGTATCAAGGGCATGGATCAAGCGGTAAGGGGGCTATGTCACAGTCTGGACCACAGCATGCAGCACTGTGGAGATTTTGAGCAATGCTTCCATTCATAATGAAGCCTGGGTAGGCTGCTGTAAGGTAAATACCCCCTCAGTGTTATCCCAATTATGCCAAAGAGTATCTCTAGGCCCTGGAATAGCCCAGTACTGGGAGAGTACAAAGGAAGCTTAATTCCACTCTAGCATGCCCTTCCCCCTGGTCCACCTTAAAGTATAGCAGAGTGTCTCATCCCAAGAGCATACCACAACAACGACCTGGATTCTACAACTGACTTCATATCAGTGTCCAACTCATTCAAGGTCCCCACCCTGATAAAACTTTTCATCATCTTGGACTAGACTAACAATTCTCCATCCACTACCCTCCCCAGACCACTGGGTTCTCGCGTCTACAATGAGCTAGGATAACTCAGGAACTGAAGACAAAGGCACTTTCACTGCTGAGTCCCATGCTGTGGAAATTCCCATCAGAGAAGGTAAGCATACTCTGTAGTCTAATTGTTTTCAAAGGCCAGAGGGGGAAAAAAAACACACCCCTTCATAATAGCCTCTCTTCACTTTCTGTGGCAGACAATGACAAGAAGAGAAGTAGGAAATTCAGCCATATCCCAGGACAGCATGAGCCTAGTCTGTCCCTGCTTATATTCTTATACTGACTCTTCACTATTGTATTACATGAATCTCAGTACTATGATGAAGCATATTTTATACTTCACTTAGATTAAACAACAGAAAAAAAAAGTTAGTTTGACCTTAATGCCACAATTTGGCCTTCTTTAGGAAGATCCCGTACAAGCAAAAGCAAAGTGACCTTTGAACAGCAGATTATTTTTCCAGGCAGTGTCATCGTTAAAACATTGTTGCTGATTTTGATTTTCTATTTCCACAGTATGTTTATGATAAATTTGAAGTCCAAACACTGATGGGATGCTTGTTTATTTGGACATTATTTGGTTTGCAATTCATTAACACAGTACATGCCTAAGGGCTGGTCTACACTGAAAACTTGTATTAGCACAGCTACGTCTCTCAGTATTGTGAAAATCCCACACTCTTGAGCACTGTTCCCTCTAAGATGTGTGCACGCACACGGATCCGAAACCCTGTGCACACGGCGAAACACCATGTGCACAAAAATTTGTGCAGAAGAAATTTTTTGCGCACACAGCATGTCAAAAATTAGAGGAAACGTTGCCTTTGAGATGCGTAGTTATGCCAGCCTAACTCCCAGTTTAGACAGTGCTAAGTTAGAAGAGTTCTTCCTTTGACCTAGCTATTGCTTCTCAGGGAGGTGGATTGATTACCGTGATGGGAGAACCCCTCCTGTTGCTGTTGTATTTTAAGTGTAGATATCACCTACGTTTTTTGGGTTTTGTGAATGTAGCCTCCTTTTTGGCATGTGCAATAATCTATTGGTGTAAATGTTATTTGAATGCCTAAGAACCTGATTGCACCAAGAAATCAGGCAGGATCTCCAAATAATATATGGTGCAAAAAACTGTGGTTGCACAAAGAAAAGAGAAGAGAGCTTAAGGCCCTGTTTTTTAAAAAACATCAAGCACTAATATAGTAATAACTTAGGCTGTGATCCAAAGCCTACTGAAATCAATGGGAGGTCTCTCATTGACTTTTATGGGTTTTGGCTCAGGCCCCTCAGATATAAGTAACCTCACTCCCATAAAGGTCTCCAGAAATGAAAGTTATTCAGCAAAGCTGACAGCAATTTGTTTTTCTGCTCCCTTGGTTCTTCCAAGTTTTCCTCACTCCGGTAGTTTTACACCACATTCATCTTGTCTTAAAAACTCGGTCAATATGGAAACCAGTCTTACAAGTGCTAATTTTCCCCACAAATCCCTTTCTGATTTGAGTCCATGGTTCAGTCAGAGATTGATTAATGTGGTTGTATATTTAGGGAAGACAGGACTTCCAGACAGAGTGCTCAAAAACACGTCTCCTAGACTGTCAAGTTGATTTGATATACCCACCATCACAGCCACTCAGGCAAGAGCCCCATTATAACCTGAGGATTTTCTCAAGAGACTTACTTTCTTCCTCCATTAATAAAAATAGAAGCAGTTTCTTTTCTCGCCATTCCAAAAACCAATCACCACCTGACAAATCACCTTTAATGTAAAATACGTTCCCTCACACAAGAGCACAGGTAAGAAAATCCTACCGAATTAACAACTTCCTTTGCACAAAGACAGCTTTGTTTTTAAAAAATTAGCAAGGTGAAGCCAGATTCTGAGCGGCTATCAATAAGCTCCATTGACTTGCATTCATTCTAGCCAACTTACACCATTGGAGAATCTGGCTCAAAAATGGAAAAAGCAACTTCTCAAAGTGGAAGCACCAGATGTTGAAAACATGGCAGCTTGCTGTATTAATATCCTATTTTAAAAAAAATGTGTATGGGATGACAGAGGTAAACCCAGTGGACAATTGCAGTCTTTAAGGCCTCTTTCAGCCGCTGCTTTATTTGATGGAGGCAAAGATTGATTTATTTTTGTTTATATAATGATACAAGTCATCTTTAATCATACTAAATTTGAAATATGTACAGAAGTGCAATTTGCAACGCCTAAAGCACTTAGGACAGAAATAGTGAAGTTAAATATCTGCAGTTGCAGTCATCTGAAGATATAGATGACGACAGCTCATTGCCTGTGGGTCATTGATTCAGATAGCAACAGCTGGCAATCTGCTGATATTTTGTGTTTTGATTAAAGCTTCAGCTCCTGGAGTCATGGGATTAAGTGAGACTCCCAGATTTCACTTGCAAGTAAAAAGAGCTCAAGAAAATTTCTTGTTTTTAAGCCAGTTTTCTGAATTTTGAATGCCCAGTACTGTGCTCCAGATGTAACCAAGGGAGAAACTTAAGAGAAAAATTCCAAGCTAATGGTTTCAGCAGCCCTTCAGATATAACTCAGACACCTCTTCCTGCTCCTTCTGTCTGTTCCTAACAAATGGGAGTTGAATATATTCCTTTACATGCTAAGGGCTTGTCTTCACTACCAGGGTAAGTCGACCTAAGTTACACTACTCCAGCTACATAAATAATGTAGCTGGAGTTAACGTAGCTTAGGTTGACTTACCCTGGTGTCTCCACTTCGCTGCATCAACAGGAGATGCTCTCTTGTCAACTTACCTTAATCTTCTCAGGAAGCTAGAGTATCGAGATCGACCGGAAAGTGCTCTGCAGTTGTTTTAGTGGGTCTTCACTGGACCCACTAAATCAACTCCTGCTGCATCAATTGCAGCAGTGCCCATCTCCCCATAATGAAGACCAGCCCTAAGAACTGTCAAAAATTTAATTGACAGGCTGCTGCTATCTGAGAGTTTCCATCCTGAGGTTCCCCAGCTAGAGGCAGTATCAGGGAGTGGAGGAGTTATAGCCTACCATTTCCCATGAAGGACTGGCTGCTACTCACTGAGGGCCCCCAAAAAAGGCAATTTCAGGAAGCACTGTCTCTCTCTATAGGAGCTGGTACTGTTCCCTGGGGACACAATACTTTTTAAGCTCTAGAGGGGAACTTCCACTGTAAGTGAATCATTCTAAATTTCATATTACCCCTCTCTGCATCAGAACTATCATTATTTTGATTCATTACTAGTTGGCTCATACATTGCAAGACACTTATTTCTTCAGGAATGCACCCATGTTCCTGGCAGCCCAAACCCAAAAGCAACGTTAATATTTTGACAACTTTTTGTATAGTGTGTGTAAGGATGGCCCACCTTGCCGTTTCTGTTGACTATTTCTAGGTTTCTACAGTATTACTGCTTTATTTTCTATGCATCATGGAAATTTGATTCTGAAAAGGGACAGAATTTTTCTGCCTTCCAAAGGAAAGCAACAAAGCCATGTTGTGACATCCTCAGAGAAGTTTATACAAACACACACCAGTGAGGCTTCAAATGGGACCAAAGTTACAAGGACAAAGAGGAGAACGGGTGAAAACTATCTACTACAGCGCATAACATTGTCAAAAATTGGCCATAAATCGATACAAAGTCTTTCATTTCAGCAGTTAATACTAATGTTACATTTGAGAATATTCTTCTAGCAATGTCAGATTTAGAAGTCTGATTTGATTCCTTTAAGAATAAATTAGACTTACTATCTCTAAAAATGTCTGATCTGGAGAAAAGACAATAGGCAGAAAAAAGTACTAACGAATTTCAAGAAAAATTAATAGTTGTGGAGACTAACAAAGAGAACACCAAACTGCTCATTAAGTGTACTAATTAAACATACAAACGTACCGAGTATAGCTATGATGAAGTCCATTTTTTAAAAACAAGATTTAACACGAGTGCCTCTGAGTTATCTGAACAATGTTCAGGGTGAAGGTCTGTATAATTCTATGCCAAAAATTAGTCTTGCCAATTTTAATCCTTCTTTCAAATATTTTTTTTAAATAGAGCTCTTTTTCCTTTTCAAAATAGAAAGCTTCATATAGTTCTAAAACTAATAAAAACCACATTGGCAAAAAGAAAGATGCTACTGCTTCTAAGAACTGAGGTTTTTTTACCTTACGTGTATGGGAGAGATTTTCACAAGTGCCTACGGGATTTAGAGCACAAGTCCTATTGACTTTCTATGAGACTAGTGCTCCTAAAATCCTTCAGGTATTTAATTAATAAATAAGTAGAATAATTTTTTTTTTTTAAAAAAAAGACATTCTAGGTTGCATGGGTGAACAGGCTGGTATTCAGAAAAAAAAGGATGGTTATTATTAAGTTCAAGATGTCAATCCAATAGCCTGGGCACTTAAAACTCAGAGATTAAGATAGAGGTTGACATTCCACTACTTTGGCACAATGGAGCTTTATTCCATAAGGATATAGCTCTTCTGTGCTGAGAATGTGGAATTAACTCCCACTGGGACTAAGAGTCATCACAAACCTTTTGCTTCAAGTGCAAGGTACACTTCTTTGACTTGTATTCTCTACACAAATCAGAACAGGATGTACACTGAAAACAAAATTAAATGAGCAATGAAACCCCTACCAAAACAAAAAACACTTCCTTGCATACACAGTTCTTACCTGGGGAAGAGGGTGAGAGGCAGAGAGAGAAGAAAGCACATGACAGATGTTAGTCATGTTGCTTAAAACACTGCTAAAAGGCACTCAGAAACTATGGTAGTTGAGAATAATTTAAACACTTGAATAGAACAGAATAAAATAATGATAAGTGAAGTGAGAGACAAGCACCAGTTTCTCCCAAATTGATTTTGGATTTTTAATGTAAATTAAGATTAGGCAAATGAAGACCAAACTGAACATGTGTCAGAAGCTGCTATCCAATTTAGGTACTTAACACTGAGAAATATGAATGAAACTAAAACAGAGTGGACAGACAAGCTTAACTGAAAAATAAAGAGAAATAAGCTCACAATTCTTATGGAATTCAACTGTCAGGACTGCACTCTTCAGTGGTAGTTACATGTGCATTAGAGATGCATATTTTGAAAATGATTCTTAAGTCTGATTTTTTGTTGTAAAAAGCACAAGCTGTGCCCCTCTATGAGATATGAATGTGTCCTGTGTTTGTATAACTTTTAATGCTAATTAAATGGGTAAATATAAGGTAGAACTTCACATGCTTCCCTGCACAAACTACCAAGGCTTGACTGAACTTCCAGAAATTATGTATTACAGGCCCACCAGGAGAAGTGACCAAAAATGTACACAGTACAATGTTCCTTTCACTGGATGTCATTTTGTGGGGATTAACTGTTTTAATAATCTACTGCTGTTTCCTCTCAACTCTGATTACAGAAATAAGAAGCCAGTTGATTTACCTGTAAACACACTAACTCAAAGCACCCGTGACTTAAGCTTTCCTAATTACATGTGTTAGCAGTAATGCCTTGGTCTGGTACATGCCAGTTTTCCACAGGGGGCAGCCAGTAAAATCATTCAGACTTTCACAGAACTGAAACAAAATTGCATTTAGACGGACACGTTATTTCTCCCTGGTGTTTCCAGTAGCTAGAGATATTTTCAGAACTTCCAAGCTCTTTTGGAATGCATGGAGCTGCGATGTAACAGTCACAAATTCTGAAAAAGTCCTAAATTAAAATGTCTTCTTTGTTACCAGCTGACATGGCTTTTTGTTTTTAATTATTAACAAAACCTACTTTCTTGCTACTTCTTAGGAAAGATGGGAGTTTCTTGATGAATGGGAGCTTTGAAGGAGTAGATGTTCTTCTAAAATATGAAAATTTTAGATAGATTTGTATCTTCATTTCCAGTACCATTTGTCTCTTCCACTTGGAATGCATCCCGTCCTTTCCTTTATTATGCACTGTACAATTTTTTTTTTATTTTACTACTTTGTGTGCAGTTAAACCAGCTTGCTAAGTGTCATTTTGTACAAGCCAAGTGCACTAAGTGACTCCTTAGCTAGCCTTCTGGAAATCTCAAGTTTCTGCATTAAAAAGCATTACATTTTAATCAAGTGAGTAGGAATCAAAGCATCCTTTTTGAGAAGATCAATGTAAAAATGTACAGCTACTTAATCTCAGTTCCAGAAATTGTTCTGAGCTAAGGTTCGTAATTTCTTTGATAATGCTAGGAATGACAGGGAATTGCATCACTTAGGAAGAATGGGAGTGGATTATAGAAAAATCGATTTTTAGTTTTCACGGAGAATTAATTCCATGTTTATAGCAACCAACAGAGAAGTAACGTTCTATAATATGTCTTGCACTGACATCCGGGATGGATACCTTTGCTTGACCACATTGTTCCAGACTTGGAGATTGGATGTGAATAGCCATCACCACTATCTTCATTGAAAAGAACACCACTCTAAACTTCACCTTCAGAGAGGCATATTTTGCTAGCACCTTTCTGTATGAATGGTGTTTTAATTCCATCTACTAACCCAGAAGCAGTGTCTTTCCAGAAACAGCTCCCAGCAGTCTTGAGCAAATGTGTACAAAGGGGTTATAGAAAGTTTAAGCATCAGTTCTGCAAATGTCTTCTCCATATGATCCGGCAATCTGTGTAGTTAATTTCCCTGAAGAATACCAAATCCCTTATGACAAAAGGAGTGGGGGAGCGAGTGAGTTATAAAAACATGAAAAAAATGGAGCACCTCATCCTTCCCGGAGCCCCAAAAATCCAAATGGAATATGATAGCCTTGATTCAGTTTCGTTACTTCTAAACCCAAATAGTTTCATAAAGACAAATCTTCCATTGTATTAAATCTTACCACATAATAGTTAAATATGAATCTCAAGCAGAACAAAGCTGTGCTCCACACAAACAGATGTCTGAATAAACTGCTCATACAATTTTACTAAAAATTTGTACTTAAAGGAATGCTCATCTTACACAAGAGATGGAGCGAGAAAGAGGACCTTTAATCTGACATTTTCATAGTACATTTGCAATAATGTCAATGTGGGGAAGCATCATTTTACCTTTTTATAAACTAAAGCACAGATCTTTGCAATGACTCACCCAAAGCCACACAGGAAGGAATTGGGATAGTTGAGAATATCCCCAAGAATCCTGACTCTCCATCACTTGTTGCAACTACGCCCCTACTAGATCAATAGATCATGTGCAGTATCATGGGAAATATGTATTAACTAAAAGTATATGCAACAGTAAAGAAGGAACTTTACTTCAATTGATTCTGCACTCTTGATTAAATGCAAGTGTCCCAACTCTTATCCTTAGCTGTCCAAATTTAGTCCTACTGTTTTCTCTGACAGAACACCTATTACAAATTGTGTCAAAGCTAGCAGCTGGTCTAAAAGACAGAAGATGGGAAACCTGCATTTGCTGTTCACTGCATGTCTCCATAAAAATGCATGCAGTTAATTGTACAGATAGGCTGCATCATTGAGTTCAAACTGCTTTTCTTTGGCGATTGAAAGAAAAGTGGAGGATTAAGTCCATGTTCCAGAATATCTGGAAATGTCATTACACCCTAACCTAGAGAGACATCAAATATACAAAGGAATGAGTTAATTTAGTACATTTGTAAGTGCTGGACAAAATTGTCTCCCACTACTTCCGTATGTTCTAACTTCATTTTCTAACCCCTTCTTGCTTAATCAACATTCCTCTTTTAGCCCAGTTTGGATCTCTAATTTGGATAGCTAGTCGCCTCCTTGAATTTTTTAACCAAAGTAAGCTTTGTTGTCCTCTTTTGCCATCCCACCCTTTGCCCCCACCTCCCCCTCAGGAAATGTGATAATCTTCTATATAATGACACCATTGCAACTTTAAAGTAAAACTATGCAACAAGTTTTTTCAGCTAAAATTCTGGTTTAAATGTGAAATTTTGGGGGGGACCATACTGACTACCCGTGTGATTTGAAATGACTTGCCATGCTGTGGCTTCTCAAGAAAAAGAAACCAAGCATGAGGTGATAATGAAAATCTATATATTATTATAATCTGCATATGGTTTTCAAAAAAGCCAAAAAGCCCCATTACATAATGTTTGTACATAACTGTAAATTGCCTGCAGAAGCATTCTGCAGAATACCTGGTGCCAAGAATATGGAGATAAAAGTCAAGAGAAATTGTAACAAATTCCCAATCCCATTCATCTTTATAAAAAGGTGTTTACGGTTCACATTAAGAATATTTATATGTTGCTAAAGGTAACAATGTTCTACGGATCTATAAAGGAAAAAACGTCCCAGGATTAAAAAAGAAAGAGTACGTTAGGCAATGTTATTCATGCTCTGTTTTTCATATCAAGTTCTGTTAAGGAGCACATATAATCCCAACATCAGCAACACTCTAAAATCAACTTCAAAGCTTCTTTCAGAACAAACAGAAGTGTATTGCCTCAGAGTATACAACAATTTTAATCCTATGAGGACCTGATACATTCCTTTTAACTAATTCTGCAGCCTGTAACCTACCAGGTATGTGAAGCAGAAAGGTACACAGACAGTGCTACATCATGTTCCTATTACGCTCCCTATTATGCTCCATTCAGCAAGAGTAGTTGCTGTAGGGATTAATTTTTAGGAAAAGATTGGATATTTCCAAATTAAAATATAAAGCATGTCACTCCTTTGCTTCACACACAGTAGGGATAGGTTTCATGACTGGAATGTTGGTATGGAGGGGTATCGCGTGTTCAGAAGAGAGAGGCAGGGTAAAAAGGGAAGTGGTCCTGCATTATAGAGCAAGAATATACACTCTTATTCTGAGGTCAAGAAAAAAGTGGGAGGCAGACTAGTTGAGAGTCTCCGAGCAACGATAAAAAGGGTGATAAACAGAGATGACATTATGGTAATGGGGTCTACCACAGACCACCAAATCAGGAAGAGGAGGTGGAGGAGCCACTTCTAGAACAAATAAGACACATTCAAAACACAAGACCTGTTAATAATGAGCAACAAGTACCAAGACATCTATTGGAAAAGTAATATGGTAAAACTCTTACTAAATGGGGGGGGGGGGAGAGGAGGAAACAGATGATGTGGAAGAAGCTGAAGTACTCAATACTTTTTTTGCCTCAGTCTTCATAGACAAGGTCAGCTCCCAGACTGCTGCACTGGGTAACATGGGGAGGAGGTTAGCAGCCCTCAGTGGTGAAAGAACAGGTTATGGACTATTAAGAAAAGCTAGACATGCACAAGTCCATGGATCCAGATCTAATGCATCCAAAGGTGCTGAGGGAGTTGACTGATTTGACTGCAGAGTCATTGGCCATTATCTTTGAAAACTCGTGACAATGGGGGGAGGTCCTGGACAATTGGAAAAAGGCAAATATAGTGTCCATATTTTAAAAAGGGAAGAAAGAGAAGCCAGGGAACTACAGACTGGTCAGCCTCACTTCAGTCCCTGGCAAAATCATGGAGCAGGTCATCAAGGAATCCATTTTGAAGCATTTGGAGAAGAGGAAGGTGATCAAAGAACAGTCAACATGGGCAAGTCACGCTTGACCAACTTGATCGCCTTCTATGATGAGATAACTGGCTCTGTGGATATGGGGAAGTCATGGATGGGATATATCTTGACTTTAGTAAAGCTTTTGACACGGTCTCCCACAGTATTCTCGCCGGCAAGTTAAAATACTATGGATTAGATGACTGGACTATAAGGTGGATAGAAAGCTGGCTCAACGGGTTGTGATCAACGGGTTGATATCTAGTTGGCAGCCAGTATCAAGCAAAGTGCCCCAGGGGTCAGTCCTGGGGCTAGTTTTGTTCAACATCTTTATTAATGATCTGGATGATGGGATTAATTGCACCCTCATCAAGTTTGCAGATGACACTAAGATGGGAGGAGAGGTGGATAAACTGAAGGGTAGGGATAAAGTCCAGAGTGATCTAGACAAATTGGAGGATTGGGCCAAAAGAAATCTGATGAGGATCTGCACTTCAGAAGGAAAAATTCCATGCACCGCTACAGGCTGGTGACCGACTGGCTAAACAGCAGTTCTGCAGAAAAGGACCCTGGGATGACAGTGAATGAGAAGCTGGATAAGAGTCAGCAGGGTGCCCTTGTTGCCAAGATGACCAACGGGACGCTGGGCCGCATTAGTAGAAGCATTGCTAGCAGATCGAGGGAAGTGATTATTCCCCTCTATTTGGTACTGGTGAAGCCAGACCTGGAATACTGGGTCCAGTGTTGGTCGCCCCACTATAGAAGGGATGTGGACAAATTGGAGAGAGAGTCCAGTTGAGGGCAACGAAAAATGATTAGGGGGCTGGAGCACATGACTTATGAGAAGAAGTGGAGGGAACTGGGGTTATTTAGTCTGCAGAAGAGTAAGGGGGGATTTGATAGCAGCCTTCAATTACGTGAAGGGGGCATTCCAAAGAGGATGGAGATAGGCTGTTTTCAGTGGTGGCAGATGACAGAACAAGAAGCAACAGTCTCAAATTGTCCTAGGGGAGGTCTAAGTTGGATATTAGGAAAAACTATTTCACTGGGAGGGTGGTGAAGCACCGGAGTGGGTTACCTAAGGATATGGCAGAATCTCTATCTTTAAGAGGTTTTTAAGGTCTGTCTTGACAAAGCCCTGGCTGGGATGATTTAGTTGGTGTTGGTCCTGTTCTGAACAGGGAATTGAACTAGATGACTTCCTGAGATCTCTTCCAACCCTAATAATTCTACAATTCTATTCTATAATTCTATATTCTATTCTAAAACAAAAAATTTCCAGTACATTTTTGTAATGTATTGGGGACAGCTTTTTAATCCAGAAAGTGGAGGATGTAATCAAGAGGACCACAATTTTAGACTTGATACTGACCAACAGGGAGGTACTGGTTGTGAACCTAAAGGTAGAAGGCATTTCATGATTCTAAGGAATGGAAGGAGTGAGAGCACCAAAATAAGGACAATGGCCTTCAGAAAAGCAGACCTTAAACTCAGAGAATTGAACTGATAGGTCCCATGGGAAGAAAATTTAAGAAAAGGAGTTCAGGAGAAATGGCATTTTCTCAAGGAGACAATATAAAATGTCCAACTGCCAACTACTGCGAATTGAAGGAAACATAGGAATAATAAGAGACCAATAAGGTTCCATCAAGAGTTCTTCAATTACCTGAAAATCAAAAAAGAACCTACAAAAAGTGGAAACATGGGCAATTTGCTAAAGAGGAGTCCAAAAGGATAGTACAAGCATGGAGGAACAAAATCAGAAAGACTAAGGCACAAAATGATTTACATCTACTAAGAGACATAAAAGGCTGTAAGAAGATGTTCTTTAAATACATTAGGAGCAAGAAAACGAAGTTAAGTGCAGGTGGGGAAAGAGAGGCAATAACTGATTACAACAAAAAGACTGAGGTGTTTAATGCCTATTTTGCTTCAGTCATCACTAAAAGAGTTAATTGTGACCAGATACTCAACACAAGTCATATTAATTACCAGCGTGAAGGAATGCAAACCAAAAGAGGCAAAAAAATAGGCTAAAGAATATTTAAGTAAATTAGATGTATTTAAGTTGGCAGGGCCTTATTAAATTCATGCTAGGGTACCCCAGGAACTAGCTGAAGCAATCTCAGAATCATTAGCAATTATCTTTCAGAACTCCTGGAAAGGTTCCAGAAGACTGGAGAAGGACAAACATGATACCTATCTTTAAAAAGTGGAACAAAGAGGATATGAAGAATTATAGATAAGTCAGCCTAACTTTGATAGCTGGAAAGATACTGGAATTATTAGTTATTAAACAATCAGTGTATAATCCTATTATCCTCCAGGTGCTTACATAGAATAGCTAAGATGGATTTATCTAGAACAAACCATGCCAAACCAACCTGACTTTTTTGAAGGGTTATCGGTGGAAGGGGGTGGCAATGAGTTAAAAGCAGCAGAGATATCATCTTGATCAGAGGAAAGGTTTTTGACACAGTCCCACATAAAATTCTCACAACTCAACTAGGAAAATATGGTCTTGATGAAATTACTGTAAGGTGTGTGCGCACAACGGGTTGAAAGACCATACTCAAAGAGTAGTTATTAATGGTTTACTATCAAATTGAGAGGGTGTATCTAGCAGGGTCCTGCAGAGGTCAGTCCTGAGTCTGGTACTATTCAATATATTCATTAATGACTTGGATAATGGCACAGAGAACATGTTTATAAAATATGCAGATGACACCAAATTGAGAGGGAGTGTTGCAAACATTTTGGAGAACAGGACCTTGACACAATTTGAGAATTGGTCTGAATACAACAAGAGGAAATTCAATAAAGACAAGTGCAAGCTACTTCCATTTGAAAGAGAAAATCAAATGCACAAACTACAAATTGGGGAATAACTGGTTAGGTTGCTGAAAGGGATCCAGGGACTATAGTGAATCACAAATTGAATGAGTCACCAAATGTGAAGCAGTTGCAAAGAAGCCTAATATCATTCTGGGGTGTATTAACAGAAATGTTGTCTGCAAGACACTGAAGGTAACCATTCCATTCTACTCTACACTGATGAGGCTTCACTTGGAGCACTGTGCTCAATTCTGGGCACCACACTTTTGAAAAGATGTGAACAAACTGGAGAGAGTACAGAGAACAGCAACCACAAGGTCAGCTTTTCTAAACCTTTTATATGAGGAAAGGTCAAAAATACGGGGCATGTTAGTCTTAATAAAAGTACACTGAGAGGGGACCTGATAACTAAGGGTATGATTTAGCAGGGAGGTCCTGTGACTTTACTGACCCTCTGCAACTTCTAGGACTTCAGAAGGTGGAGGGGAACTGTGCATCCCTGCCTTGAAATGGGCTGGCTGGAACCAGGACCCTGCAGCTTCTGCTGAGGGCTGCAGATGGACACACATGTGCCAACCCCACAGCTTAGTTCTGCTAGGGGCTGCAGTCAGGGCCATGCACCCTACCCCTGTGGCGTCTAGGGCTTGGCAGGGGCTGCAGCCGGAGCTGCACGCCCTAACCCCACAGCATCCCGGGCTTTGGGGGGGATGCAGCTGGGGCCGTGAGCCCCTATCGGGAGGCTGCACTGGGGGCCGTGTGCACCCCTTGCAGCTTCCCAGGGCTGTGAGCCCCCACAATACCCTGCTGCAGCCGGGGCCAGGCAGCAGCTGCAGCCGGGGCCACACACCCCCATCCCACAGCTGTGCTTAGCTCTGGAGCAGGGGCTGTGCGCTCTCTGTGGCTTCACCCCAAGCTGCAACTACTGGTGGGGGAGGTTGGTTTGCCACTCTCTCCCAATCGGACTCCGTTCTTCCCCTCTACCTAACCCTTCCCCCAGGTTATTTTTAGTAAAATCACAGATCGGTCACCGGCTCCATGAATTTTTGTTTATTGCCTATGACCTGTCCATGACTTTTACTAAAAATAACCATGATCAAATCTTAGCCTTACTGGTAACAGTCTTCAAATATGTGATGGGCTGTTATAAAGAGGTCGCTGATCAGTTATTCTCCATGTATAATGAAGGTAGGACAAGCTATAACGGGCTTAATCTAAAACAAGGGAAATTTAGGTTAGCTATTAGGAAAAACCTAACTAGAAGGGTAGTTAAGGTGTGGAACAGGCTTCCAAAAATGGATGTAGAATCCTCATCACTAGAGGTTTTTAAAGCAAGTCAGACAAAGTCCTGTCAGGAATGGTCTAGGTTTACTTAGTCCTGCAACAGCACAAGGGGCTGGACTTGATCACTTCTCAAGGTCCCTTTCAGACCTATATTTGTATGATTCTACATAGACCCAGAGTTTAAGGTCACTTTAAGGTCAGAAAGGACCACTGTGATTATCTAGTAGTCTGATCTCCTGCACATTGTAGGCCATAGAACCTTGCCCGCCCGCCTGCACCTGTTAGAAGACTCCTAACCTCTGTCTGAGTTACCGAAGTCCTCGAATCATGGTGTGAAGACTTCAATTTAGAGAGAATTCACCATTTACTGTAGCTTAAATCAGCATGTGACCCATGCTCCATGCTGCAAAGGAAGATGAAAACCCCCAGGATCTCTGCCAATCTGACCCAGGACAAAAAATTCCTTCCCAACCCAAATATGGTGATCAGTTAGATTCTGAGCATGTGGGCAAGACACTTCAGGCAGATACCTGGGAAATAATTCTGGCACATCAAGGAAAGTCATACTTTTAGTGCTGTCTCATGGGCCAATGGAATGCCAGCACTGCAAATCAACGTCACTTCAGAGATTAGCACTGTGTGGCAGTGCTATAGCAACAAAACACTCCATCTCCAGGGGGCAAAGTGGGAGTAGCTGGAGAGAAAAGAAATGGATCTAAACCACTTGAGGGTGGTGGAGTAGTAGCATTCACGAGTTCCAAAGGAGAGCTAGACTCATCTAGACCTGTGATAGGTGTACAATATGGAAAAGCTTAACATTAAGACTCT
The DNA here is from genome assembly GCA_007922305.1 of Dermatemys mawii. Taxonomy (NCBI): domain Eukaryota; kingdom Metazoa; phylum Chordata; order Testudines; family Dermatemydidae; genus Dermatemys; species Dermatemys mawii. Next base: position 6,514,339 of record ML677328.1, read on the forward strand.
TTGGGGAATGCTGAGAAGAGAAATAAAGAGAACAAAATGGTGTGATCCCAAAGCAATAGTACCTACCAAAACCCAGTTTGCTGTAGCCACAACCAGCAACTCAAATAGATTGTGGCAGTTGCAGCTCAACTATTTGTTATTTCACAAAATGGATTTTATCTAATGTGGGTCTAAGAAAAACAAAACAACAAAGCTGTCCATGCCCCATTACCCACATTATGTTCTAAGTTGCAACAGTCCCATTTTTAGAAGGGTTTTTCTACTGTATAATTTAGTGCCTTCTCCTCTTTGGCTAAGGATGCACAATTCCTGTTACAGCTGATTACTAGCTATTAAGTTGTGCAATCATGTGGACTGTTGCTTAAAACAACAATTAATCTTCAGCGCTACATCCTATCTATGTAGTATTTCAAGACAAGGTATGCTGCAAGTATTGCATATGCATTCTAATTGCTGCTGATTTATTTCCTTGAAATCTCATAGGGTCTGTTGTCTTTTGTCATAATTTACCATTTTTACCATAATATATGCTTATTTTAATTGGAAGATGTTTGCTTATTTACACTAATTTGGTTTGAACTCAGCCAGGTCACTCTCTTGTATGGTCAAATGATAAGACACAGTTTTGTTTTCTTGGCTTCATCTGCTGGTAAGCAGTCCTTTACCCACATTTGCACTGGGATTATAGAATATGAGGGAGGAAATCCTGTCTTGTCCTGAAGTGTTACACATTTTTTCTTTTTAAATTTATGGTCTAATTTTCTCTTTCATTGTTCTGAGCTAACCCTCAAGGTAGCAGTTTAAACATAATATTCTCAAACAGACAGATGATCGTTTTACATTTCCCAAATCTTGGTTCATGTCCAATCTGTGAAATTAGTAAGAAGCTTTGATGATTTAAACCAGCTAAACAGAATAAAAATACACATCTGTCACACCGCCATCTAGGTCCTCACACCAATATCTGCCTGCAGAGCTCAGAGAACGAAATATCCTTTAAGGGGCATGATCAGGTTTTAATTTCTTTTAAAAACTATCTAATTAAAAATAATTCAATTCATGAAAAAACAAGTCTTTAAAAACAAAGTCTGTTGATGCTATTTAAAGTGTTTTACTCAGGGTTTTCTGTTCTCTGGGTATTAATTTGAAGAGTTTTTTGGAAAGGCCAATAGCCCAAGTGACTAGGGCTGGGCAAGAAATGATTTTCCCATTCTGCAAGAATTTTTGAGATAAGAAAAATATTCCAATCCTCAACTGGAACAAAGTTCAAATCTCAAATTTTCATGAAAATGAAACTAACCAAAAAAAAATTCAATTTGGGTCAAAATAATTTAAATAATCATGAAACACTGTTTCAATTTCAACTTTTTCTTTTTAAAAAATATTTTCGTATAAATTAAATAAAATTTCAAAACAAGAAGTCATTTTGAACTGAAAAACCAATTTTTTTCACTTAGAAAATGTCAAAATGGGATGTTTGGATTATTTTGAAATTTGTTGAAACTAACCGTTCCCCACAAACACTTCAGGCTTTGATGGAATGGCGTTTTCAGTGGAAAAAAAAATTGAAAAATACTTGAGCAACTCTAAGAATGACTAATGTGCCCCCCTGGGTTTATTCCTCATTATCCCTCCCTGTACAAATGTCATTTCCCAATTTCACTTCCCTCTAATGGTGTTTGAATGAGTCAGTAGCACAACATTTAAAAACCTCTCCTCCTCCTCCATCTGCTCTGCATAATTTAACCTGGAAAATTACAGGATAACTTTACCGGAAAATTCCTGAATTAACCGAAAAAAATGCTCTCTTCCAAGCCAGAGACACACCCAGACTATTTACCCAAGATGACATGGTCAGAATGGAGACAGTTCAGGAATTTCAAATGTTTAACAGAAAGTCATAATTTCTCAGTTATCAAAGTCTACAAAAAGCCTTTTAGAAATGAAAACGATCCTCCCATCATAAAAGTTAGACCAATAAATTTTCAGTGTCAGCAACATGAATTCTCTGTAGTTTACAGTTCTTGTTACTTCTGTTTAATTCATAATAACTGCATCTCACTTACGGCCAGGGGACACTTGGGAGTGCCACATCTAATTTCGGAGACAGGTTGTTTTTCTACTCTTCGGGCTGCTCTCTGCTACTCAGTTCAATGCATCTCTTTGTGACTTCACAAAGAAAAAATAATCTTCCACTTGGCTCCAAACAATAACAGGTTATTCCGTAAGAAATGGCAACAAGGAAAAAACACCAAGTTGGTTCAATTTTATTGAAGTCTGTGAATTAAATTATAAGCACCATAACTTCCAACTCTATTACCAACGCAGGGAATAAAGACATGGATGAAATCCTGGCTCTACTACAGTCAATGGCAACACTACTGATTTCAGAACTTCAACCAATGCATTCAGATGTGCCAAGAGTATTATAAAAGTTTCAAAACTTCTAAAGGGCTTTGCCTTTTGCTGCACATACGAAACTAATCACTACAGAATGTCACAAAGAAAAACAAAAGACAGCTGGTTCTTAATTTACTATATGAACTTAAGCCTTCTCTAGCAAAAGTAATGTTCTTCTTTTCTGTTTTAAAGTTGATGCAGCAAATATGAAACTTTCAAATGGTTTCAGAATATTTTTCCTCGCATGCCTACAATTTATTTATTTGGCAACTTCCTCAAACACTGAGGCTGATTTAACTTTTGCTGAGGTTCAAAGTGAGGCCAGCAGCCCCAGAATAGGGAAGAAGAAAAACAGTACCTTTCCATCACCCCTATTTTTTGTAGCAAGTGAAGCTCAACTGCACCTAAAAATTGGACTCTGTCTCCTTAAAGTTTTCTATTAAAGAGAAACAGTGCTGGTAAGTGCAGTGTTACCCATCTGGATGTTCCCCTGTTAGGTATTTTCTGAACACAACTAACGAACCATTGCCATTTAAAAACACCAATACAGATTTCTGGCTTTGCGGATGAAGTCCATAGCTGATTCCAACATAGTTGCAGTTGGGAAACGAGAACAGAAAGTCCTGATACAGCTAACCTCACAAGCACTCGAACAAAGAGTATAAAGGATAAACTTATGTTTACAAATATTTATTTGCTGTGCCACATGCCAGTTATTTGTTTTTATATATGAAAAATCAACCTTTGTGAAACAGAAGTTCTTTGTTCCAGTAGCTTAACATGTGGTTTTCTTGCTCATGAAACTTTCCAAATATCTCACTCATACTAGAAGTCCCAAGTAAATGTATTTTGTTTCTTCTCCAATAAATTAACTAGAGTGGTCATGCCTCCTTAAAACTGACTGTGCATTACAAACAGTACCGTGTACCTCAAAATCACACAACTGTAGGTAAGAAATTTTTGCTCAATTAACGACACATCAACTATGTTAGGACCACTAAAATAGAGATTACTTCTGCAAAGAGATGGATTTGGTAGTATACTAAACTGGTGGTATCATGCAGGAGAGCACATCACTTAGAAGGTGCAGAAAAAACAGCAAAAGAGAAACTCGTGTCTTATTAGCCTTCAGTGTCAAAAGAGTATCACTCTCATACAGTACCTCTCTTTCTTTTTCAACTCCAAAGCACTCATTGATTTCCTTGAGGGCCTGACACTTTGTAGAGAAGGAGGTTTAGTGATAGGGGTGATGAGAAGGGCATCCAAGAGCGAACGGTAGACATTAGGATCGGAGAGTCTAGCAAGCATTTAGAAAGACCTGGTAAATACACTAGCTACACACACAAAGTTGAAAACTGAGAGGAACTACTAAAATAAGATTGAGCTTCCTAATGGTTTCCATAAGTGTGCGACAATAATTATACCCGGAAAGTGATCACTCCCCTCCCTTGAGAAACTACTTCAGTGTCTGAAAAATCATTTAATAACTGAACACATAATAAATGTTTAGATAATCACAAAATGTCCTAGTATAGCCTATGGCACTTAAGGATCTAGAAGCTGTTAATGAAATATCAATTATTCCTCAACCTTGCAAGGCAAGGTGGTATTAATTTATCCAGATAGAAAATGAGCATCATGAGAGTCAGAAAAGTTAAAGTTATTGCCCCAGACTCAGCCAATAGCAGAGCTGAAAGTAAAACACAGGAGCCTTGACTCTATTCTAACCCCATGCACAAACTCCTAACGTGAAAGTTAACCGTGATTTTACAGCTCTCCCAGTTAACTCCTGTAGGAGCATGAGCATTTTGAAACTGGACAATAAAAATTAAAAAGGCTCCATTTTACAGCTCATTTCTACCTGGCCCGTACAGCAACAGCAGCAGACACGGTAGCAGCGGCACCACTCATAACTTTTGAGCTCTGCCTGGAAGGAGAAGGAACAGGGATGGGAGCAAACTTTGGCACATCTTCTGATGGATTTTCAGGCAGTGATTTTCTAGTGTAGAAGCTTTCATTGAAAAGGAGAGAAAACAGAGAGAAAGGAAAGAGATCTCAACCAAAAAATAGTACAAGCAGCTTGAAGTAATCACTGAAAACTGTGCCATCATTAAGGTGCCATTTCAACACATAAGTGGCAGAAAGACTTCTCTGTTGACTTCATTGGGCCCTTAAACATCAGTATGGAAAACCTGATTTTTCTTATGAACAAGACTCTTAAGTGATCATTTCAGCTTTCAGTAAAAAACTTAACTCAGTACAACAATTCACAATCTTGGGCCCTTATCCTACAATGAACTCAGCGTGGGTGCAGGGGTCCATTCACACAGAGCTTGTTGTAGGATCAGGGTCTTGGATTCTCTGTCTAGTTCCTCATGAGAACATCAAAATGAGTTTGAAAGTTATTCTGCTGATCATCTGAAAAATCAGAATCAGCACAATATTATACCAAAACCAGCATTTTTTTAAAAAAAGACATTAAGGTACAACAACTAACTAGAACACATCACAAAACATTAGTTTTCCAAAAAAAGTCAGTATTTTCAGGTTTTCCTTCTATTTGCCTCCCTCCATACCACTTTCTCTACTTTTTCTCAGCCTCCCTCTCCCCCTTCTCCTCACCCACAATCACTGTTCCCAAAAGGGAGGAGAATAAAAAGAAAAGGGGGAGACACAAAGAAAAACAAAACCCAAAAGATAAATATATTGAAAAATATTTTGTAAAAATGTTAAAAGAGAGTCTATTTAGAACTTGGAAACCTACAACTTAAAATTTTCCACACACTTGCTTTTCCATTTTTCAGTCTGTTTCGGAAATAACTAAACCAAACACCTGAATGTCAACAGCATTTTGCAGTACAGCTTTAATTTGAATAGAGATCTTGTCATGTGTTCACCTAACAGTCTGCTGTGTGCATACCATAAGTTTTACCTTGTGTGACTTAAAGATAACTAGACTCAGAGCTTGAGATTTTAACAAAAGGATTTGTTTCAAAAGAAGGCATTGTCTGCCAAAATAGTACTGAGAGGGTAAAAGAACATTATATACAAATCTAGCATATTTTAGGCAACAATAGCAAGGATCATGAAATCCAAATGAATATGACAAAATAAAACACTTGCCTTCCAGAAAACAAAGTCAAGTATAGCGTTGCTGTTACTATCTAATAGCAGTAAGGTCACAAAGTTGCCTTGCTGCAAATTTGTCTATTTGAAAACTGAACTGAATCACTATTTTTTTTTTTTTTAAAAAAATCAACTTTACCCAATTTTCTCCTTCACTGCATTTTTTCAGGAGAAATCAAGCATTTCACCACTAGATCAACATATCATTTTGGTAAGCGACTAATTCCTTCTGGCACTTCATCACACACTCCAAATAAGCATTTTGCTGTATTTTGCTCCAATAACTCCATGTTAGTGGATAATATGGCAATGCACATTTTATCGCATCATGCCCTAAAATGAGATTAAACCACACTCTTTTATATTATTTTAATTCCAATTTTAACATGGCCAAGTTTTGAGTACCTGTCAGGAATAGGAGGCACCGAAGGTATGGATTCTATGCGTTGGACTGCACAAGGTGGCTCCACTGATGGAATCGTGAGCAAGGGTGGCTCAGAGGTCTGTGTAGCTACTGTGTGCTTATCAGACAGAGAACTTTCTTTACCAGCCTCATTTGCCATTAAACTTGCTGCACCTGGAGCACTGAACTCTGCAGATTGAGTTATTTTCCTAGTTGACAATTTAACAAGAAGTAGTTATTACGAGAGCAGATATGCAGAAGCACTGCAACTGGAAATCTTTATTTAATAAAAACAAACAATATTTGCTATTTCTAACGGGTTTTTATTTGTGACAAGATGCTACTTGGGGTATGGTTACACTTACAAGATTATAGCGCTATTGGTTATAGCGGTCCCCTTATACAGTAATATGTATAGCGCTATTGTATGTCCACACTCAGACGCGCCAGCGGTATAGCATGGCCACATTTGGGGCACTTAATGCGGCATTGAGAGCAGTGCATTAGGGCAGGTATCCCAGCATTCAGCTGGGTGCAACGTGCTTTTTAAACGAGGGGGGTGAGGGGGGATGCGTTGTGTGTATGCGGAAGGAGAGAGACAGTGGTTTTTCCGTTCTTCTGAAAGCCTGTCAGTGAGCCTCCGTTCACAGAAGGCTTTGTTTTCACACAGGCTCCCTCCTTAAACATTTGCATTGCTTACCTGCAGAGTTAAGAGAGAAACTCTAAAGAGGTACTTCCGCATTCCTCCAGCCGAGTTCAAAACAAAGGGAAGAGACGTCAATTGCCTTAAATGGCTCTAGGCATCTCCAGAGATCACTTGTAGCGCAGTAGGTGTCCACATTCTTGCTGTAGCGCTACAGCAGCTGTGCTACAGCCCTTATTCCCCATGCGGAGGTGGATTACCAGGAGCGCTACAACTGCGCGGTTATAGCGCTCTACCTGACTTGCCAGTGTGGACGGGGAGGAGTTATAGCGCTCGTGGGGGCTTTATAGCGCTATAAAGTGCCAGTGTAACCAAGCCCTTGTAAAAGGCAGCACAGCATAGGGACTCTTTTACTGTATTATCTTCCAGATTAACAAAAAAAATGCAGCAAGAAAAACAGGATCAACCATAAACTGCTTCTTCATGACAGTAGCTTTTTTCAAGGTTTAACTTTGGCAGCTTACAAACAGCCTCATTTAACAATAAAAGCAAAGTATGTAAGTTTCTTTAAAAATCCTGATTCCAGCAATTTCTGATGTACTTGAAACAGAATTTGTGACATAAAACACACTACCTAGTGTAAGTAGATGCCACTTTAGACACTGTGGCTACTTGGCTACAGACACTTAAAACCTGAACAACAGCAGGTGGATGAGGTGCACATTTAGGTAAGGCTTCCAAAGGATTGTCAAACAAGAGTTTTCTAAGGCAAAAGAAAGAGATGTAAGTAGCACACTATGCAGAGAAAATAAATATAAAAATCCCCACAGTATCACAGTGGATAGCCTCCAAAGACAACAATTACTTTGGTTACACACTAAAGGAACTATGGTAAGTTAACAGTAAAATATACACGTCTGCTAGTATTTTGTTTGGATTAAATCTTTGGCAATCAGAAGCCTCCCATCACCCTCTGCCCCATTTACACACACCTTCCCATTTACATGAAGTTGTTTAAATTTAGAAATTTTCATCAAAGTTCAGATGTTGGCGGGGGGCACTTTGTACAATTTCTCCCTCATTTTTCAACCAACCCAGGAGATGGCTGAACTAAAAATACATAAAATGATATTTTCTATATGAAAATAGAAGGAGGGAGCAGGCCTGTGTTTGTCATTAGGGCTGCTCCCCCCTTCCCCCTCCCGCCTTTTTGGGGGGATGGGGGGAGCAGCTCTAATGACAAACAGGGATTTTGCCCTTTCCAATTATTTTCTGGAGCTGCCCTTCCATTCAGTTCCTACAGTCCCATTGATTTCACTGGGCTTTGCGCGAGACTCTAAATGCAGAGAAACAGTTTGACATCACATGAGCTTGTTCTCTTCTGGTGAATTTCTTAATCATGTTTGGATTTTCACCCTCACTGCTGGTATAACAGTTACTTTGTATTCATTCTTCTTTGTTGGTGACTAGGAAAGGTAATTACTTTAACACTAGCTGAACCTTCCAATAAAAACGTGAAGATTGTTTATTATTCCAAAATAAGTGTAAACTATTGGCTGCCTTTTAATCAGCAAGAGCACTCCAAGATTTGACTATTAATATTTAACACCATATACAAAGGATAATATGCAAATCAGTGATATAGTAGGTATTTCTTACACCATCTGAAAAGTAAAGACCAACATTTCAAATTAATCACTTTGCACACACATTACTTCGGGATTATGTATTTTCCCTCATTTTAATGGGAACATTCACACCCAACTACTTTTTTTTTTTAATCCACCCAAAACACACATTTATGACACTACTAAGACACAGTAACTTTTCACAGATGTTGCTGAACAATCGAAAGACTCTTGTTGCCACTGACCTGCTTCAAATTATGGCTGTCTATTTCAAGGTATCTGGGACACCTACTCTTTTCTGCAGGCTAAATTCGCCTGGGAAACTATTGAATGAGTGATCCTTGAAGGAGTGAATGGATAAATCCATAAAAGTAATTTCTAAATTAGCAAAAGGAATGCCCACATTTTAATACAATAATTTTATAAGGGGAAATAAACAGACCAAATAAGATACAGCAGTTTAGTATATTGGCTCATGACTAATTTGCACTTTAATTACAGGAATGAAACGATAATTATAAGCATTATACTTTACATTGTGAAATCCACCATACAGATAGTAAGGCTGGCTTTCACTCAGTAATCAGCTTCTTCATAAACTGTAATGGCAATCAAACTCTCCCCTCTTTTTGGATTCAGAAGTGGATGATACAAGTGACTGATTTCAGCCAAGGAAAGAGCTAGATCACCAGGAAAATGAGGATCCACGCTAGCTCAGTGACAATGACCACAGGACCTAAGTGATGACATTAAGTCTACTGACCCTTGGATAGCCTCTTTCTGCATTGCTAAATATATGATTGCTTACATAATAATTACTCATTAATTTCAGATGGTCATGGTTTTGACAATAGGCCTTTTTTGGAGATCAATTTAAGATGTATCCTACTTAAAGAGTGTTTGAGACAACAGCCATTCACCGCTTAATGAAAACAATGAGCTTGGTTCATAGAACACCAGAAATGGTCAATTATTTTCAAATGTTTTTACTACTACAAACTACAACACACATCTGCGCGGGGGCGCGCACACACACACACAAAACACAGCTGCTCAGGTTAGGAACTGTCTATGTCAGGGGTGGGCAAACTACAGCCCATCCGCCATATCCAGTGTGAGAGACCATCCTGTCTGGCCTGACCTCCCGGCTGGGGTAGCTACCTTCAGGCCCCCACCCGCAGGCACGCCGCTGCATGTGCAGCACTCTGGGGCGGGGCTGCTTGCTCCTGCAGAGTGGCACAGCAGCATGTCTGGCTCCGGCATGGTAAGGGGGCCGGGGGGGCTGGATAAGGGGAAGGCGGTTCCATGGGACGGTCAGTGGACAGGGAGCAGGGTGCGGTTGAATGGGGCGAGATTCCGTTGGGGGGTGCTGTCAAGGGATAGAGAATGGGGGAGTTGGATAGGGCATGGAAATCCAGGGGGGCCTATCAGGAGGCGGGGATGTGGATAGGGTTCGGGGTAGTCAGGGGACAGGGAGAAGGGAGGGTTGGATAGAGGGGGTGGGGTCCTGGGAGGGGGCAGTCAGGGGAAAAGGAGCGGCGGTGTGTGTGTAGATGGGTCAGGGATTCTGAGGGGGGCAATCAGAGGGCAGAAAGTGGGAAGGGGCAGATAGGGGGCAGGCTGTTTGGGGAGGCACAGCCTTCCCTACCCAGTCCTCCATACAGTTTTGTAACCCAGATGGCCCTTGGGCCAAAAAGTTTGCCCACCCCTGGTCTAGGTGTTCTGGATTACTTTTCTTTGTAAGTGCAACGTAATACATGAATACCAACAAATAGGTACTTTCTTTAGTGTAAAAGGGAATTTTTTTCCACACTTGAGTGAATTCAGTACTTAAAAGATTAAGATCAGATTTCAGCTTGGCATTCTAATCTCCTGAGAATGCATGCCCATGAGTCCCCCTGTAAAAGAACAGGAACCATACACAAACATCAGCTAAATTACCTTACCTTCCCTATATTCAGAACACTTGCCCACACTAAAAACTTACTCCAGGGGTGAGCAAATGCACCTACTTCATCCTTCTACCTTTCTGGAGCAGATACAGCTATTTTTGCGATAGTGTACCAATTATCTGTTTTGCAATATGCACAAACATTGGGGGCCAGGGACTCATCCTGGTCCACCATTTCAGATGTTATCTATACAGAAATTTCTTTCAGATCTAGTACAGTAACAATTAGGCGGGAATGGATATTAGTTTCCTCTTATTTAAGTATACACTTACTAAATGTGGTACTTCAAATAAGTTAGCTGTGACATCAGAAGGAAAAATTAATAAATGAGAGCAAGTGAGCCACTGGGTTATGTCTTTAGTATGATATTCCAGATGTGCCTGATGGCAATGGCCATGTCTCCGCTTGTAGTAGAATACCTATAACAGAGTGATGATCCTAACCAGGGTTTCCGAGCATTGTTCTAACTGAAATAATGAATCAAAATATAAATGCTTCAAAATTTCATTACTGTTAACACTTACCATAATTCTTGTCCTCTGACCTCATTAAGGCAAAAAACCCGTTACTAACTTACATCAGAGGAGACGTATTTGAAACAAGGATTACCCTGCTTTACAAGAGAGATCGCTAAAAAACTTAACAAGAGGGAAAGACAGTTTTTATTTACACTCTAAGCTAAAGTCACCCTAGTATGTGCCAGAAATGAACATGAAAGCTACCCATAAACTCATCTTGCTCCACATTTGGAGATGGTCCAGCCTATGAAAAAAGTGTTGATGGACCTTTTGGCTTGATCCATGGGTCTTCCCATCCCGACTTGGAGTATGTCTATTGAGGGAATGCGGCTGTGCTTTCCACAATTGATCTCAGATACATGATATGCCCTGTGCCAAGGAAGGGCTCATTTTAAAGTGAGCCAACTGGTATGCAAGACTGAAATATAGTAAACTTAGGCAGCATATGTTGGTAGCACATAAGAAGGGCCTCGAGTTTTCTTTTGCTGGACACTGATCCATGGCTAGTTCTTAGAAATAGTTCATTACAACTGAAATACAGTATTTGCAATAGTAATCTGTTGAAGTGTTTGTATCTCAGCAAGTCTCAAGATACTATTAATTCAGTGAAGAGGAACCTCAATGGTCCAACTAAATGAAGATTACCACTCACTGACAGTCACCATGTCTGTGGCCTAAGGGGAATAATGCTGTCACCATCTGCTCTCAACAACTATTCACATACCAGCATCTAAATAGCAACTTCCTTATGTCGTCCCTGTGGGTCACTATGGTTTACAGACAGCCTTTAAGACATCAAGGAAATGGAGTTTATTTGATTGGTGGGCTGATATTCTAGTCTTATCTCCTTAAACTTGGCTGATAAGTGTGGATGGAGGGGAAGCTGGCTGAAACTCAACTCTTTGTATTGGCTTCTCGGTAGGAGAAAATGTCGACAAGTGTGGAAGTCTTTGTCTGTTATTCAGGGTGTATGGTCACCTTTTGTCAGAATGGTTCTCAGCTTAAAGGTGTAATTAGATCCATCATTGTTCCTGGATTCTCTGACCTCAAGAGAGGTCCTCAGGCTCTGATACGGACCTCAAGAGAGTACCACCTCTAGCTTCCCCAGGTAAAAATCACTATAACGGACTCTACACAGCATTATATTTGAAGACCAGCCAGAAGCTTCATTTGGTGCAGAACACAGCTAAGTGGGGTGGGCTCTCAGAGCACAGGGAGCCCACATCACTCAGCAAATCTCCTTTGTGGCTTCCTCACCATTTCTAAGTCCAATTCATGGTGTCAGTAATTATCTCTAGGGTCCCGATTGATGTGGTAACTGGTTTTGGAGAGTCTGCTTTGGAATGGGTAGAAATTGGCTGGGTTACACACGTTGTCAGCTCTTAAGGTAAGACTAGTGCCAGGCACAGGGTTCTCATTTGAGGGAGTCCTACCTTTGGAATTTGGTTCCCCTTCGCTATCTGTTGGGGCCCACGATGGTAGATGTCAGGGAGTGAAACAAGCCTGTTATTACCATTTAACAACTGGCACGTTCTTCTGTTTAGTTCCTTTATTTTGATAAATTTGGATTGAAGCTATGTCCACTATGAAGGCATAAATATATGCAGGGGATAACAGCAGAAGCTTAAGATTCATCATTTAGGAGAGGCTTATATAATTTATGCATTTAAAAATATTTAAATGTTCTGGCACTAAGTACATAAATAATAATTAAAAAGGGGAGCAGCATTCTCCCTTCAGGAGCCTTGAGTCATAGCAGAGAACACAAAACCTATTTCTTTAAACAATGGCTGCCACAAAAAAACCCCCATAAAAACCACAACAATGCTGCTCATGTGAAATGTTTGGCAATGGTAGTTTATACTTGGATCAAGGTATTAATACAGAATGGTGCATTGTATTTATTTAAAAGAAATAGTGTTTATGAAGTGCTTTGTGTCAGTAAAACCTCAGCGCTCCACTACCTTTTAAATATTGTCACAGCACCTCTGTGAGGCAGACAAGTGCAACGATCCCTGTTTGAACACATGAGAAACGGAGACACCATGGGTATGTTTATGCTGCATTTAAATACCTATTGCTGGCCTGAGTCAGCTGGCTCGGGTGGGGCTGTAAAATGGCTGTGTGCACATTTGGGCTTGGGCTGAAGTCTGGGCTCTGGGACCCTATGGGGTCTACATAGCCATTTTTTAGCCCCGCAAACCTCAGTCAGCTGACTGGGCCAGCTATGGCTGTGCCATGGGCTTTTTATTGTAAGGTAAATGTACACAGAGAGACTAAGTAACCCACCCAAGGTCACAGACAAAGTCTGTGGCAGAAAAGGAAATTGAACCTAGGTCTCCCACTGTAATGGACTCTACACAGCGTTATACTTGATCAGCCAGAAGCTTCATTTGGTGTAGAACATAGCAGAATATTCTAGCCACTGGATATTCCTTCCTCTCCAAAAGATGGAAAAGGGTAACATAAGAGAGCAAATTTCACATCTTAAATCACACTGCACCTACAAAGTCTGCTTCTGCCAGTAGGACAATGGCCAGCTACAAGTGGATATTCTAACTGCAGTCTACACACTTAAGTGGAAGACTAATAACAATTTCCATTCATCTCCGAAAAGACATCATGCCAAAGAGGGTGTGGGGGAATGTCAGGATGCTTGCACTGGGCAACCTTCATATTTTAACGCAGAGCCAATATTAGGGCAAAACGAGAACTAAAACAAATTGAGCATAATTCCCACAATGACCATAATACACTCTTTCACACAAGAACACAAAAGCGCTTAATGAACTGGTAACTCCCATGCATAGATGTTACACCTATTTTACATGTGTCTACACTGAAGCAGACAACTTAAAGTGACTTACCCAAGTTACGCAGTGAACAAACAACAAAAACCGCTGATATCAGTAAAACATTTGACTACAACATCATGGCACATATGGTACAGGAACAGCAGTTAAATGGACAAATTAGAGACAGAAGCACAAGTAATAAAAAAAACTGTTTTATCGCTGCTAACCCTTGTGAACAGATTGTGAAAAGGATAGCATCAGCAAGTCAGCCAATGGGGTATGTTTTTTTTTTTAATATGCTAAGGGAGGTGAAATCTGCTGTGTTATTGTGGGACCAACAGATACCATGAGATGAGCTTCCTAAGACAGAAGTTATTACAATTCAAAAGTCAGTCTGATAAGATTCATCCAAAAATTATTAGTTTGTTTTAGAGGTAAATGTAACCAACTCCCGGGTACATTGCAACAACCAATCAATGACAAAACCCACATCTTACAAAATAACAAAGCTGAAGAACAGAGACCACAGTCCCTGTTGAAATCTAAAGCTCAAAGGCCTGTATAAGGTCATACTTGGTTACCTACAGTTTAGGTTTTGGAAGAGGACCACGAGAATAATCAGGCTCCAAAGGCAAGAGCCCTCTATAATTAATTCCCTACCACTTGCAACAGCGTAATCCAAATTCTATAGAAACTATGGGAAAAGAGTAGTTATACTTAAGGCTATGTGAACTGTGGACTTGTCCAAGAAAGGGGTCCATTTTTATCCTTTTGATTATCTTTTGCATCAATCTGCCCATACCATACAGATAACAAAAATAATTCAATTAAATAAATTTAGGATATTGTACAAAAAATGACAGGTCTTGTTTGGTGTTTGTTTCTTCTTCCAGATAACTGGTGTTTATTAGACACACAGCCACACTATTAGTTTACGAAATTCCAAAATGCATCGGTGTAATTTACTGACCATAAGGAACAACATTTTAAACCATTTTAATTTTCTCTTTCTAAACCCAAAGATGACCTCCAAAGAGAGTCTACAGTCTGCCAAGAAAACATGGTCTAAATAGTGCCAGTTAAGGTATCCAAAGTCAGTGACTGGAAGTTTGCCATCTCTCATTTCATCACCACATAGTATAACATTCCTTTAAGAGCACACCATAGTTTTTCAATATATTTAATATGGTTTTGCTTCAGTGGGAAATACATTTGAATTAACTCTCAACCTATACATTACCACTTCATTGTTATCAATTATAGTAGATCATGGGAAGGGTCACCCACTGACAAAATTGATCTTTCTGAACTGTTTTACTACAGAGCATGTTATTTCTTATTCCAACTAGTACCCATGAAGTGTTCATGGGCCTGACCAATATTTTTCTGCTCCTCTTTCCCCTCCAACCATGCTCAGAAAACTGGTGATGTCCAATTTAAATGGGTGACAGAGAAACATGGCTAGCATAGATTTTCCTGTTATAATTAGGAAGAGTACCACCGGAGAATCATTTACCTCCCATGGGGTGAACATGAGACATGTCCAGGAAGTCTTGGAGAGGGAACACTGACAGGTGAAGACTTGGCTAAATGTGAATGGTCTGAAGTAGATTCCGGTCTGGTGAACAGTTTGCATTTCATTCAAAGTAACAAAATCAAATCAACACAAAAAAGATGTTTAATCTACATTTAAGTGGCATAATAAAGACATGTTAAAACGTGAACAAAAATATCAATATCTTGAATGAGAATCAGGATTAAAGTGATAGATAGCTGAGATGAGGCACAATTTTTATGCGACTTTTCTTGACTTTGGTGAAGACAAAAGTGGATTGTTGTTTGTAAAAATCAGTAGATGGCCAATTATTATATTTACAGAGATGATACATATTTAATGTCACTCTGCATAGCCTGATAGGAAAAAAACTTATAGCAAATACTAAAAATGAGATTCAGAGAAGTTCTAATTTGGGCTTCATCTCAGTGTTTTATACACTTTCATTGTGATTTCTTCGTTCCAGGAAACTAGTAGAGTAAGTCGTTTGCTTTATGCCGTCACTTGCCATTTACTTTGGGTGCTACCAGAATTGAGCAGCGTGGGGTTAGACCCTGAGGTATAATTCTTAACATTTTCTCCATATTATGCCTCCTGTCCAGACACGACTGAAGTAACTGAAAAAATGACATTTAATGCAACAAAGGTCTTTTGTTTGAAGAGAAATGCATATCACATTTCTAACTGCAATGTTCTTTTGTGGCAAACAGTAAAGTAGGAGTTACAAGGTGAGCGTGTTAAAATACACCACCACATTTGTCCTCCATAAATTTTGGGCAAGTAAAGCTACTTAAGTGAGAACATAGTCTTTATTTTTAGTATCATGCAGATTTAAATATCTTAAGTTTCCAGTCTTAAGTGATATCAGTGTATTTCATTGACTTAGCAATGACAGAGAAGCAGACCTCACAGCTGGTAACGGTGTTGATGGAGGTTCTGATGCAGGCGTCATCTCAATGGTCTGAGTAGCTACTGAATGTTTATTTAGATCTAAATAGGAATTCTGGGCTTCTATTCCATTTGGTAGATCTGCAGACACACTTTACAGAGAATGATAAAAAAAATCACATGGATAGTGTTGGAATACATATGTGAAAATTTAGAATTGACCAAAAGTGGGATCACTATTTCACTATGGCTAGGGATCCGCTAATCTAAAAATCCAGAAAATCTCTACACAAACCTGCTCAATATTACTAACAAGTCGAACAGTAACCAACTCAAAATATTTCATGGATAATAAAGATCTATTTTAAATTTAGATTTCAAGGAAATAGACCAACAAAAACAGTGGCACAAGGAGTGACTGATGGTTTGATAATATTACATTTATAAAAAACAGTGAAAAACAATCACCAGGGTTAACTCAGTAATTCATTAATGTCCAAAATTATGTTCCTCAGCATTCAAGACATCCAGCATATACTTGAAAAAAAAAAAAAAGGAAAAATACTAAATGACATGTTGTAACCCAACAAAATCATTGAATGTTTCCATGGAAACATTCAAAGTCTTATTTGTGTATTCTACTTTAGGTGCAACTTTCCATGATGACAGTTACTCTCTCCAAAAGAAAATGCTTTTTTAAAATTTACCTACCTACATACAGGGATGGATGAAACCTCCAGGTATTTGGAAGTTTGCTTTAGTGAAAGTTTAAAAAGAATGGACATTTATCTGAAGTTTATTCACAATTCTTGAAATTCTTTACTCTTCCTTGATTACATCCTCTTTGCCCAGGCTCATTTGTTTTAGGCCTACCTCCACAATAGCTGCAGTAAGTTCTTTTATTAAAAAAAATAAATCGGGACACTAAGTATTTTCTCAGATCATCGGAACAAAATGCATTCTTATGATTTGAATCAAGCAGTTAGCTAAATCCAGATCATCACATGGACCTCAGACTGGAAACTAGTCTGTCTTTTTGAAGGTTAAACGTAAACTTGGAATCAGAGTGGGCAATAAGGTGCATTATTCACATTTTAAGATAAAAGCAGACTAATATTTCTACCAACAGTTTTTACTTATTTCAATTTTTTTAAAATTAAGAAATGATGAAAGTAGTGTCATAAGCGTGGTTGAGGGGTGAGACACACATCTGGGCATGGAACATGTATCATGGCAGGCAAGTCTGTGAGCAAAATATCTTCAGATACATTTGATGAGAGAATGACCTCAATGGCTGGGCCCTTTGGTTTGTCAGAAAAGGTGTTGTCCCTTTAAGGACTAGAAAGCCAGTGAGTTACTTGCTACATGGAGGTAGCTCTATACCGGGACAGCATGCTGATGTTGATCCATTCTCACTTGACCCCTCAGGTTACCTAAAGAGATGCAGACTATTTATGTCCACATCTGTACAGTAGAGGCCCTCTTTTCCAACTGGACTAGGCCGAACACTCCATCTGTTGAAATTGGGGCGGGAGGTGCGGCTGGTGAGTAATTTTCCCTTCACTGCCACATTGGCCAAGGTGAAGTAGCTTTTTTCACTTTCCCCAAGGCAAGCTGGAGGCTTGGGAAGGAGGGGGAGAAGAAGTAAAACGAGTTAGGCTATGGTGTTGCAACATTATATAAGTGTGGGGCAGATTCCCACTCAAGGTACTCCATAGGGAACAGATATTGTGATCAGGTAAAATGGATTGGGAAAGGATTTAATGAGGCATTCTTTATAGGAATGGAAATGAGGGTGTTTGGGGCTCCTATGACTGTTTCAGCAGAGAGTCAAGCCCCTTTCCTCTATAAACCCTGTTAGACCTCATCTGATATGGGATGTGTGTGGTGAGACTCCAGCAGTGGTTTGGCTGCCAGCAAATCTCTGGGTATATGTAAAGGACTATGGAACTACCTGCACTGTACAGTTTTACCTACCAGGCATTCCCAGACATTTAGGAATAAAGTTGTGGCTTATCCAGTGTCTCCTTTCCTTTTTCTGGCATAGCCGCACAATGAGGGTAAATAAAAGAGTAAATACACTGAAAACATTGCTAAAGAGCATTTAGATGAGTAGACTGTGGAGTCTTGCTACTCAAGATCAATGGAGATCAAACTGATCACAGGCATATCACACAGGCTTTGACTAACCTGTTCATCCATTGAGCAGTTAGGTTCTTACTTTAAATTAAGATAGGCTCTCCTGGCTCCCTTGTTCTTATTGTTGATTAACTATGGCAATACTTTAAACAGATAGTGGGAGAATGTGAAAATAGGAGTGAGAGACTTTGCTTGCTAGTGAAGGTGGAACAGACTAATTGGAGGCAGGGAGGAAAACAAATGGTTTTAAGAAAAACAGAAGTATTTTTAAGAGATTGATTGGTAGTTTGTACAGTTGTATATCTAATGTAGAAAATCTGAAAAAGTTGAATGATGTATTTCATCACATAACTCATTATATTTTCTAAGCAAACCAAGTTAAAAAAATCAGTACTTTTTATTTTTTGTTCCTGTATTTCCTTAGGGTTTTTTTTTTGTTTGTTTTTTAAAGAGAGAATAGACATTAAAACTAGAAATATAAGAACAAGCAACCAGAGGGCCATACCATATGATTCTAACTTTGAAAAAAATATGCAGCATTTTTGCTTATCTAGAAATTTGTTTAACATCCCTGAATACTTTTTTTTTGCTAAAGTAACTTGCTTTAATGAAGGGTCATCCAAATATTTTTACAGTGGCATACCATATTTCCAGGTGGCCAGTGATTTGTAACTGTAGTTTTGTGTGAAATTCTTATGCTTTGGGTAGTTCTTCTTGAGTCTGGATATACTTATCACTGGACACACCAGGAGGATATTTTTTAGACTAGTGGACTTTGTATATTTATTTTCACTCATGCTAAACAAGCTTATGTTTCAGATTATTGCATAATCATTTTTTCTATTTCTTATTGAAATAGCTCTTAATAGAATGAGTTAAATGCTAGCAAGATACATAAAATGGAAAATTAAATAACAGAAAAATATTCTGATTTTACATAAACATTTCAAAAAAACACGTATTTTAAGGTCAAACAATATCTTCACTCAAAGAATGCATTGCAAAAGTGGCAATAAGCAGTCATCTTATCACACTTTTTCTGTGTTGTGAACAATCTGCAATAACTTTCCCTCCCTGTCATGCATAAAAAATTATTTAAAACAGGCAAAAAACGTTAATACAATGCTTAAAATTTCTGTTTCTGAACATACATGTTCGAGTTCAAATCAGTAATTATAGTGCGTTGTATGTGCATTGAATAATGTGCTTAGTTTTAGTAAAAATGTGACACACAAACAGGCATTTGAAACAAAAGAGAAATTATAATTTGACAGAACTGCAAAGACAGTTCATTTCTGATTGACAGATTTTTGTCTGCAGTGAAACTGTTATAGTGAATTATTTTCCATAAAAGTTGTTATGAGGTTTTAATGTAAAACAAATCAAACCATGAGTGGACATAACTGTTTTTATTTTACCATGTGCTGGATGAGAATTCTTCTGTAGTTTTATTTGTACTTTAATATTCTTTATACCATGCACTCTTATGTTTCCACATAACTGACTGTTAGTGTTAAGACAATTTAGCAGTTACCTGGGATCTCCATTTTCTGTTTGACTCTCCCTAAAGATAAGATGACAAACTCATTGAGCTACAGTCCTGCTGAGCTGCCAGAATGGTTGTTACGGCAAAGTAATGGTTTTGAAGAAGAAAAGCAAACTTCAGAATAGTTAGTAGAATATTTTTAGGATGTAACCTCTCTGCAATAATTTGTTCAAAGGAAGGGCTCTATTTCGATTAAAAAACCCTAGTTGATATACACAAATTTTTTAAAAAAGTGGTATATAACTTATAAGTAATTCATTTTGCTCTAAGATTAACCTTTTAGGTTTGGACTTTCTGTACTTCAATAGGTGTTAAAAGCTGACATTTTGTTTAAATGAAGGCGTTCTAGGCTCGTGTCACATACTTCTATTTGGGACAACAAAAAAGATCAATTGCTTCATAGCTTGATGCAGGATCCCTTACAAATCAAAAAGATGCGATAGAAATTTTTTTTTTTTTTAAAAAAAGAGAGAGATTTGGGACAAATTCCATGCATTTATTGTACAAATATTGGTGGCTCTTGTACAGCTCGATTTGGTTTTATTGTCTCATCTCTTGCTTCAGTAAGATTATAAGACTAGAAATACAGCAGTTCTCTATGAAAGGTCTATGTATAGAGTCAAAAGGCCTCAAAGAAAAACCAGACAAAACTAAGTTGAAAGCAGCTTTATTAAAATACTCTTCAAACTTCAAAAAGTTTAAGTTAATGAGTCTCTTTCCTATAATACATTATATTACAAGATAAGCATTACCATCATAGTGTACCAAAGCTTCTATAAAACACAAAAAACTCTAAAAGTTTTACCCTACAATAAATAATCATCACTATCTAGGACTTCATCTTATTCTCATTTGATGTTGCATGCTGAAGCTTTTACATGTCCACAGCAACATTTCACTTCTTTTCTGAATAGTTTTTCCATAGTGTGGATAGGACACCTGTTTAAAAGGCTCAGTACTTGTACTGCACTAAGATTTGCAATAGCAGGAAAACTCCTTATGGCGGAGAAGCCATTTGACTTCTCCCACTACCATTTTAAAACATTTACAACCCACTCTAAAATATTCTGCTGAATTTCTATTGAATTTAAAGAAAATTATCCTGGAAAGTACAAGAATTTCAGTGCTTACAGGCCTCTTTTTTCAAGCAACATTGTATACTGGTCTTTTGCTCATCTTTCTAACAACCGAAAAGAACTCAAACTCAGAAACACAAATGAGGTTCTTTCTTGACAAGGAGGATTCAATAGCTACCTCCTCTACCCACTTGAAGACTTAGTCACCTAAGTCACTTTGTGTTGAATTATGTATGTTTGTTAACTACTGATCAGCACACCACCACGTTCATCTCATTCTTACACATCAATAGGAAATTGTTAGAAAAGTACAGAAAAAGCTAGAGTTTCTCTCATAAGAAGGCTAATAAAATACTTTTTTTTGCGCAAAGCATTTGGAAAAGTGAAAAAGGTTTGTGTTTTGTTTTTGTGACTTGGGTAAATCACTGGACATTAAGGACACGTGCTGAGACGTCATGGTGCCAGTCACGTAATTTTGTATATTTTGGGCTAAAGATCTGGATGGGAATCTTTTCCCTGTGGAAAGAAGTGATAGAAGAAACGTAAGAAAGAAAAATACATTTGTCTTAGAACTCAATTCACACAAAGTGAAAACATGCCATATCCATGCACTACTTACAGGCGTAAATATTTTCTTATCTGTCTTTTTAAGGCCTGATCCAATGCCAAATGAAGTCAATACAAAGACCCCCATGAATCAGGTATTGCACTGTGCCTTTAGCACCATTTTGAATAGCATAATTCTTCAAGAGAAACAAAAGAACAGCTATCTGATCTCCTACTACAAGCCAAAAATAGCTGGCTAGATTCAAGACAAAAAACATTACATTCATCTGCTTACAAGCTACCACCAGAGAGAGAACGAACTGTTACATTCACTGAAAATTTCCAACTCCTGTACAAACCTTAATTTTCATAGTCTTGTATTAAGCTCCTAAATAAAAGCCAATCACAGCACACAAAATATTGATTTCACATGCTGATTCATTTATAACACACAATATTAACACAGGACAACATGTAAGAGTTTCTAGAACTTTACACCAATGCACCAAACTGCAATATTACATTATCAGTTAAAAATAAGCCATGCAAAATATTGAATATTCAAAATACAATCAACTTACTTTGTTTTCTTTGTAGTCTCAGTTTCTGGTTCTTTCACTGAAATGAAATAAGAATTTTTCTATTTCTAAATGGTTATTTTGAAACAAATGAGTTAAGGTTGATCTTCCTCAAAAACAGTGCCAGTAAAGTCTTTGCATCACACTATCGGGTATTTTGTACATGCCAAAGAATTATAATTTTTCAAAAATGGTATTGCTACTATTTTTTCCATTTACCTCAACCTGTAAAAAGCCACAAAGCTAGATTTTTAAAGGTATTCAGGGGTCTAAAGATGCAGACAAGTGCCTAGTGGGATTTCCAAAAGTACCTAACTCCCACTAGATTTCAATGAAAGGTAGGCACCTACACATTTCGAGAAACCCCCATAGATACCTGTGATCAACTTTAGGCATCTAAATATTTTCACAAATCTGGCCCTTAGTAACATAAATCCAAACATATACAAATTACAGAGAAAGAATAATGTTCACTAATCATTTTAGAATGACTTAATTACAATTTCCCTATTGTTCCATGTTATGTTATGATTTTAAGATTTGGTATCTTTAGCTCTTGGAAGGCAGAAGCAAATGCTGTACTGTTCTGCTGAAAGCTCATGTTTTCAACAGTAAGAAACACACACTTCTAGCCCTGAAGCATCAAAACTTAGACTCATTTGTCCTCTACAATGGAATACCACCTCACTTCTGGGCCTCAGAAGCCAGTGTGATTTTGAGTGGAAATTTCTCCATTTGGTGGTGGAAGGGCAGGAGGAACATTTTTCTGGCAAGCTGATTTAGGGGGAATACGGTAGTTGTTTTAAAGGGATTCTGTCAGCTTGGAATTTAGTCAGGACAAAAAAAGTTTAAGGCATTACACCTGCCCATAAGCCTCACTCTCTTTTGCTGTGTGGAGAGTTCACACGAAAAACAGGTTAACTGAATTCCGAATTGATGATCCAGGGGAAGAAATGTTACAAATTGGATTAGAGATTTTTATTAGTTATTATTTCAGCACCTTATAGGAAGTTCTACCAGGACAGAGGGTGCAAGTCCATTACAGCTACTTATCCTTATCTAATGCTGCAACACCAAACAATTACTTACTGTGTTCAGTGCCGGTGATTTGGGCAAGGATCCGAAAAGAACGCGATTGAGTAGTTCCTGTCCTTGGGTGCCAGTCTTCAGTATCTTCAATCAATCGTTTTTTGCTGGCATCTCTATGAGTGGGTGTGTGGTAAAACTCTGTATAGGTATCCACAATGTGCTTCCTTGGTGGACTATTTCAACAAAGAATAGTTGTAAGTGGAAAAATGTGAAATTTTGTTAGGAAATCGTATATTTTGTCATTGTCACAATGTCATTTAAGACTTCATCATACACTATCAAGGTTTGTAAAAACAGCTTCTGCATTTGGTGCAGATTTGGGGAAAGTAATATGAGCTCAGAGATATAAACACAGATTCAAGTCTATTCCTTACAAAACAATTCCACGAATTTAGTAACTTACGTCAGATTTACCATGAAACATTTACATTATTTTCTACACTCACTTTCATAAGATATCAAACACCACAAATCAGTGTTAATACCATGTAATATACATTTTTAAACATTTACCGTTTAGGTGGGTTCTTCCTTGTAATTGAAGGACTAAGACAACAGAAGAAACAGTGTTCCAGTGTGAACAGGAAGAGAGAGGAAAAGAAAAATAAGTAAAAAAAAAAAAAAAAGTAAGAAAACTGAAGTGAAAGATATGGGCAAGTCAAGTGACAAAGTGCAAGGAAGCCAACTACTAGTGACATTGATATCCTGCTACAAAAAATTGGCTCTGTACAACGTCCATGATTTTTGTATGAGTATCTGCAACTAATCCCATATATATCCACAGCAAAGAAAAAGTAATCAAAATGTGGCTTATTTTTTATAATGCAATATCTGAAAAGTAGTATATATAATGCTGGTAAAGTGTAAATGGGCCAAACAGCTCTGGAGAATGAACTCGCTTTGTTCGCAGAGGTAGAGCACATTGCCTGTTAGGTGTACCTCAGCTCTGCTCTGGAACATTTAGTGTTGCAGCTACAAGGATGAAAAGATAAGGAATTCCATGCCTCTCAACAGAATTTACCAAGGTGCCAATTATGGAGGTGCCTGTTGAGATGTGGATTGCTGTACCATAAGAAGTATATTAAGGGTTTGTCTACATAGTGGAGCATTGCACTCTATGGGGATATGATTTCTAAAGACTGATTTAGTTTACATACATCAGCCAACAGCCATCTGTTATAATAATGTCTTGCATTATCAGTTAGGGCTGTCTTGGAAGTGGGAACCCTAAAGGAGTACATGGAGTTTTTCATAGGCAGAAAGGGCAGTTAAATGCCTGATTCCCATTAAAAGTCAATTGAATTACTGACACTACCTCATTCGTACCTTTGAAAGCTCCCCCCATAACGTTCCATATGTTATTACCAACCCCTGAGCTATCAGTCTCCCTAGTTTATAGTTTTTAAAACTATGCTTTCAGGAACTGTGGCAAATAAATGGTGATATTCACCATTCTGGAAAAGTACTAAAGGGGGCTGATACTATAAGCATCCATTTTAAAAGTTACAGTTTATTTTTGTTTTTACATACTGTATAGGAGATGTATAATGCCAAATTAACTCCTTAGATATGGTATGGCAAAACCACAAAAGTTGATAAAACACTTCTGTTTGTATCAATGTACTACTTAATTTGTTTCACATTAGAAAAAGCTGCAAAATATTGGATAAGAAGAATATTTGTTACTAACTTGTCAAAAAAAAAAAAAGAGGCAGGCCTATTCATTAGTTGGCAGCTATGTTACAGCAGCAAGTGTAGAATGATGTGAAAGACATTAATATAAGACAATAACATTTAATATAAAAAAATATATTAGTGATGTACTTACACCTCATCAAGGTTACTGAAGGAGAGAGGGGTATGGTAACAAAAGAGACAATGGAATTTCCAGGATGACAGGAGTACAGGTAAGAAACGCAGACAAAATGAAGTGATGCAACAAGAGAAAGTTAATAGAATTAAACTGGAAAATGAAAGCTTATATATGAAAAGGTGTGAATTTAACTGCAAAATGGAAATATAGAGAAGCTAAAATACATGGTAATGAACTGCACATTAATAAAGAACACAGGCAGCTAAGTAGCCTTACAAGTTTGTTAGAAGCTAAATCATAAAAAAAATGTTCTGCTATGTTTTCCCCTAATTTTCTTTGCTACTGATGAGACTCCTTCCCTTTTTAGAGATTGAGGATCTTTATGGTAATTACTCACAGAGGCACAAGATGGTGCCAGAGCCAAAGAAAAGACATCTAGACAGGCAATTCAGCAATTAGTTCAGGGTAGCATTTTGTATTTATTTGAAGGCAGGTGAGTGAGGAGGAAGAAATGTCATTTTTAAAATGAGAATAAAGTTCTTAGTTAATTCAAACACATGGAATCTAATATCAAAGATTTTATATGTATTATATTTATGTGTATTCTATGTATCATGCTGATTTAACAGTGTGATACCCTTCAACCCCCACACCAAACACTTCTCTAAAATGTAATTAACTCCCACTACAGCAGCAAGTTATATTACAATATCATTAAGTACATAGTAACAGCATTTTTTTTAAAAAAATCTCATCAGTACATGCATGAACACCTCACAAAAATTTTGTGACAAAAATGTTGCAATATTTAATATGATGAAAAGCAAAAAAATCACACCATGTTCAGTGTAAACCAAAACAATTTACTCCATTAAAATGTGGTTATTTGAAAATATTAAGTTGCTTTACAAAATATTAATTTTGCACACAATAAGCATACATGCTGGTTATTTCAACAACATAAGTCACCATAATTCAACTCCAGTGCTGTTGATACTAACTTTGTCACTGTTGTTACCTGCAAAGAAAAAACGTATTTAAAGCATTATCTCAATGATTTCCTTTCCCAATACTTCAGAGAATCTTCCAAAGTTCAAGTTCTGGCAAAGCCTTGTATCTTCTCGGGTCAAGCTGAAATTTGTCAAGAACCTATGAGAGAAAGTTTCAGCCCAACCCTCTTGGAACTGAGCAAGCATCTGAAGCAGTCTTTCCTGTTTTAAGCAGCAGGCACATTCTCATGCATGAGTCGGCAAGAAGGTCTTGATAAAAGCACAATTACATACAGCCACATGAAGCAAAAGAGCTCTCCCTTTAAGCCGTGGCTAAGGAACAGAACATTGATTTCTCTTCCCTATCCTACAGTGAAAAAGCAAAGCAAATCGGGAAGCAGATCTATTTGGTAAGGCTGCACTTTCATGTTTAGTAAGGTTTTCACCAGGATCAGATGTCACCACACCACACTAATATTTTCATAAAGGGAAAGAGAGAGATGCAAAGTGATTTTATTCAAGGCTGTCTCTGAACGCCTACATAATAAAACGACTCATCATCATCATCCAGAAGAAGTTAGCATTATGGAGACGTTCCAGATATTGATACACTTAAGAGTTGTGGTAGTAACTGATTTATTTGATTCCTTTTGGTTTGATCCAGAAATGAAATTTTTGGCTACTGAAGAAGTCGAAAAAACCCCCAAGATTTTTGGTTGAGCAAAACGTTTCGTTCGACCCAAAACTTAACATCTCATTTTAATGTTGAGCTTTCTAAAGAAAAAGTTTTTTTTAAAAGAAAGAAAATTTCCTAAATGAAATGGGAATGAGTAATTACACATTTCTAGGTTTTCTGAAATTTAAAGTTGCAACAATTTGGTGAAATAGACACATATTTGCAAAATATTTTAGTTGACGTAAAAAAATTTTTCTGAAAAAATGCTTTAGGCCAAAAAATTTGTACAGCTCTACCAGTTGTGTTGCCAGGTTGGTTCAGTGAACTATGGCTGACAGGTTTTAAATTATAGTTTGTAATTGATTTACACGCTCTTGAAATGGCAGTGGGGCAGAGAAAGCAATCAGTCCCTCATTTGTAGGTCTATCAATTCACCCAGCCAGAACTGGAGTGCCAGAGTTAAAAATGGGAATGCTTCTCACTCTTCTTGCTTGACTCCTCCCTTTGCCCCAATTTCAATATTCTATATTGTTTTTATACACACCCAGAGTAATATATTGTTTCAAAAATCTGAATCTACTATACAATAAGAATATACCCACACAGACTCCACACAGCCAACTCTGCTTTTAATTAAACTGACTTTTTAACAATGGGAAAACTTGACTCTGATTTAAACACAGTGGGCTAGATTTAGCTTTCATTTATACCAGTGTAAAAATCAGACCCCTTCACTGCAGTGGAAGAACACCTGATTTACATTGGTTTAAGTGAGAGCAGAATGTTTCTTTAAGTATATTCTGCTCTTCAGTTACAACAGCAAAAACCTATTGCTTGCTCACAGTTATTCCCAAAACACACTCACTGCATTTAGTGTGTGATATACTACTGGCTAGGAAGACCTTTTGTATGCAGGCTGAATTACTCTAGTCTAAATATATTTGTAAAAATGACAGTGTAATTTCTCCCAGCATATTTTCACCATTACACCTCTTTCATGTGTAAGCAAATAATTCTTATACTAATAAGAGTTTGCTCAATATTTGAAACAAAATATTTTGAGTGAAGTCCGACAAGTCTAGAGCTTTCTACTTGCCCAACAATACTGTACATGTACAATATGCACCACACTCTTTTTTATTATAAAACAGAATTGCTGAATGTGTATCAGAAGAGGTTTCATATCAGATGATCCCATTATTTCAAACTTGCATTCTTCTGTTCTTTCAACAATTACCCAACAATTCAGGGGTAAGCAAGTAAGAACTTGATTTGTTAATTAGCCTGGTGACTAAGCAAGCTGAGAGTCCTGTTACCTAGACAGATGCATATGCTTTTGACATTTTCACTTTAAGGCTTTAAGAGTTTTACAGCGGTGCTTACTCAAGTTGTAGTCCAAGTATACTATACTCTCACTCTTTATTATAACAAAGTATAGTTTCACAACCTCACTAAACCTTTTCCACGTTCCCATACTAGAATTTTCTGCTACAATTGGCAAGAAGACAGGAATTTCTTCACTAATCAGTTGACATTTTCTTCACACGGTATTCTTTTTTCACTGAATTTATTATGATGCATTTATACTGCTCAAGCAGCCGTCCTGTCTTGACTGCTGAAGTGCTAACTCTAGACCTGCAGCACTACTTCCCTGCAAGAGAGCTGATTTTGATATCAATATTTTTCAGTGCTAGTTACTGTCACTGAAAACCAGATCCCTGTAATATTAGTCCAAAAGCACCGTTCCTGGAAGTATACAGATAGTTCACTAGGGCAAATTTAAAAGTCTCCTAGTATGGAATAAGTCTTCAGGACCTCTTGCTTTTTTCCTTTTTTAAAGCTGTGTGGAATAACGCCATCATCTGTTTGAAAGAGTCTTAAAATTGCCATGACAACAGTGTGATATAAAATGCATAAGGCCTGCATTATATGAATGAACATGTGGAAGAAATTTGTTCCAAAATATAAAAAGGAATGAATATATATTATATATATATATATATATATATATAAATAAAATTAGCTCAATTATTTGTTCTTAAAGTGGAGTAATTGAAACCATAGTGCTGTACTTTAGTTCAGATACAGATGTTTCTCTCTTTGTACGTTACTGCTCATGTTTAGCACCAAATTCAAAATGCACCAGAAGAGATTTGCATCAGGACAACACTTTTGTTATTGCTCTTCTGATGACCTCTGAACAAAAGTGGAATAATACTTATAGTAGCTAGCTTTAAAAGTCTCTGGTAATGATGCAAAACACTTCTTGAACTTCACAAATTATCTTAAGGTTGCAAGAACGCAAACTAAGTAAAATATACTAAAAACAATTGTTTCTTCAAAATGTAGCTTTATGGGCTTGACTTAAAGGTTTGCTGACATCACCATGCCAAAATCTTTCCTGTTGGTGTCTTCAAAATGTTAAATCTTAGCAGACATATTAGTGAGTGTTTTAACTTTCAAAACATCTAGAGTTTGCCTTTTTCACAATTCTGAATTGCTAAAAATAATTTAACACTTTAATTTTAGTGCTGGCTTTTTAGAATAGATGGACACATTTCTGTGTAACTGAACTTTCAAAGAAAGTTGCATTAGAACCAATGAGAAATTAGATTCGGTTCAAATTTGATCTTCTCCCCATATCAACATTCTGATTCCTTGTGTGTAGCAAATATAACGGGTTCTAGATTCTACCTTCTTTCCCAACCTCTGGATGAAATGCTGTAACTTGCACTATGTGGCCATCCATTGCGCACGGTATTCTTCCTTAGAATCCAATTCCTGGCTTTCCCCAATTCCAGACGGCCCTTCTTGACAAACTGCCTTGCATTTTTTGGGTGCCTGCTGCTTTCTTTACCATGCCGGGACTGAAAAATATACTACTGAGCTTGCTGTAAAGTTCAAAACGCATCCAATGAACGACTGCAACTGCCTTTTCAACAAATCTCATATGGTTCAACTGTATAACAGAGATTGCACTGCAGACAAAAACATGTTTTTAGAAGATCGTCTAATCAGTTCACTTTATACTTAAAACCAACCCATTCACACTTATCTTTTTCACAGAGATGTTCCGTGAAAAGAACCCAACTCTTCCAAGATGCGTTTTGTCTCCTTAAACACAGCCCAGTAAATTGTCTGGAAGAAAAGTCCCACATAGCAAACAAAGTGCCCTGAAGCCACCTACCCATTTTGCTGTTTATTGTCAACCTGGCTCTCTTTGAATCCTCTTCTTTGTCCCTCTGCCACATCCTGGGCATTGTCGTTGGAATGCACGTTCAGGGTTGTATTGTATGGGCTGGGCTGCCATGGGACATTAACTGCAGCTTTAGCAGCATTCGGTGCAGGTGAACGCTGGTCAGTACTGGATTTGGCATTAACATGCAGTCCAGGTGCAGTGAATAGGGGAGGAGTGACAGTGGCCAATGGTGGAGGGGAAGCACATGATGGAACAGTCGCATGGGCTGGGATGAAGGCAGATGACGGTGATGGAATGGAAGTGACTTTTGAGGAAGATACAGCTCCAAATGGCCTTGGTGTCTTATTGTAGGCCATGTTCACTGTGGAAGTGACTTTGGGTGCAACAGCAGAGGCAATAGGCACAGGCTTAACTACTTCTTTAGGTTCTCCCTATATAAAATGAAAACAAAAACACACAAAGCACACCAACCACATGCAAAATTCTGAACAGACGTTTTCACTGGAAACAGGAAAGAATTCCCTTTGCTTCAAACCAACATAGATGATACATTTTACAGTAGCAAAATTTCACCTAAACCGTACCGGGGGGAAAAAATGCATACATGACACATGCATTTTTGGAGTGGGAAGGATCCTAACATACACAAGAAACTTGGAAACCCTAGATACTAGCTACTCTTATCTCATGCAAGATATCCATGCCTCAATAAGGTTTAAGGATTAAACAAAATACTCACTCAGATGTAAAGGCCACCAGATTACTCATATGTGGCATAAAGTTTGCTTAATAAATCCACTTAAGTTTTTTTAAAAATCAAATTTCATCTCAATCCAAATTCAATGTATACACACAAATATAGAATGTTACATTTTATATCATATGTAGCAATTTGCTGCTCTGTCAAAGGATATGGGGTACATGAAGTGGTACTCAAGGGGCACAGCACCAACAGGCAAACAGCTGAAGAAGAACAAGCCATACACTGTAAAGGTATTTTTTACTTTCTGGTTTTGGTGATGTGTGTTTCAGAGAAGGAACAGAATTCCTCAAACGCTTTTAGGATCTGAGCAGTGCAGACTGTAATCATGAATCTGTCCTGTAAAGACTTCCTACCTGCCTCCATCTGGTTAAAATATTGTAAAAAGAATGTGAACCTGATGCTTTGCAAGGATTCTAACATTTAAAATAGTCTTGCCTACGGTATTTCCCAACAGTGCGTGAACTCTGAAGGGCAATGTTCTCCATTACTGGGAAGAACTCTGATGAACTGTTCTATACACTTTATCAAGCTAGGCTCCTTTCAAGAGCACAGAAAGATAACTTCCACTAGGGAGATACTACAGTGCTTTCTCCCTTCAGACTGGGGCAATGCTGCCATAAAGGCTATCACTAAGGTAAGAAAAAAAGTTAGAAAATAGGTGTTTGGGGATGAAAAAGCTGGAAGGTAATATTTATTTATGGCTTTTTAATTGTTAATCACTGTACTCATCCAATTTTTTTTAAAACCAATATCACTAAGAAAAGCACTGTGATTTCTTGGCATACAAGATCTTTGCATAACATAGGAAAACTCAATTTGTCGTGCTAAAAGAACAGATTGACTACTAGTGTGTATCAAGAATCAAGTGAAGGAAGTGCAGAAACTAATGCAACAAACTACACCTCTGGGTACAAATTAAAAAAACCATACCTTTTGCACAGGAACAGGATCAGGCTTTGGTGCAGAGTGTGCTCTAAAAAAGGAAAAACATGTACAAATTTAAAAAGGCATGTACTTCACTGCTAGGTTACTGAAATAGTTTACCCATTAAAATGTATTTATCTATCTCCTCCCACATTTAATGTGAGTGAATTTTCACTAAGCTTAATTATTTTCTACAAAGA
The DNA here is from genome assembly GCA_007922305.1 of Dermatemys mawii. Classification (NCBI taxonomy): domain Eukaryota; kingdom Metazoa; phylum Chordata; order Testudines; family Dermatemydidae; genus Dermatemys; species Dermatemys mawii. The sequence goes on from ML677328.1 coordinate 6,545,785, forward strand.
AAGTGAGATTACTGGATTTGAATCTACAGTATTGCAGCAAACTTATGACAAAAAATGAACTAGATTCTCTTACTCCAAACAATATTTAGGGCCCACCACATAAGAGTGCAAGAAACCACACACATTTCAATTAAGTTTCCTTCAGATTGATCACTAAATGGCAGTCATGACAATTGTATGGACAGAAACTTAACAGCTGCTGCAGAAACAACTTAACATTACCTCAGTATATATATAATAAAGGGCTCACGTCTGCACTTAATGCTTTTGGTTTTTCAACAAGAACAAGTAACATGCAGAAGTTATTTTGATCTCTGTTTAAGTTTTAGACTAAACTACAATCTTTTCAATGGCCAGGAGCCATAATCTCAACAGTTTGCTTATTGTTTTCCTTTCCCTTTATATAGTACTCCATTTAACTCAACTGCACCACTCAGACTCTGTTTTAACACAGCACCATCCTTAGAGCAGTGCTAAAGCACAAAGCTTCTTTTCATTACTAAAAAAGGCAGTTCTGCTTTTGAAGGATTATAGCCAAATGAACTTATCATTGGTACTTCATGTGTACTTTCAGGTTTTCCAAGGTAAGTTTAATATAACTCCAAATCCTTTGCAGGTAACAACAAAAATTCTTTCAAATGGATGCAAGTGGCGGGGGGACAGAAGGGGAGGGATGGTAATGGACACAATGAACGACATCCAAAACTTTGAAAAACTGAAGGCTGCACTGGTAACATGCAGGAACCTGAGGGTCTCACCTAAGGTGTTTGTGTTGTAAAAAATATATATAAATGTACATAACCATAAGAAAATATTTGCATATGTATATACTGTACCTTCCTCTAAAGACGATATCCCCAAATACACAAGATGTTGCTCAGCAACATTAGCTTTTTTTTTTTTTTGGCAATTGATATGAAAGAATGGCTCATCACCATATTTTAAGACATTGTTGGCTGTGTCTGGAATGTCAGCTGAAAATCTGGCACTTCAAAAGTTATCTAGGAAGCAGCAATTATACATCATCCCAAATCATACAACCCTGATTTTCCAAAAGTATTTGAAACAGGGTTTTGAATAAGGGAGGCTGAAACATTACTTCTGGAATTCCACTGACTGGTGAAGAGTTTTGTTAATTGGTTAGCAGACAAGTGAGGTTGCAATTTCATTAAGTATCTGTTAGGCTCTCCAGATCAGCACTGTCTCAGCAGCAGGAAAGCATGGAAAGCCAGAAATGACATTAAATAGTTATTTCAGCTGCATTTATATAACTGATGCTTCCAGTCCTGTTCATTTATAGTTTCAACTTTTATATGGTAAAATATTTACCTTTCCATTTAAGCCATGTGACTTTAGGACACATCACCTTCTAATAATAATAAAATTACTGTGGGCTAGTAAAGTCCTCAGGTAACAAGTGTGGCTTGTTACTAACTGGTACAAATGGAGATATGTGTATTGTGAATATATGTTGGCTAAAGAAATACGCAGAGTGAGAGAGAGAAAGAATACACATTTTTGCCCTGTGTCTTCAGCATTTGTTCATCACCAACGACACATTACGCACACTTCAATGATAATTCTGAACAGAGAGGTTTTTGTCCCCTTGGAGGAATGGATTTGCTCTCCCAGTTTCCCACAGAACTTCCAGTCTATGAGACTACTGACCTCAAGACCTATAAAGCACAGGGGAGCGTCATTAATCACTTCTAATTGAAGAGTTGTCAATTTACAGCAACAAAAGCAACAAGAGAACAAATGGCAACACACATGAAGATTTTTTATTATGACCATAGCTAGCATGAAACATCTATGCCATTCCATAGCTCGATACACTTATCAATGAAAAAGATTTGTTGAAAAATTGCTATAATCTAGGCTGCCACAGCAGTGTAAAATGAAAAAAAAAGTTCATTTTTCAAGTGTGATTTTTGTACCTAAAAATTCAGCCAGAATTTTACACTTTGCTATCTCCTATTGTTAGACCTGGAAATATCATCATATTTGAAGGGTGAGGAGTAATTCACACCACCACTGATTAGTCTCCTTCCTAAAACTCTCCTGCCAAAGAATATCAGAGTAGATGTAGGTGCTCAGTAAAATAGGAAAGCAAAGAGACACAAACACTCCCAACATTATAGTTAAGTTTGTATTATCCTTTTCTTGACAGCCAGGATATTATAACTTGTCCTTTACTTTTAGACAGAGAAAAAAAATTGTATGACATTTCAGTTTGAGATACATTTATGCCTATACTAGTTTGCAGCAGTACTTGCAAAGTGTTCTTTTCTAATGTTCTGCAAACCTATTTTGTCTTCAAAATGAACATATAAAAATACTATTAAAAACAAGTTAATTCAATTTCTGATTATTAAAAATGTTCACAATGTTATTTTAGCCTGTGGAGTCAGACATCATACCATTGTTTAATTTTACCCTAAGTACATTTGAGGCTAGAAAATAAATGTGTTTCATGTTTCAAAACAGTTTTACTTGGGTTATTGACTTCAGACCACAACCAACTAAATCTGGTTTATCCAAGATCACAAAAAAATGCTTAATAAGCAAACTGAGCCACCAAGAAGTAAATGAGAAAAACGTTATGGTGGTTATGCAAGCCGGTAGAAAAAGAAAAATTCACAATTGAGGCTGAAATGCAAAACGTTTCCAACACTTCGACTAAATGGAATACTTCCTTAAGTACTTTAATAAGCAGAAATCTTCTTAGTATTGTGACATATATTAACATATTAATATAGTTTCAAAGCTCGTCTGCCTGCAGTATCATACACGTCCCTTCTAGCTACACTTGATTCATCTCCTACTTTGCCATGTCAGGACTTAAATGCCAGTTTTGCAGATAGCCATTTTAGTGTGTAAAGTGGGCTGAGGAAGACAACAGACCATCGAGGCTTTCACAAAACATCAAACACTTTTCTTGCTGTTAACCATTTTTTAAAAAGTCACTTAATTAGGCTTGATGGTACTAATTTCAAAAGAAGGTCTCTTGCTCTCCTTTGGTGTAACTAAGGATGCCAGCCGATCAGAAGATGAACCAATCTAATTTCCATATTAGTAAATGTATGCCAGCTCTTGTTCAGTATAATTCAATATCAAGACCACAAAACCCATTCATAAGACAAAGTCTCCTAAATGTTTTTCTTGCTTTGGTTTGTCACTATAACAATTATAAAATCAGAACACTTAGAATGTTTTATTCCCCCAAAGTTTTGTTTCAGGAGATTTTCTGTACTTCCAGCATGACAGAAAACATTTTCTACATGTTTTGAAATTTATATGTAAACAACAGTCAAATGTATATACATCAACGTTTAAAAACACTTCAGTTCATATTTCTTATCATCATAGATACAATTTGTATTTATGGTAAACCAAAAGGATAAAAAGGTACTATTAGCAGGCCTATTATCAAACTGGCAGTGAATTTTGACGGATTTTCCTTTAATTTGCCACCATCAAATTGACCCTTATTCTTCCTATGCTAACCACAAAGTAAGGCTTACCTCACTTGAGATATTCATTAGTATGAATCAGAAAAAAGTCCAGTTAGACTTAGAGTCCACTGATACACACCCCTATTTCCATTTACAAGATTAAAATTGCAACTACACAAGGTACAGCTAAAACCCTGTATTATTCATAACTTGCATGTTTAAATTGTGGACTAAGAGTTTACAGACATACAAGGAGTCAAAGATCCTGGAGTCCAAAATTAAACAGTAAAATAATATTTTTTAAAGTAACTAGATACCACACAAGTAATACAATGAATGTACTGCTGGTAAAACAACTTTTTTACATTTATTCATTTTAAGGGGAAATAATGAGAAAATTGGAGAAAAAAATCCTGTACTAAAAGATATATTACAGCTTTGAACTACCTTGATAGTCTCCCAGAGTAAAAACATGCGGCCTTTTGCCTTAGGGTAAGGGAGCAGGATTATCTCTTTTTGAAGCAAGGTTTAATCTCAGATTTTATAAACTCAGACAATCCACCTCAACCACATCAGATTTCTGACAATCTGATTTTGCTAGTTCAGAATCTAAGATAGAGAAAGTATTTGTTCTGTACCCTTGGAGAAGCCATATAGCCAATACATATTTTTAAGACACCTAGCCACAGTGAAATGAGTCAGTAATTTTAGCCTAGTTCTTTGTTGAGAGACAGCCACACCACAAAATTCAGTAGAGTTAGGACTGTCCCATCTCCATCAAGAAGTTTAGTTCTGCTAGTGATAGTACAGTACTCCTTCAGGAGATAAATTACTTCGGTGTCCAGGTCTAGCAGCCTTCCTGCCTTTCATAAACAGTACCATCAGTTAAAAAAAAAAAAAGAAAGAAAAAAGTTTCTCCTATTTTTTTAAAATTATTTCCGTGCTAATTTGCACCCCTATAATAAATCCACCATGCATGCACAAACTTCTCTATCAAAGTTGTTTGTTCTTTTTCAGAAGAAACTACACCCCACCTGTGTGGAAAGTCTATTTACACCAGACCAACAAGATGAACTTTATTCTATAAACACACAGCAAGCTGTTCTCACATGATTAATATTTTATGACATTAAATACAATTCAGAACTTTCCACCTTCCACCCCAGCCTTATTAGCTAAATCCATTAAGCTGTTCTTCCCTGTAGATGATATCTGGTAAACACTATTTATTCTTTAAATTCTCTTTTTTTTAATTCCCTTTCCATTTATTTCACTCATAAAAATGGATTAACACAATATTAAAAAGGTTCTGGCTATAGTTAACCATAGGGCTTGTCTACATTACTTGTTGGATAGACAGGCAAAGATCAATGCATGAGGGGTCGATTTATCACATCTAGTCTAGACACGATAAATCAACCACCAAGTGCTCTCCTGTGGACTCCGGTACTCCACCCTGGCAAGAGGCCCAGACAAAGCTCACTGGAGAGTGTCAGTCATCAACTTACACCACGGTGAAGTGGATCTAAGTACACTAACTTCAGCTATGTTATTCAGGTAGCTGAAGTTGAGTAACTTGGATCCATCCCCCACTGTTCCCACCCCCCGGGGCAGACCAGGCCTTAGTCAGGAAATGAACAATTAAGGCTAAAACTGTATTAGTGCATGCTATTGTCACTGTAGCATAGATAAACCACAATATGAAGGGCCATGAAGATTGAGCAATTTTATTATGTCTCTAACCTCAGTAATTAGGCACAAGCTGTTCGGTTAAGGATTACATTGGATCTACAACATATGAATCAGCCCATAACAAATCCTCCATTTATTCAATATGCTAAAGATTTATCCTTTTTGCTGAAAAGGCACAAAATGCATGCAGGGTTGGGATGAGAAGATGTTTAACTGTCCTGGACAGATGCCATCAAACCAGAGAGTCAGGTCTTCAGCAGATATAAATATGCAAAGCTCTTGAATAAAAAGAGCTGCACCAGTTTATGCCAACCGAGGATCTGGTCCATAACATTGCATACATTTAAGTCCAAAAGCCAAAGAGAGAGAGAGACTGACTTCAGAGTTAGCATCACACTGAGCTCATTTAAACGCCTCTTCTTTCAGTCTATCTGCACATTCATGAGAAGGCCACTTTACAGGTTTACATGTGAAGTTTTTTTGTTTTTAAGAAAAAGCTTTACCTCTGCTGAGAGAGAGGCAAATACTCCCCACCTCTCTGAAAAAAAGTTTCCTACTTGCTGTTGCCAAGAGATTGGCTTCATTTATCAGCCCGATTAAACAAGATTCATGCACACAAAATGTTAAAAATATAATTATTTAAAAATTAAATCTTCCTTTTAGTCAAACATTCTAAACCTCTGGAAAGCCCACTCCTTAATTACAACAATGTGAAAATGGCAGAACTATTTTTTAACTGGTAGAACCAAGGGAATGTGCTTGCAGTCAGAATCTGTCAAGTTGAAGCCTGCTGAAAGATTTTAATGGCCAAATTATAAATGCTTTAAAAAAATGGAAATGCTGACACACTACTCCAAGTTGCTAATGGGCTCTGTTCCAATAATGGCCTTTCCTACCACTACTTATAAAAGCCAAACCAGATGGGAAAGCTCTCTGATTAATTCTAGGATTTTGGGGGGGTTTTCTTTGTTTTTTTTTTTTTTTGCATAGTGTGGGGTGGGGACATTTCCTAAATGTAATCCTATACAAAATATGTTTCTGTCTGTCTAAAAACAGTGAAATATTGCATCCTCAAGATGAACCCATTTTTTTCTGTCCTTACTCATCATCTAATAGCAATTCTTAGCATTATATATTATATCTCTGAAGCCACTGATGAGATCCTACAGACAACTGCAATAAAAACCAGTATCTTAATGGCTTTTCCATTTTAGCCTATGGCTTCAATTTCCTAGTCAGTTTTATTTTAGGACAGTGGTTAGTTGATAGCCAATTTACAGTGCTGTAGCTTCTAAAAAAAATGACAGGGTAAAAATTGTTGAATGTGCACATGCCGAACTATGACTTTTGCTAAGGCTTATCTGAACAAAAACAAAATCAGATGTAATTTAAATCAAAGAAAAATGAGAAATATTCCATACATTTGTTATTGACCAAAAACCCTTAATGTTTTACAAATCATTAGAGTACTTTTTAGCTATAAAAGCTGAAATTATATACCACATAAAAAGGAAAAACAAACATTTGTGTTATGGTTTTGTTTTCTGTTAAAATAAAATAAAAAATATTAATAAAATAAATAATAATAATAATAATAATAATAATAATACCTGGCTCTTATAACACTTTTCATCAGTAGATCTTTTACAAACAAAGTTAGGGTCATTATCATTGTTTTACAGATGGGGAACCTGAGGCAAAGAGTGGGGACATGACTTGCCCAAGGTCACTGAGCAAGCAGAGCCAGGAATACATGTGTATTATCACATGTATATTATCAGTTGTCTGCCATATAATAATGAAATATAACGTTTGTCCTACCTGCTCTTTTATATGCCTATCCCCAGAAGAAATTCACTGCTTCAGTTATCTTGTAAGGACAAGCAGTGAGGGCCTGTAACTGCACATTCCAATAGTTTCAGTGGAACAGACATCTAGGGATATATACATTAACATTTTTATCAGGTATAGTACATCTAAATTTGTGTTTTATACTAAATCATAGAATATCAGGGTTGGAAGTCCCCTTAAGAGACCGTCTAGTCCATTCCCATGCTCAAAGCAGGGCCAATCCCCAGCTAAATTATCCTACAGATTTTTACCTGTGATCCCTAAATGACCCCCCCCTCAAGGATTGAGCTCACAACCCTGGGTTTAGCAGGCCAATGCTCAAACCACTGAGCTATCGCTGCTTCCCTCCCAAACATCTAAATGTCTAAGAAGAAACCATCAAATTAGTTAATTATTAACTGAGTATAAAGCAGTTTCAGGTACTAAACTTACCAGTGAGTTGTCTTGCTATTTTTTGTGGTTTTACAATCATGTTTTCCTATTTTTTTTCAAATGTGTGTCATGTTCTTGTTGCTCCGCAAAAGGCCAACACAAATAGGGGAACTGACTAACTATATACAATGGTACAAGTGAAATCAACTATATACAAAGTGTTGCTCTAACATATGAAAAAAAATAAAGAACATAATATTTTTCTAGTCTCTCAGCTGTAGTAATTTTAGGAATTAATTTTTACTCAATGAGTTACTTTCTCTTGTTAAGAGTATGATATTTACATTAGTTCTCACAGCTTAATTTTTTCCTTTCTCCAGAAGAATTTCTCTCTCTCTGAGAGGAAGTGTGTGTGGTACAGTGTACTGGAAAATATATTCACACATTTCTTGGCTGGATAAGGATGAAGTGTACACAAAACTTAGTACCTTTGAACAACTACTTGCTTGTACTTAGTATATATTTTGTTCACAAGTCACAGTTTTAGAATTCATTAGCTATAAATTTTCATGAGGTTAATTATTTCTAACATTTCAGTTCAGTGTCTGAATCTGTTATACATCATCTTCATATTCTCACACCATGTACTTCCTTCAGACATGAGACAATTACTTCAATAAAGCACTATGCCAGATAGAAGCAAGCAAAGAAACAGTCTTTTTTAGCTGGTGCTTCAGTATATAATCAAACCTAACCTTGCTCTCTTTTTACATTGAAGTAATGCCTGGGGCTTCTCCATCATGTGTTAAAACTGACATTGTAAAGAAAGAAGCTGCCACCGCCTTCTACTCTGGTATTCCCCCATGCAAAGACTAATGGGTTGTTTTCATGACCTCTCAAACCAGCCACTGTTCACAGTCTCATTCCTGTGGTTTTGTGGCAACCCTACTGAACACATTTTTAAAGAGAAGTTAGACAATAATGTCATCTTATTATATGTTAAACCATCAAAGAAAGAACTATTATTTATGTAGTAGAATGCGGAGGTCTCCACAATTTATTTGCTAAAATGCATAACATTTAAAGCTGTAGGCTGAAGGTTCAGAAGCTGTTGAGATTCCCTCCAAGACCTTTTCCACTTGGCTTACCCAGGACACCTTGCCCAGTTCTGGGATAACACTTCATCCAGTTCTCTGGGATCCAGAAAGTTCAGTTTGATTCCATATTTCACTATTCGGGTTCCTTTATTTGGCATACAGCAAAGCTACACTGAGTTGTAAGACTCAAGTGGAGGGGTTGGGTACAAAGAATACCACACATCACATTTTGGGATGGGCTTGGTTACTTTGCAAGAACCAATGATTGTGCAGCATGCCCTGTCCATGCATTGACCATTCCTATCTTACCTTGTCTATGGTTAGTAAATGGTTCCCTGAGTGTTCTCCCTCTTATCTTAGTTGGCTCAAACATTCTATCTTAGCCTACTGACCTGTTTACTTATCTTATAGTATGCCCACATCTTGAATACTGTGTGCCCAGTCTCAATAAAGATCTATTGAAATTGGAAAAGGTTCAGAAAAAGGCAACAAGAATGATTAGGAGCATGGAACAGCTTTAAGCAGCAGGTTTAAAACAAAAGGAAGTATTTTTTCACACAATGCCCAATCAGCCTGTGGAACTCCTTGCCAGAAGATATTGTGAAGGCCAAGACTATAACAGGGTTCAAAAAAGAACTAGATAAATTAATGGAGGATAGGTCCATCAGTGGGAATGGGCGACAGGGGAAAGATCGCTTGATGATTACCTGTTCTGTTCATTCTCTCTGGGGCTTTTGTCATAGGCCGCTGTTAGAAGGCAGGATGCCAGGTTAGATGGACCTTTTGTCTGACCCTGTATGGCTGCTCTTATGTTCTGTTTTAGGACAAACTTTCTGTTTTCAGCCTAATGATCTGTTTACCTCCCTTATGCTATCCTCTAAGAAACAAGGCCTCTCTTCATGTGTTAATTACTCATGTCAGGCCAAGCCTCAGGTACAAAAGTCTGTTCTGCATATTCTGCAGGTACATGAGAGACTACAAATGTCATAGCTACTACATCTTAAACCTGACCATCCTGCAGCATGGAAGGATTTTGAGGAAAACAAGGATTTCTATACTCTTGACACTGGCTGCTTCTTTCCCTAGTCTGAGTGGAGCGGAAGGCTGTGGTTAAGGAGCCTTGACCACAGTGCGGCTGCCACTTGCCCTGGACTGAGAGAAGTGGGAACTGACGCAGCTCACAGAATGCTCTTGCAGGCCCCTGTGGCCAGGGCAGAGATGGCAAGATCCCTACCCAGAGCCACTACATAGGCTGTTTGGTGGAAGGGACTATGGTTTAGTCTGTCTCTCTATCTGTCTGTGTCTCTCTCGTTAGTCCTCACAGCCAGCATCCCAGAGAGTTACACACAGAACAGCTCAGACCATAACAGATCGACCTCTTCCGATCAGGTGAGCTAAAGCTGCTATGCAGGATAGGTTCTAAAGGACCCATCAGGTCTATGGGTGTCACCACTATATCACTCACGAATGATGAGGCCTAGTCATTGATGTGTTATATTGAGCGATTATAGTGATTTCAAATCAATTCCTGAACAAATACCTCTTATTGATTTATGCCTGTATCTTTAGTTCATTGTAAAACTTCGCCAATTCTTCACATTGCCTTTGTTAAATAATCAGCATCTGCACAATGATTGGGGCAAACAGCAAGAAGGTATCACAAAACAAAGCCCTCAGAAACTCTTCCCAGGCTTATATAGGAATAATATCTCTAAGGACACCTGTGCTCTGTTTGTCCCGAAACCTGGGACTGGACAACAGGGGATGGGTCACTTGAGAAACTGTCTTGCTCTGTTCATTTCCTCTGAAACATCTGACACCGGCCACTGTCAGAAGACAGGATACCGAGCTAAATGAACCACTGGTCTGACCCAATATGGCCATTCTTATGTTCTTAAAAATATTTTCTCTCCAAAGGCATTTATTAACCACTAATTTCAACAAACTATTTTTAAAAGAAAACAAATCTAAAGAAAGTCATAAGTCTAAGTTATTCCTGGATCAAGTAATTCCTCAAGAACCTGTAAAAATGCTAGATGTAGTGCTGACCTCCACGTCTCATCAACCCTAGGTTATAATTCACAGGACTGGATATTACAGTCTGAACTATTTTTCCCAGTGGCTGCACGATATGGGTGACTAATGTTCAAGTTACTTCATTTGTCTAAAACAGAGCCCAAATAAGTCCAAGAGAAGAGAAGTACTTCAACTGGATATCATCAAGATAAACAGAAAAAAGCTTTTTTCCCCAGTCACCATATCCTTACTTGGGGACGCTTGCTAGCATGCATATTTGAGGACATGAGGTTTTACATTAAGTTCTTTTTCGTAAATCAAGTAGTTTTGCCATTTTTATAGCCCTAACGTTTTATAAAAGACTGTCTTGAGTAAAGCCCTGCAACCCAACCTCAACTCACCCACAGTGCTGGGTTCTGGTCAGGATGGAAAACAACTCAACACTTTCAGCATCAGGTCAGCTCTCCTCCTCCTACCAGGGTTGGCCTGGTGGAGGCTGCATGCCTCACTCCGGCCAGCCAGCACCACCTCATTGCTGAGTGCGTGCTCTGTGTAGAGTGAGAGCGTTGAGGAGTTGCAGCACCTCTCATTCTGCAGCACGCGTACAGCAAGAAGCAGGCGGCAGGCAGAAGGAGCTGAGCATACAGCCACAGCAGTGGAGATGCCGACACAGGTTAGGAAAGAAGGGTCAGGGTCAGGTCAGGTAGGAAACAACTCAACTCTTTTGGGTTTGGGTCAAGTTCTGGCTGGAAAATTAGGCCTAAGCAGCCCTCTAAGTTTTGAGGCTAAAATAAATGTTCTGTGTATAGAGCACCTCAGCATTTGTTCAAACCTGCTTTCACCATCAAACAAGTTTCACATATAATGGTTAATCAAATGGAATTAATTCGCAACGTCCAAGACATCAGGCAGCTCATACTGAAAATGTAAGCAGGTTCTTTGGTCAAGTATTATTTCAGCCAACGGCAGCATCTCAGTAGCTAGCACCAAAAACTATCAGACGCTTTCTGACTATTTGAGCTTTATTTATGAAATTGAGAAGTGAGTTTATAAGAACCTTGCCCAGACCAGGATAATACGATTAGGCCAGAAATAGCTGCATTTTTTATTCCAATAAATTAATGATTCTTCCAGTCTGAAAAGGAAGCAAGTTTAGTGAAAAAATTTAGTCACTGTGCCAAAGAAAACTAGCAGATTAATCATACTAAAATATAGGACAAGTAAAGATTTTTTTCTTTATAACTCAGTTTCTGCATATAAATTTCTAGATGAACTGTTGTATAAAAGTAGTGAAGGACAATATTGGTATAGCCACAAAATGTCTGGAAGTGTAAATAAGGGTAAACATTTTATAGTTTATGAACAGTTATCACTGTATCCTGCCTCATCTGATGTGCATAGAAAAATGTACTTTTAATTCTTCCTAGTTACATGTACAATAATACATTTGTTGACTGGTTGATAGATTAAATATAACCTATCAATTTTCCCCACCCTTAATCATCCAATATCATCCCCCTTCAGGTAAAACAGAAGGGCCTTAAACCGTTCCTTCAAAATGACTTAACACCCTAGTTTGCATATTCTGCAGGTTTGAGACACTACAAATGTCATAGTTACTACAACTTAGAAGTGAATCCTTCAGCTGAGTGCCCTACACTAAAGTACCCTATATCCAGCGCAATTTGTTGCTACAACAAGCCCAAGTCCTCATCTGACCTCAGCTGTATCAGTTTCATCTAGGGAGAGGTCGTCTCATTTACTAGGACACAAATCATGGTCCCTTCTATTTTTGTCCACCCATAATCCTTATATCAAAACATATGCTACCAAAACCAACTTCACTGGTAGTAGTGGAGAAAAGATCTCAGAAATCGTAATACGTCTATTACAGAGTTTAAATAGCACTACTACCTAAAGATACATTAACTTTAACACTGCACTTCCTTGATTTTATTGGCATTTATAATTGCAGTATATTTTTTAATATATGTAAGGTGGTAAAATTAGTTGTATTGCAGACTAGACATACATAAGATAAAGCTATTTACATCTTAGTATATTGGATTACTATAGTTCCAGGCACATGAATACTTCTACTTGAGAATATCCTGCAGTAACACCAAGTCTCTATTGCTTATTGTTGTGAATGGCCTCCCTTAAGCAAAGCTGACATGTCCATCCACAAGTCTAAGTGCAAGTGATGTGAAAGTCAGAGTGCTTGCCAGAGAAGTCTCCAGTGAGGACATTTTTTTTCTTTATAGCAAATACTAAGCAAGAAAGAAGAATGCAGGAAAAAAAAAAAAAAAAACTATCTCAAATGTTAAATTGAAGCCAGCAGTGACCCTCTCCATGAGAAAAATAATTCCTGTTGACGGTAAACCAATCAGGGAAGCACTTATAATGGAAAATTCTAACAATGCTTGAATTATAAAAATGTACTACTCTAATTAAGCCATCATTTGCAATGGTGAAGGGGGGGGGGGAGTTAACAATCCCATCTAAATTAAGTTATTCATCTAACAAACTAGTTTAAAGAGTTTCCTCTTCTCACATTTACATAATAGAAAATGAGATTTTCTCTTTTTTCTGCTTGAAATGCTATGGGAATAACATTCATGACAAAGCAGCATACGAAGCAATTAACTGCTTTTGTGGGTGACTAATCACTGAAGAAAAACAGACATCTGAAAACCACAAGATCTGTTGGGAGTTTTTCACAACACCATGAACATTATTCTTATTGTACAGCAAGACAAAAAGATTAAGCAGCCTTCAGAACAAAAGTTTGCAGTGCCTTGTGTGGGTTTGTGGTTCTGTGCCATTGCCCTGACCTTCCACTGACAGCATTTTGGAAGTTGTGATTGCTCAAAGATCAGATAAAGTCATGAAAATAACTTTCAGAGAATCAGTTGTGCTGGGTAGGATTATGTGAAAGAGGAGCTGGTGAGCTTCTGAAAGAAGCGAATTTTTTTCATAGACTGTGATTGGCTCAAAATAGCAAACAATGACAAAAATATGAAACGATTTCCTATCAGACTGGGTCTTTTATTCAAGCTTTCATTTAGCAATGCTTTATAATTAAATTCAACTTCTTCCGCTGTGGAATTTGCAGTATCACCCACCACAGTCAGGCAGTTACAGCCTGAGTAAGACACTATACTGCACTGCAGATTTCTCACTGGTGAGGAATCATCTTGCATAAGATCAGACAACTTTGAATAGGAGAGTTAACCATTTTAATGTGCTCATTTTTCCTGTATATCCAGATGGCACAGACACTTTTGAACAGCTTGTTTAATTGCTTGGTTTATAGCCTGGTCCTCTTATTTTTATTCTTCACGTCCCTAATCCATAGAAGTTAAATAAGTATTATCTGAAATTTAGAGTCAAAACTAGTGTTTATGTTACCTGTACTCCAGATACAAGTTATCTGGATGAATATTTCTTCTACTTAATGAGACCTATTTGCAGCAGTTGTAAAACAGAGCCCATTTTAAGCCACAAACTCTCTGTAATCCATTTAGAGACAATTGTTTTGACAGTAGGTCACCTATTCTGTTATAATTAAAGAATACTACTAGTTTGCAACATGAAACCTTGTGTATTTCAAAATACAGCAACAGGTGCAGGGAATGTTCTTTAATTTAGAAACAAAAAGTATAAATAGACAAAATGACATCACTTAAAGCACCTAAACAGTGAGACAATGATGAATGGTCATTATAAAGGAAAAAATATATAAATTATACAAAAAACTGACACAGCATAGGTTTAAGTGCAAGAATATCAAATAAATTAGAGTTGAATAGACTCAGAATTCCAGACTTTCGGCTGATGTACGCGTAATGCATAATGAATGAAATAGTATGACGATCCCCCTATTGTTCTTAACATTAGGCATGCAGAGCCAAGGCAAACCACTTTTGGAAACAACACTGAAACCAATAACATAGATATCTTTGTAATGCACAATAACATTAAAGAGCAGATACATAATTTCTGGAAAAGGTGTCAGATTTTCAACTTGAAATCTATTTATCTACAGTTCATATGACACATACGTATTCTCCTATTCCAATTAACATTTGGTCCATCTTAAAACTGAAGAACTTCCATTTATCTAGGCTTGACCAAGCACAGGAAACACTAGCAAGTCATGCAAGACTGCCAAAGGATTGTCAAATCACACAGCTAGTTCTTTTTTTTAGGAAGTAAACCTACAGGCTTAAAAACATTTTTAAGAGAAAACTTTTAGACCTGGATAAGTTAGATTATTCTTCAAGTTTAACATCCCGCTTGCAAATTGATAAAGCTATTGTATTTAGTACACATATAACTAGCATTAGAGAATAAAGACAGCTCACAAAGATGATTTGTTTAATATTCACCATCATTTTCTATACATTGATGCTTCCCCAGCAACACTTTTTATAGGATGAATACAAATACAGTGCTTACCAAGTGCTTCAACCACCACACAACTAAATCTCACGCAGTTTTTAACCTAATTTAAATCTATCTGGTCACATGGACAAAATCAGATTTGTACTTCCACCTTTTTAAATAGGATATGGAGCACATTGGAGGACTTTAATGTATAATGAACACCCAGTGTGAAAACCATCACACAGGATAGGGAAAGAAAACACCAGCAGAGGTGGCTAAGAGCTGGCTGACCCAACATTTGTCTTATGCTTTGGGAACTATTCTTATGCAATACATTTAAATGTCCAAGACGACTTCAGCACATAAAAATTCCCAGGGGATAAAAAAAACTGGTGACATTACCAAAATTACTAATTGCCCTCAGGTTAAAACAGGTCCCTCAGCTTTGCAAACTAGCCTTCAGCCTGTCAACTTCAAGAAATATATCAACAAAACAGATCATATCTCAGGTGCTCCTATTACCCTTCACGGGTTTCTACAGCTCCACAGCTTTAAGTACTGATGCCTAGAGAAAGGAACAGCAAATTGGAACACCTGGATTCTAGTCTCCAATCCATTACTGTTATGAGACACTAAGCAGGTCACAGTTTCTTTACTTAAGTTTCCCAATTTGTAGATAATACCTTTGTTTAAAGGTTTGAAACGGTCAGAAGAAAGCCATTATAGCATTAGTATTCATTGTTCTATTTATAAATGCAAAACAATTTAGCATTAACGCAATGCTGTAATTGGAAAAAACACATTCAGGAAGGTCCAACACTTAAGCTATTTCTTTTAATACTGACTTATGTACATTGCAAATTCTGTACATTTTACTCACACTAACAACAAATATTAAAGGTTTACAAGCAACAACGAAACAGATAAACATGACCTGGAACACAATTTTGTAAGACTTTAACCAGCAAAATCCTGGGTGTTCTCAACTTCAACTGTAGTCATTAGGAGTTGAGGGTTTTCTATGCTTCACAGGAGGCACTCAACACCTTGAAATTCCAGCCCATACATTTCACCACCACAACACAGATAAATGCTTCACTTCTGGAGTGTATGAAACTTGGCAGCTGTTTCAACATGCACAGTAATGTTATACAAAAGTTTAGGACAGGAAATGAATACCACATAACTGAAAACACAAAAAAGCAGTATCACGTCTACCTTGATTCTACCACATACTGGAATTTAACAAGACATTTTTAACTATCGCAAGAAGTTAGAAACATCAGTTTTAGGTCTTCATTGAAAGACATCACACATCCAGAGGCAATACCGCCCCCCCCCCCCCCCCAAACAGCATTCTGAATCTCTTGGCTCTGTACTGAACTTAAGAAGGATGGGGGGAGTGACACCTACAGAAACAGCCACCATCATCTGCAGTTTTTGTTGGAAGTCTCCCATCTACTTACTAACCAGGCCCAGTCCTGCTTAGCTGATCTGATAATATCAAGCCCTAGGTGGCACAAGCACATTGTGGACAGACGTGAATTTGATAAGCATAGATGACAGATACAGTAGAATCTCAGAGTTACAAACTGACCCGTCAACCACCCCTCATTAGGAACCAGAAGTAACAATCAGGCAGCATGGGGCGGGGGAGCAGCAAATACAATACAGTACTTTTTAAAAAGTAAACTATTAAGAAAAATAAAGGGAAAGCAGCATTTTTCTTCTGCACAGTAGAGCATCAAAGCTGATTAAGTCATTGTTCAGTTGTAAGCTTTTGAAAGAACCACCAGGATGTTTTGTTCAGAGGTACAAACATTTCAGAATTACTAACAACTTCCATTCCCTGGGATTCTACTGTATTCTAAATCAGAGAGTTAAGAGAGCAGATAGTCTTTTGAAGCAAATTAATTCCCTTCCATTTCTAAACATATTACCAACCCCATTAACATGTCCCTTCTACAGGTTAAGTTACTGAATTCATGGGAAGGTGCCAAAACACCCCCTCATATATGGATGAGTATCACTTATCTGGATATATCTGACTGGCTTGCCCTTTATTATCCACCTACTCAAATGTTGAACAGCTTAAGAGTTGGTCACTATACAATATATGTCCTTTTAAATAAATTACCAAGGATATATTTCTCTAAAATCTCATCAGAGTTTGAACACTGGTAATACTTCCGTCTAATGCCGCTGATTCAAATATCAAAAAGTGTTATGCCCTTTCAGATTCAGTCCCTGCCTTGATTTGAAGAATACCAATTTGACAACAGCTAATCCAAAAACTATGCATAAACTTTCTAAATTCAACTATGTCCTGACCAAAACCTTGTTTTAGCTCAGTTTAATGCTAAAAATGACTACAAATTACTTAGGAGGAAAGTAGTATCTATGAACAGTTTCAAAAGAAAATTAAATCCAATTAATGTAAAACCAGATAAAAGATTATGTGAACTCGTCATTAATATTTAGATTGCAGATATGTCTACAAGCTCCAACAGGGGTTACAATCCTATTGTGCTAGGTAACTAACAGCCTTGATCGATTGATCCTTCAGCACTCACATAGATTGCGCTAATCACAACACGCCTTCCATTCTTCTCTTATTGTGGCTTTTCTTCTCCATGTGAGGCCATGCCTTTTCACAATAAAATCTTCCTCGTTCTTCGGAGATTGGCCGAGCGGTCATTTCAGGTGCCGTGGGTACCACTCAGCAACAGTTGTAGTTTGATTGTCAATGAGCCTAGCTATGTGACTGGCTCATCGCATTTTGCTTTACCTGCTTTCAACGACAACGTCCTGCACTCCTATTCTCCTCTCTGCTCACTTCACTGGGAACTCAATCACGGACTGAAATCCCCAGAATTCTTCTTTTCATCGCCCTCTCCATAACAGACAGTTGTTGCTCCTCTATCTTCATCAGCACCCATGTTTCAGTGTCGTACAACATTGCCAGCAGTACTGTTGAGCTGAAGAAGTTGCACATGTTGCCTTGTTGATACTTCCTTGGAGGACATCCTTGATAGAACTGAATGCGAACCAACCAGCTTTCTTCATGAGAGTTCACCTTCCTGATCGTAACATGTTAATTTCTTGGCTCAAATAGGCATATTGTTCAACTTCTGCTATTTGTTCTCCCTTCACTATTATTTGGGCTTTTGGTAACACATCAGACCACATAAATTTTGTTTCAGAACAGTTCATTTTCAGTCCGACTTGGCTGCTTTTTGTGTTGAGTTCTTACAGCATTTTTTGTAGTTTGATACTCTTTTTGACAATCAATATGATATCACCGCAAATTTGAGTTTTAACTGCTATCTACTGATGCGGATTCCACCTTTCCAGTTCATCTGTCTCATTACCATTTTGAGGAAGGCTGTGAAGAGTTTCAGTGAAACTCTCTCCTTGCTTCATACCAGTTTTGACTGGAACGCAAAAGAGTGTGATACAGAATTATATCCATAATGCAGTCAGTGATAATGTCTGACAGTGATGATAGAAAACTGTATTCTCCAATAGGTCCTACCATGCTATTAAGGTGTCAGACCAGCAATCAGGGCAGAGACAGTTGTCCTTCTTGAGGTTGGGTGCTAGCTAAATTGAAGCAGTAAATGTACCATTGACAGCACAGCCAGTGGGTGGCTGAAAAAATGGTGAAAACATCACAAAAAATGGGATCCAGTTCTGTACGTGTCCCTCGGTCCATCCTGTGGCAGCAGTGCGGATGCAAACAACATGGACAATTACAAATAAGTAATAACAAGGACTTTATCATCAGGAATTTGTGTGTTTGTTTACAACAAAGACTCCACAACTGCACAAACTGATCTTTAAAAACCGAAAGAGCAGCTGGGATTTTGTTTTGCTTGTTTTAAAGTTATTTATTAAAAACTTCCATGGCTCTGCATACTTCTTCTATTGCCATTATTTAATGTTGTCAAGCACAGTTTCCTGTAATACATGTCCCTGATGCCTTTGAGAAGCCTCATGAAAAGCACAGGGATAAATTTTACATTAGACAAGCATACACTATAAAATAAAAGCTCAACGTCCTTGGGTGTGGAACATATTTTTTACAACAGCTGTATCGCTCTCATGTGGCTGCTGACAATTACTGTCAAGCTTTACAAGAGGTAGTTTTGATTGAAGAGGTAATGTTTTATTTATACGTAACTTATTTTGCAGTTTAAAAATTAGCTATTGAGACAGCAATTGCAACGCTTCAAAGCTGAAATCTATCTATGGTGTCCCAGTTGGCTATTTTACAGTGTGCCAACAGAGCTAAAATGTCACTACATATCATGCCATTCTATGAGGCATCTGTGTTATTTTAAGATGAGAAGATAAACTCCAGCCAACTTCACATTGTTTCCTTGCATCCTTCTCTCCATGGCCACAGACACTGCTTAAAATAAATTTACAAGAACAATGGCACCACCTTTTAAGTGCTTGCTAACAAGTCTCTTAAATTCCAAATCTTTATTGACCTATGCAAATCAGTCAAGGTTAGAAAGCGTCTGAAAGATTTCCACTGAACTACACAAAGAAAACTGAACTTTTCAGATGTTAATAACTGAGTGTGAAATGTTTGTGGGAGACAATGTTCTGTTTCATATTTTAAAGTTATTGCATTTAACATGAAGGCACATCCAAGTTTGCTAGACCACGAGATGAAAAGATCATATATTATATCAGCTGATACAACCTTGTCAATGAATACCAAGTCTCAAACTGCTGAAAATAGTTTGATAACTAAACATTTGCTAAAACATTATGTTCATTTAAGTCAGGAATTTTCACTAAACATTGTTTGCCATGCCACAATTTTTGTTGCTCGGTCTTCAGGACCTTTCCCTCAAAGTATTCAGATTTTTTATTTTAAATGATTCTTTTTAAAAATGATGTATAAAGAAGTTTGTGCAACAAGCATTTCATATGATGAAAAACTGGGATGCCTCACAAATTCCATTACTGACAAACACTGGATTCAAATTGATTGGAAGCAGTCTGGGTTAATCAGGCAGTTTAAAACCTTGAACAGTTCCACTTGATGGGACTTCACAGAGGCTGTGAAGGAGAAAGAATCACAGCTTCCACCACTGCCATGGCAAAGGAGCATTATGATGCTTTAGAATTTAGATCACAAACAGACCAATTGCTGAAACTCTGCCAGCAGAAATTCCATTCTCTCTCCTCCACCTTACGCCCACTTGGCGAATTAGCAAACCATGGCAAACTGTGAGGCTAGTACAGAGAGAAGTGGCATCCGGGCACAGGAGATGGCACTGATGGGAGTTTCTGGCTTTCCCTCTCCACATGCTTTACTCACTCCCTCTCTGGATAGCGACATGATGAACAGCAAAAGCCTGAAAGACTACACAAGGAATATGGGAAATATTAAAATAAAGTTAACCATGAATTCCCCTGCATGGTACTTCCATTGTGTCTGTCTTATTTTTTTAGTAGCATTTGAATACATTGAAAGAGAGACAAGTGATAACTTAAATGGCTGGTGAGTCATCATGTAAAGAATGGGTAAAAATGAAAAGAACAGGTCTGCCATAGGTATTATCAGCTGAATTCTTAGATTTTGTTTTTCGGGTAAAATCATGTAGGTGATTCAGACAATGAACAGGATTAATAAAAGGTGATGTTGCTGAAGTCTGTGGCTACCTTGGCTCACCCTGGTAATTCCTCTTGGTCCCAAAGTGTGTAAATATTATCCATTCTATTTCTCTTACTAACAGAGAGACAGTCTCCAACATTGAATGTACACAAAGTCAGCCAAAGCTGCAGATATAATATACACGTTTTTAAAAATTGCTTTGATAGTAAGTATATACTGATTGACAAAATGCATCTCCATGCAAAATGGCACTGCAAACTGCTACTTTCATGCTCTCTTGCTATAAGTTTTCTTAAAAGAAAAAAAAGTCAATGGTTCCTTCATGTCATTTATTCTGACCTTGAGCAGATGTCTTTTGTGTCTGCAAAATAGCAGCTAATTTCAGAATTAGCATAGGGCCAACCCTGCAAATGTGTCTTGGGAGGTGCTGAATGTCTTGAAGTTTAGAACGTCAATGGTAGTTGAAGGCCATCTGTACTTCCAGGGGAGAAGCTCTGCACCTTCAAGGAGTCCCACATTTTGTGGACTATTGCTCCATCTCTCTACAGGCCAGACTAATGAGAACTACCATGTTTTATGGGCAACAGTTCTAAACGGCAGAGCTATACACAGTTTATAATGCATTATGAAAAAAAATCTATGAAACACTCATTTCATCTGAAATTCTCTGTGTCAGTATTAAAGATTAATTAATATGCCTAACTAGAGACTGTGTGAATATATTACACAGGTTACACATAGTGAACAAAGCATTTTAAATTTTCATCTTTAGCAATTTGTTTTATTGCCAGCACCCTTGGTTGATGAGCCAAACTAAAATCTGGCCTTTTTTTTTTTTATTTAGTACAAGACAACATGTGTAAGTTAGAGACCAAGGAGTCCATCCTTCCTGCTAAGGCAAAAACCTGCTAGCTTAAATACAGTCTCATGGTCACAGGAAACAATTTAATAATTTCCCCCAAAATTCTCCACCACAACATTGCATGAACATGCTTTACCAATAAGTTCGCCTAAAGTAATTTTAGAATACAATTGCCTATGGTACCTGTGTATATGGTCTGCTCTGTATTTACTGTAACAATTTCACGCGTCCACTGCTATAGGTAGGACCCTACCAAATTCATGTTCCATTTTGGTTAATTTCATGGTTAAAGGTTTTTAAAAATCAAATTTCTAGCAGTTTCAGATATTTAAATCTGAAATGTCACAGTATTGTCAACATAGTGTCAAAAGTATTTTTACACTAACAGGTCCTGACCCCAAACAGAGTGATGGGGGGAGGCAAAGGGTCACCAGCCTACTGCAGCAGGGGGTCATGGTATTATCACCCTTACTTCTGTGCTGCCACTGTTCATAAGCGCCAAACTTTTACTTAATTAAAGCTACTTGAATTCTGAACATTTTTTTCCAAACTTGGCAACACACATTTTCTCCAATGTAGACTACCTATTGAACATGCCAAGAATGACGTTCTAAACATGAACAATATGAATGACCCAAGTGCAAAGATAGCATATGAATAACATTATTGGACTAAATTGATGCTTATCAAAGGAGCTGTACTCATCTGAGGACAGGATGTGGTCCTTCAAGTGATTTTTTTCATTTTCAGGTAACTCAGCTAAGCTACATTTTACAGAACAAGAGAAAAAAAATCCTTATCTGAGTTGAATAGAAAAAACACCAATCATTTTCATCCAAAAAGGATTGACAAAGTCAGAAGGACCAAAATAAAAGGTTTAGCACAGAAACACTTCTTCATGCATAACTAACATTGTGATGTTTAGGGTGCCCATATTCTCAAAACAGATGTGACTATCATTTCAGCTTCCCGTCTTTAGTATACCACGTGTATCTCTGTTTCTGTTTTCTCCTACCCCAACACCATCACTCTAAGCCTATCTCCTTTGTTTTTATTTCCTCCTCACACTTCTGCCTTAATCCTACTTAATTTTTCCTCCTCCTACCATTTATCATATCTCGTGTTTTCTCTAATTTCTTTTCACTCAATTGTTTCTCTCTATTCCGCAGGCTCTCTCCCTGATCTAACCTGATATGGACGATTTTTGAATGGCAGGCCCGTGCTTGCTCCCCACCCGGACCTCCTTTCCTCCAGGCTTTTCTGTCAAGTAACAAACAGTACCATACATAATGTGGAGTACGAGAGCCAGTGTTTTTGAAGTAGTTTTGATGCCAGGATATTAGAGAGACACGGTGTGTAAGCTCGAAAACTTCTCTCTCTCACCAACAGAAGTTGGTCCACTTAAAAGAAAAATATATTACTTCTCCCATTTTGTCTCTCTAGTACCAGAGCCAGGACAGACCCAAGTGTCCTTTCTTCTGGCTGGCTGCTATCACAGCCAAACAGTGCTACTAAGGCTAAACAGCACAACAGAAACAGATGTTTTTAGGTTTATATGGGCAGAGGGAAAAATCAGGAAAAAAAATCCCACTTTCATCATCTCAGGTAATACCATCGAACAGTTCCTCAAAATTAGGAAAAATCCAGCATCTATGAGGCTTAGCCCTGGTCTACACTGCGGGGTTGTTGACCTAAGATATGCAACTTCGGCGACGAGAATAGTGGAGCTGAAGTCGACGTATCTTAGGTCGACTTACCTTGCGTCCTCATGACATGGGGTCGCTCCCCCATCGACTCCCCTTCCACCTCTCATCTTGGTGGATTACAAGAGTCGAAGGCAGAACGATTGGAGATTGATTTATCATGTCTACACTAGATGCGATAAATTGATCCCCGATAGATGGATCACTACCCGCCAATCCCGCGGGTAGTGAAGACGTAAACTTAGTTACCTATACAAATGCAAACACACCCGCCCAAATATTCATTTAACTGTCAAATTAAATTGCTGGTCTTATGAATTAATGAGAACTTGTAGAAAATGACAATTGTAAAGCTGTTACTTTCCTCCCAATATTTGGAAAGAGAATAACCAATATCTTACTATGCCATGGCTGGGGAAAGTTAACCATCAGTTACAGGCATATTTATGAATTCAAGTGTTTCAAAGACTGAAGTGAAAATATTATACATTAAGTTTGCAAATATAAAATGAGAAAGTTACATGCAATATATAACACTGATTTCACTAAATTCATAAAGCTGTTTCACATCAGAAATATAAATTTCATTTCAGATTTCATGTAAGAAAAAAATATCATCGTAATCTAAAATCATGAGTTATATCTGCTCTCAATTATGCTCACAAAAACATTCTTCAGCTTTCTAAAAATCAGCAGTGCATCTCTAACAGGCTATTACACACACACACAATTTCTAGTCTTTCATTGTGCAAGTTCATTAGTTGTAAAAGTTCTAGATAAAATATAAGAAATGTTTCATCTCTCGGTTTCATTAGAAGTTGAAACCTACTGTACTTACCCCCTTAGAGCACATTAATGTGAAATAAGAGTAAGACTGAAAATCTTGTGTTAAGGTTTATGAAAGTTCCATGATTCTGTTCACGTTCGTATGTAATGCTGTGGACACATGCTGCTTTGTACGGCAGAGGTCAGTTATAATTCCACAGCAGCATACAGGCAGAAAAAACACAACCGACTCTTAGACATTTAATTGTTCTACTAGAGTTAATTATTCAGATCACAAAACTTCAAACTACCTGCAGACATAACATAAATAGGACTGCAAGTTTGTATGCATACATGTGAGACACATACATACACATACTACAGATCATATTCGTTTTCATTTTCCTTAAACTTCTATTTTTGTAGACTCACAACTTCTCCCACATTTTACACATGTACCAACCTAGTTCTTCCAATGTTCAGGTTAAATATTTTTACATATAATATTACATTTCATGGGAAGAAAGTTATGGTAGCCAAACTGACAGCGTATCAAAACTGAAGGGAAAAAATGCTGAACAGTCACTAAGTTTAAGGTTCACAGGGCCCTAAAAGGAATATTAAGATCCAGAAATGTTAAAGCATGTAAACCTGTTGTGAATTTAAATGTAATGGAGAGACATTTAAACCATTTACAAGTTCACATTTAGTCAAGAGACTAAACTCAGCTGAGTTACTCATTCAACAAGAATGCTGAAAAACCTTCAAGACCAAAATTTACTCGAAAACTTTACAAAGCACAGAAAATGAAAAGTTTTGCTGCCATCAACTTCAATTATCTCAATTCTAAGCCACACAAACACACAACGTGATTCTACTTATAACAGAATAAGATTATGCAACACACACAAGAATCCAAATTCAGCTGTGGTCAAATATGCAGAACTTTCATGAACTTCAATACGAGACATGCCAGTTTACATAAAGATTGAATTTTATCACAACTAAGGACAATTACCTCTTCAAGTATATGGCACCATCTCCCACTCTAATTGATCTTGCAATACTTTACATCACACTTTTCAAAAACTTTCAGGAAGAACAAGTTTTAAAGATCTGTGGCTCTATATACTAAAACAGTTTACAATAAAAATGTTTTTAATTCTAATGAAGACTTATGCTTCTTGACATTCTAGTTTCTCCAATTGATCAAAATTTACTAAGTTCACTTAAAATCTATGCACTCATATTCTTGCCTTTCTTCCATTGTTCCTTCTCGTTATACCTATTTTGCTCTAATTCCATCTCTTTCTGTAAATCTAATCTTTTTTAAACTCCTGTAGACTAGAAGGAAAAAAAAATTCTATCATTACCTTCAATTTTGTGGGAGGTCATGTAAGTTCCTGGAGAGAGGGAAAATGCCAGAACATTTTTATCTTTTCTGTCATATTCTTACTTTGCTCAGTCAACATTTCTTGCTCTTTGCAGTGTTATATTATTTTCCCTATTGTTCCCTTTCTGTTCTGTCCTTCTATACTCCCAACTTCATAATCTGTCCTCAATCACCCTGCTTTCACCCACACCTTCCCCCTCAAAGGGGTGGCGGGGGGAAGCAGAAAATGAAGTCCATTACTCTGTTAAGTTCAAATAGGTTTCATGTATTTATTCGAAGAATTAGTATATGAATAGCACATTGATTAAGTGTGCTGGTGATAATCTATGTTTTCAGTTAATAATAAATCATGGAGAAGAATTTCAGGGACACTGGATTGATTTCAACACAAGAGGAAGAGTAGGAGGAGTTTAGGTGGCTTATATGCCATGGGAAAAGGACCATCTTTTTCTAACTTAGCTTTGTGCAAGTGCAAACCTAGAGCCCCAGCAGCTGATGAGAGGTTCAAATAAGAAAAAAAACCGAATACGGCTCTAGCAATGGAATGAATTGCACATAAAGGGAAACTGCAACAGCTTGGTTAAATAGTAGTCTGATATAACTAAATTAAGGTTAGTATAAATCCATGCCCTTGGAATCCAGATTTGAATCCAAACTTCACCTTCATTCAATAGTATGTGGATCTAGAACAAACTCATGACAGAATATAAAAAGGTATTTACATTATATAAAAATGAATAATGAAAGCTAGTCATTCCCTGTTTACCTTACTACACAGCAAGAAAAAAGGAAATACAATACTTGTTGACTCTAAACTTTCTTGCCTTCAACTTCATCAAGAGGAAATATTTGTTCTTCACACAGCTTAGTCTACCTGTATAATTTGCTATGGATTGCTCTGAAATAATGAGTAACGGTAAATATATTAAAACACACTGAGAACACCTAGATTTAATTATTAGCTATAGGATTATTTTGGATAATTCAACAGTTGCTTCCTGCTTCAGCACATCATATTTTCTTCCCCATTCAAAGTTAGGAAGGAATCTCTTCCTCGGCAACTCAGTATTTCTTCTCTCATGGACTTTTTCTTCTTTCCTCTGAATTATCAGGTACTGGCTGTAACCAGTCTGGGTACAAGACTGGTTAGAACAATGATCCGATATGTTCTTAAATCAACAGAATCTACTCAACCATTTTCAGAGTCTAATATTGCTTTCAGACTAAAAACCTAAATCTTCTTGTAAATGTATTAAAAATTAAATAAAGATACAGGCAATAATTAATCTGAGAAGGAAGACACAGAAGACAGAAACAGAAGACACAGAAGAAACTTTTAGTTACAAAACTATTTCTTTTATTCAAATTAACTGATGATGGGGGGAGAGGGGAGGAGGTGCAGAGAAGAACTAAAAAAACCCAGCTGAGTAAGTTTTAATCCATGAAGATTTTAGGAACAATTACTCATAACAGTCAACTCTGGCTACCTTATTATGAATATTAGAATATTTTCACTTATGTAACATTTCTTCTGATAACCTCAAGGTATTCTACAAACCCTGGATCAAATTAATCAAGATTTCTTGAAAAGTAGTTAAATATAATCACCATTTAATAAATGGCTTTGATTAGAATAATATTCACTTCTTTACATTTTGGATGCCAGGTAGCCTTAGGGCTTCAAGGTACCAGGCCTCTCTCTACATCTCCCTGCTTAACCATGCTGCTCCCCTCCCACCCAGGGGTAGAGGCGTAGTGGGGAGGAAGGTAATCAAATAGAGCCAACTACAGCCCCCATGACTTCTTAACAAAATTTTATTGCAGCTGACTGAATGTCAGCCAGCTGGGAAATAAAGGCTGCCTCTGTGTTAGGATGTCAGGTGAATAAGTCCTTGGGTCACTGCAATGAGTGTCATGGCTATATATGGGAACAGACCCGCTATGGAATGGCTCATCTGGCATTCCACAGCTACCAAAGAGGAAATACTTTCTCCTCAGAATAGGAAGTTGCCTCTTCTAATTATGAAGCAGAGGCTCTGAAGCATTGCTATGTACATGTAGTTTTCAAGAGACTTGTTAGATTTGCATAATGAAGAATTTTTAAAAACTACTTTAGAAATAAACATTCTGCAACAATACTGTTAGAGGTACTTCTAATTAAAGAGCACTTAGAAACCAGCAACCAAGGGACGGTCACTGTGAACCTCAGACATCTAAACAATACCGGTATTAGCACATATTTTTGTTTATATCCAACAAAACCAATGAAAAAGTGTTCCAAACAACAGGAATGCAAAAGCAACCTCAAAAAACAAACAAAACTGACTACAGTGGTATGTAATCTGGAGACAGTTACTGAGCAGTGGTCACAATACTATTACCACTAGTTACTATCACAATGTAGTTATTTGTATATTGCATTTCAACTTGCAAGTTGGCTCTTTCCATAAGAAATAAATATATCCATATGAAGTACATCAGATGATTCCCTACAGTCCACAGTGATATTATCCAAACTCAGCCTTTTAGAATTCTGATACACAGCTGAAAATTATTTGAATTTGCAGAAAGTTATTTCAATTAAAAAGAAGTTTACCATTAACATGCCTTTATATCATTCTCACTCTGCACTTAGAATACAGTAGGGCCTGATCCTCAAGTGGGGTAAGTCAGTGGAACTCCACTGAAGTTAGTGGAGTATGCCAATTCAGATGAGCTGAGTATCTGTCCCGATTTCACTGAAGTTCCCTATTTGGCATAAAATATTAGAAATTATTTATAACATGGTTTATTCTTGTCTACAGCGCAAACGACATTTTAAAAGAAGGTTGGAGTACAACTATATTAACTTGGAGCTTCACCACACTTTTAGTGTAGACAGACCTTTAAGTGAACTATTAAAATAATTATCCTAGGCTAGCACTAATTTTCTCACAAACTCTCATTAGTTTTCAACTAACAATACAACTGTTCAGTTCTCATCTAGCTGATTACATGACACCCTTAGGGTAATGTCTGAGCACCCCTCCACACATGTAAAAAATAAAAGGAACTCTTTCTTCCTCCTCCTGAAAAAACAGGCTGATAAGTTTGGTTTTGTTTGAACGTTTTTGTGTAGGCGCGTGCGCATGTGTGTATTGAAGAATGGCAACTGGGGGCGGGGGGAGGGATAAGAGGGGAAGAGTCACATGACCCTGCCAAAATGTGGGAGAGGAGAGTGAGAAAAGGCCAGCAACCAGTGGGGCCAGAAGCAGAAGGAAAGAGAATGGGGCCAAAGCTTCTCCTTTTCTGGCTACGCTGCCCAGCTGCTATATTTCCCCACTCCCAAGGGAGAGTGTGGGGATCCTGGACTGGGGCAGAGAGGAATCACATGGTAAGGCCACGTGCCGCCCCTTTGGCAGGTGCCCCCTTTGTGTCCCACTGCCCACTAATTACCAGTTCCATGATCATCCATCTCTTGTGAGAATATCGTCCTTTGTCTAGGTCCAGCTCTTGTGGAAGTTCTGTCTTATGTGTTTTCAGCCCTTCCCCACTGACAATTTTATTCCTCCAGTGAAGGGTGACTATCATAGGAGCTCATGGCTGCAGATGGAAGAGTGACCTCAGTTAGCATAGGCCAGCTCCAAGCAGGACTCTGAATATCAGCGAGTATCAAATCTAGGACTGGATTTTGTTCGAGGATCCAGGGCAGACCTGCACAACAGTGGAGCAATGTATTCACAGGCTGCTGAATTCTTGAACTTAGCTACTTTAACATGGCTTGTTTGTTTCTTTTGTAGGGTCAAGTTGGGAATTACACTTAGTGATAACCATTTATTCATCAAAACTAAATAGTTAACAGCTGCAGTATCAATGAACAGGACTAAAAGCATTCACTATTATTTCTAATCAGCGATTACTATGGTTTATCCTACCAGAAGAATGTATGTGTGAGGAACCCTTAGAAGCAAAACCATAAATCTGTCTAAATTACTGTGACACGGGTTTTTCTAAAATCACTCTTTAAACTTCCTTTTTAAATCTCCAGAGATGCGTCAAAAAGATGAATGATTCAAGACTTCTTCCTTTCGTTCACTCATTCTTTCTCTTACCCCATATAACCAGTCTGGTATTTCTACAGCCCCACTACCATCAGTCACTGAAACAGCTGGATGAAAACAAAGTATTCCTAAGCACAGTAAAGTTAAGTGTGTACATTAATTTAGAAGTTGGATGAAAAGTTTTATAGTTCTGTTAACATTCTTCTCACAGTTGGTGGTACTCAATATTTTCCATATACTCACATTTTATTTCTTCTTTTTCTTCAGTTTAACTCATCCTCCAGCACAGTATCTTCTATATACTTTTATACTCTATCAGTGGTTCCCAAACTTTATTGGTTCACATACTACATTCTTAAAAAAAAAAAAAGTTGTGAAGTCAATTGATGGACCATCAAGCTCCCACGCAACAGTTTGGGCATCCCTACTCTACATCTCTTGTGTCTCTAAAGATTAATGCAGTACCCTGGACATTTCCTAACATAATGTGCCATTTCATGAGCCAGTACCACTTTCCCCATTCCCACTCCCACTTATTGTTTTGCAGACATGCAGAAGTATCCCATCAAACTGCTGACCTTTCATTTCAATTCCTCCCACCCCTTTCATTTTTACCCCACCAAGTCTCCTTTTGAACCTAACTGCAAGCCTTTCATTTGTCAAGTTCGCTTAGCTGCAGCACGTCTTGTGGTTTTTCAAATTGCTAGTTAGTACGAAGCAAACGCTGTTCACCACAAAAAATATTTTAATCCCAACTGGACGCAAGAACTGTGCCCTTCCATTTATTTAGTTTGCTGATCAGACTTTCTGTGTCACAGCATTGTCAGCAAAACCCGTTTGGCTGTTGAACTAAATGGTACTAACATCAGATTGCGCCTCAAGGGAAACGTGTATAAACTCATGCACTAGGACACTTTAGCATGAAAAAAAAAACAAATAACCTTCAGCTTTTTAGTTAGCCTTGTATCCTTGTAACTGCTGTTTATCCCAGATCACTTATCTTCAAAAGTTGGCAGAATATGATAGATAAAAGGAAAAAAAATTCAAGTACTTGGGTTATACTGAATAAAGAACACACAAAGGCCTGTGGACTTCAGAAAATCCACTGGGACAGGAAAAAAAGTCTGGTTCATTTAAGAAACGTACAGGCAAGATCCTGAGGTTTATCAAATCAGCTATCTGTGCCACAGTACGCCGATAAAAAAGAACTATTCTTCAATCACATGACAGTCAAGGACTTTGCCTGTCTTTTTAAACCATTGCAACCTATGCTCAGAGAAGGAGGAAGTCTCAGACAGCAAGACTGGTAACAGCAGACTAAAGAAAAAAGCCTACAAGCTACTTTTCTATACTTTTGCTTTCAGAAGTGCTGGCAGCTCTCTTCCAGCAAAACTGGAAATGGATATATACAAGTCGTGCAATAGCTTCGTGAGTATAGTTCACATAGGCATTATGTGGAAAAAGGTTTCTGTGGCTGAGGTCTGTCTATGCTACAGACTTATATAATTATGTTGCAGGGATGTGACAAATCTACCCCTTAGGTTGGTATAACTACAGTCACTAACCCCCTGGGTAGGCACTGCTAAGTCAGCAGAGGAGCCTCTCCCGTCAACATACCTACTGTGTCTCATGGAGATGGATTAATTAACCAATGTGAGAGCGCTCTCGTCAGCTTAGAGCATCTTCATTCCAGTGCAGCGTTTTACGTTTAGACTTACCCTTAGATTCTTCTGCAATATGCAGAAGGCAGACTAAAAGCTATTTTGCAACCAACATACAGATTTAAACACTTTATTAAAGCTATTGTTAAAAATATTATATAATAAATAGGTTTGGAAAAGAGTGTCTGTACATCTAGGTACAGTGCTTAGATTATCCACAAATACAAAGTTTGTTTTAAAAAGTCATATGATACACAGAGTACATAATCAGCAATAACCCAAATTTAGATTAATAGATTTAACAATCCAGTTTAGATATTAAAATATGAATACTTGGGTACATGACTCATGAAAAGTTGTACAGAGGTTTGGTTGTGGAAAGCAAAATATATCGATGAGTGGAGACTGCCCCTCAATAATTGAGAATTAGGTTTGTTGTCCATTTAGAAAACACAATCCATACGGAAACTATTTCAGTTATTTTCCTGATGGCGCTTCTCATCGGAACTCCAGATCATCCCTCCTCGTATTGAGGATATCCGGTGATGAGTTCTATATAGATGTCCCCCGACCAATACCCCAGACGGACCTACCCCAGACTGATCTTATCCCCGTGTCCCCCAATACATCCCCAGTCTGTGCTACTCCATTCCTATACCCATCCCTCACTAAGGTCTTAACCTCTCAGCAACCAAGTCAGGTAGCTTCCCCATTGTCACGGACTCTAGCAGAGAAAACATCGAGAACACACACACACAAGATAGCCTCTCTGCTCCAGTTTCTGATGCCTTGCACCATATCACCACCCAGAAACCACAAAAGCAATTTTAGGAAAAGTCCAGCTCAGCACCTAAGCACTGGACTCTAAAGCATACTCTGCATGGACAGTCTTTGGAGAATTTTGGTGACAAACCCCTAATGAACATGTAATTTTCAGAGATGGTGATTTTCAGAGATTTATAATTTGGCCAAATTTGGGAGGATTTTCAGATAGACAGAAAATGCGTTCTTTAATTTCAGGTTCCTGCTCCAAAATATGGAAGAACTAAAGCTTCCCAATTAAATACAAAAATGTAACATTGGCAACACTTTTTCCCCCTAAGCCTTATTTTCAGAAATAGCAGAACTGTTTTTGTTGAAACATTCCATAAAAGCCTGCGGCAGACACTCAGCATGGAAAATTTCAGCCTGAATGGTTAAAGTAAAACAGGCAGTGCTGCCAGTTCTAGTTATAATAAAGTCATCATCCTCAAAGCACAATGGCAAATTTTATAAGAGGTCTTTGGCAATTGTATTCTTTAGTTGATTCATTTTGCAGCATTAGCCTTGACACTTGGGGCTTAATCCTTCCATTTAAGTCAAAGGAACAATGGTGGATATGAGATTTAGATCAGGATACTAGTGATGGAGAGAGATTCACAAGACTGCCAATTGGAACCTCTAGATTTTCCTGGGACTGCCAGCAACTTGCTGTGTGACCTACAACAAATCCTTTAATATTTCTGTTTCTCTGCTTAATCATCACTGTAAAGAAAAATCTCTTTTGAAATAAGAAGTATTATCTAATTAATTAATGTTTATGAGCAGCTTTTAAGTCTTTGGATGCATAGGGCTACAAGTGCAAAGTATGAAGAATTATAATGAAAGTTGGATTCCAGGAAAGGCTGGCAGAGAAGATATTAGCCATGCACTGTCGAACTAAAAACAAAACATAAAAACCCACAAATAACTTGTTTGATTTGCTCACAACTGAATTGTTGTTTGAAACAAGGTAGACGGTCTCTTATTTTCTTTAGGTAAATATGTGCATAAGCACAACAATCTTTTATAAACAGTAATTAAAACTAAAGAAAGAATTCCTATGTATGGGAAGGGAAGATGACTAGTAAATCAAAGTTGGACAAAAGTAAGAGTACCTCTCATCATAAGTTTCTTAAAAGATTACCTTTACGCAGCTCATGGGGGGAAAAAATCCCTACACAGTGGCCTAAAACTCAAACCTGACAGTAAGAGGTTTAACCATCACTTACAGCGAAAGGCATATTGTTGATAGTTTCAAACGGTTCAATGGCTTGTTTTCCTTCATTTATTCTTTTATGTTGCTTATTAAATTTGCTCAACCTGTCACTATTACTCAGCTGTTAAGGGTGTTCTCACACACCCCTTCTACGACAGGGTAGCTTTTGAACCCTTTAGATTAGAATCTTAAGACTTCAGTTTCCCAATGTATTGTTATATGAAAAAACCCCAAACAAATACCAAAAACAGAGTGACCACCAGAGACGCAATAGGGGACAAAGAGCAGATAATCTTGCACCGTGTTGGACAAGACACTTAGGCCTGGGCTACACTTGGGGTGGAGTTGACCTAAGATATGCAATTTCAGGTACGCTCTTCACATAGCTGAAGTCAGCATACCTTAGGTGACTTACCGCAGTGTGGATGGCCAGGTGAGTCTACTGCTGCCGTTCCTGGGTCGACTCCGCTTCCGCCTCTTGCGGTGGTCAAGTTTTGGCGTCGACGGCGAGTGAACGCTAAGATTGATTTATCGCATCTACAGCAGACGCGATAAATCGATCCCCCTATAGATCAATCACTGCCCACTAATCCAGCGAGTAGTGTAGACAAAGCCTCAGCAAGACTAAGGGTCAGTTCCCCATCTGTAAATTGGGAATACCACTTCCTCTCTCCCAGTGCTTGTCTATATCATTTATTTAGATTGTAAATTTTTCTGGGCAAGAAATGTCTCTTATTGTGCATTTGCCTAGCAGAATGGGACAAACAACAACAACAAATTCAGAGTATGATAAGCAGCAGCAAAGGACCCTATCTGAAATGAGTTGGAATTGGAACTGTTTCCTTATATATCATGGTTCAAATAATTGGATTGGCCAGGTGGAGAACAACCATTTTAGCTGTGACTGCTGGTGCCAAATATGCTGTAACAATACGCCTTTTTCTTAGGCATGGCAGGATTAGGATAATGTTCTCTTGCTATGCCTTGGTTACATAAATAACCTGAAAATATCAAAGAAGAGGAGTCCAGCAGGAAAAAGTCCCACTACTGTCAATTTCCAGTTTTATCATGAGGCATGTGATACTCAATGTTTTTCTTAAAAGGACAACTGCTGGAATTAGATCACTTTTTTTTTTTAAATCAAGAAAGAGAATTCTAGTTTTGATGGGTTGTGGGAGAAAAGGCTTGAAAACATGAAGCAAGTGTACAATAAAGGCTCAGAAAGCAAATATAAAGATGGATTTAAAAAATCATGACTTTCTCAAGCCTTATTCATGAGTTCTCAATACTTGAAACTGGCAACACTGGGGCCAATTCTTCAAGGACAAATCCAGACTTATGCAATTATCCATCTGAGAGCTCAAGTCTCAGAAGCACCCAGTCAGAACAAGGTTCCAGCTTCCCCATAAGAGCGGCGATTAGTTAAATCTAAGTTTTATCATTAAATGTTACTTCAGAAGTTTAATTAACCCAAAAGTGAGGTAGTTACCTCACCATAGAGCTATTGGACACCATGCCTAATACATTCATGAGTTTACATTCTAAGTACAGGCTTGACACAGTGGAGGATGGGTTAAAGAGACAATTGGGATCAATAATAACTGGACCTTGTCAATGAGAGCTGTGGCTGTTCAGAATCTCTAAAATCTAGCATTCATTTTTGTACGAACCCGTGTGAGAGCTGCTAACAGGAGCTTACAGACAAGCTGTGCACAAACAAAGGCAAACCACCAGACGCAGCCTGATTTTGTTGCTTGTGGCTCTTCATACAAAAAGCCATACAAAACTGAACTGATCTTGTTCACTTGGCCAACGAACTGTTAAACAGATTCTGGAAAATCACATGTACAAAACATATTGGGAGGAGACACACCACTTCAAAATTCTTGATTTTCTTGACTGGAAATATTTTCCACAGGACTATTCACATGAATAAAATCAAGGACTCAGCAGGCAGAACTTATAGAAAAGAAGTTTAATTTTCACATCTTTATGTATGGAATCAGTTTCTGCCCAGAACACACATCAAAACAACTATTCTAGGGAGTTAATGTGGCATTTTCACAAGTGCTCACTGTACTCCCATTGAACCCAAAGGGAGTACTTATGAAAATTCCATCCTTAAGCACTATTTTATAGTTAAAGGAAACTCAGCCAAAAAGTCACTTCAGAATCTGATCAAGATAAAACTGTAAAACTGCAGACACTTTTTTGATGTGCAGCATTGGTGGATACTTGCTACTTCAGAACACTACTCCTTACTGGACCACAGAGTATTATATAGTCTCTTCTCAATG
Organism: Dermatemys mawii; assembly: GCA_007922305.1. Lineage (NCBI taxonomy): Eukaryota > Metazoa > Chordata > Testudines > Dermatemydidae > Dermatemys > Dermatemys mawii. Next base: position 6,581,030 of record ML677328.1, read on the forward strand.
CCTATGTGCTTCTATTAATAGTAATGGAATAACTTTTTTTCACAGAAATTTGATAGATATGACCTCATGTAATGGTAAAATACAAGTTCTTTACTCTTCTCATTTTTTAGAACTGTAAAAACATGGAGAAAAGGATTTTATAGGTATATTCCCCTCCACCTCCTACCCAAACACATTTAAAATAGAAATTCTGACTAACTATACATTTCAGTAGCTTACATAATTATTTACTCAAGCTGGAAATACATTAAAAAACCCCAACATCTGTTTTCCATTTGCCTTCATGGGAACCAAGAAAGTACTTTGACTGAAAAATAAAATATCAGGGAGCAAGAGAGCTACAAAGTCTTTGAGAGGACGATGAAGAAAGCCCCATCAAAGGATTTTTTCAGAACTTACAAAAGGCATCTCACTTTAAAAAAAATAAAGGATATGAGGAACAGAACTGCAAGTTCCACAAAAGCAGTTATTTAAGCCACTTATTACACAAGAAATCTGCAAAAACAAAATTATAGCCCCTAATGAAGAATGCTGGAAATATGCCCTTATGTACCTGAAAATAGTTTTAATAATATTAGAGACTTACTACTCTGCATATCTGGCAAGTATGAATTTATACAGCTGTATACAGCCTCTAGGAAAGGCTTCTGTTTTAACTGTGATACTTGCAATTCTGATTCCTTCCTAGGATAGCAAACACTTACACATTTGACTAATATATGGTACTATTTTATTCCAAAAAATAAAGTAATTTATTTTCCTACAGAAGCATACTCTTCTGCAAACATTTGAATGCAAATTGCCAGTGGAACTGGTTTTCCTCAGAAAATAACAAACACTAACCGTGCATTTAAAGTAAGCATTAAATAATAAGTTTTTAAATATCTCAAGACTTGAAGAAAGTCCCAATGAGACATACATTAATAACCCGTATTTGAAGGCTGCATTTTCCTAAGGCCTCCTCCCATCATCATTGACCCCAGTCCTACTGACTTCGGAGTCCACGCTAGCAGATCCCAGTGCAGGACAAGACCTTACGCTACACATTATCTGGACATCAACTCGGTCTTCCTGTAAGCACAGACAGTGTCTCACATGCAGAGTGCTTCAGAATACATATATTACTTTAAGTTTCATTATTTATGTTCAATACCAGGTCTACAGTTCAATGGAAAAAGGGACTTGATTTTTCATTTAAGTATGTCTAACCTTAGAAGCATGCACCACACAATTGCAACAACAACTCAAAGTTTTGCTATTGTAGTTGAACAGCAGCAGAAGCATTTCTGACAACAGTAATAAACAAACAGTATTTTCTAAAAAAAGGATCGAGTTTCATACTTTATTTGCTAGAATGGCTCCTTTGCTTGGCATCTCTTTCTGCACATCACAAAGCCACTATGATTTCAACAGCATTAAAAAGGAGCAATGAACCACCATCCATAAAATGTCCTTCCCTATCAGTTGGGCAAGCCACCTCCCTTGCCTCATTCAATTCCTCCTAACCTCTCTCCCCTGAGTCAACCCACCACACAAAAAGAAGATACATTGAGTCTTCCATCTTGACTATGAGGAATGAGGGTCTGGAAAAACGTTAACAGCACAAGTGATGTGTTTTAGGAGTTACCATGCTATCTTTTTGTAATATTCTACTATGGCCCCCCTCTCTGCTCTGTTCATAAGCCTTACCTCATTGTTTTATAAAACACAGATCCCAACCCTGAACTAAGAACCACACCCCTACATCCAAGTAAAGCCCCAATTACTTCAAATAGGACTCCACATGGGCCCAGGGATCTGTCAATTCTCTGTGCAGATTTGGAAATTTAAAATTATACACTCTTAAGAGCAGGAACCGAGTCTGGGTTTTTGAGAGTTGTCCAATATTTTGGCATTCAAATTAAAATCAGCAACACCAGGACCAAGGTAACTTTTGAAGATTGCCAGCCCCAAGGAAGACATTCCACTTTGCTGGGTGGGTTACACAGACAATAAGTTATCCCCTCATGAAATATCTAGAGAGTACAAGCAGTTTCATCTTGGAAAGGCTTCCCAACTCCAATTATTTTAAGATTTAGAAGGATTAGATCAACCTGCATCAGCAGACAACCCAGCTATTGTTAATCTGAGAATAAGCGAACCAGATAAATTCATAAAGGATAGGTCCAGCAGTGGCTATTAGCCAGGATGGGCAGGGATGTTGTCCCTAACCTCTATTTGCCAGAAGCTGTGAATGGGTGACTGGGGATGGATCACTTGATGATCACCTGTTCTGTACATTCCCTCTAGGGCACTTGACATTGGCCACTGTCGGAACACAGGATACTGGGCTACATGGACTTTTGATCTGACTCAGTTTGGCCATTCTTACGAAATGCAAGCCAAAGCATCAGCGGCACAGGCAAGAAACCTCCCCTGGTGCAAACTATAGTTTGAATCCAGTTATGGAAGGCTTCACATATTTGTGCGTCATCCTTGCGCAGGGGCCATGCTAATCTTCTCTGTATCGTTCCAATTTTGGTATATATGACAGGATGACCTTGAAAGTCAGAAGAACAGTAGCTATAATTTTGGGAATTCCCTTAGGCATCCTTATTTTAGGAGTAGAGAGGCTAGCCTGAGCTTTAGCTTCCAGAAAGGCCACTGAATATTAGTGGATCCAGGCAGATTATCAGTGATTGCAGCAATACCATAGACATTTAGGAATAAAGAAACCTTTTGGGAGATTTCTATCACCAGTACTGCCTCCGATCTATTCCTTGGATACGTCATTAATAGACGGCTTCTAAGAACTTCACTTCATAGTACTGCCCTCTTTTCCTCAGTTTACTTGCTGATATGCTTTGAAACACAGCTTATTCCAGGCATGACAGCGCAGGAATAGGTTTCAGGGACTGAATAGCAGAGATGCAAAACAGGAGAGAAACCATCGTAGTGTCCTAAGCATCAGAATCTTTGACGCAATCTGTCACTTCTACCTAACACGATGCATCAGATTGACATAAAGAGTTCAGGACTCCTAATGGAGACTAACAAAGAGAAACAATACGTAGCGATAAAATAATAAAAGTTCTCTGTGATATGACAATGCAAACATGCACATTTCCAACAGATCCTCCCTGCCCCCGGTTCTTTTGCTACTCCTGCCAAATTTCTGGAAAGGGATCCAGACTCTGTTAGAGTCCTGAGCTTCTCCTCAAGAAAAACCTTCTCCTTCAACTGAAATTAAGTTTATAATCCAAGAAATACAAAACAGTGAGTATTAGTCCCCAAATCCATTTATATAGTCTCTCGTTATCTTTACTTTACCCCTTGTTCTTACTGTTTGCCTGGCCACCAACTTCTCTAGCAAAACAGTTTCAGATCCCACATGAATAACATTTGTTTTATCAGCTGCCACTTTTTCATAGCCTGCCCTGAGTATTTGTTTAAAAGAGCAAGACTGGACTATTTTCTTTAAAAAGGCTTTATCTTTTTAAAAGATTACATTACTGCACAAAATTAATGGTCTTCCAACTGCAGCTTGTTCAGAAAGCTTTTTACTTGAATGCTCATTGGAATAGACACACAATATAAACATACGATTGCAAACATCTGAGAAACCATCCGTAACAGACTGGCACTGTTTTCCTGAAACATCGTTTGCAGATGCTGATCAAGCTAGGAAATGTTCTGCAGACTCAAAGGCATTCTTTACACTTTTCTTTCCCCCTAAAATTCTTCACTAGTGCTAATAATTGTGGGTCCAATAGTGTCAGCTGCCCTCTCATGTTTTAACCATGGTTGCATCTAACCCCCCTCACAGCAGGTCTTCTAGGACAGCGGTCATCAAAGTGGGGTGCACAGGACCCCCCATGGGGGTGCGCAGTGTCCCCACGCCACCGCAGGATTGGCACCGGGACACCACCAAAATGGGAAGTCTTGTATTTACGTCCACCAAGTGCCGCCGAAAGCGGAAGCTTTCTATTCGGTGGCATTTCGGCGGACATATACCGGGGACGCAACAGGAAAGGGCCTGCGGTGGGGGGGGGGGAGACTTTGTGGAGCGCTGTTCTAGGAGACACATTTGTCTTATTGCTGCTGCTAGCACCAGTAGAGTTTTAGGGGAAAGCTAAATGTAAACAAAACTGCGGAAACAGTTTTTTCTCCCAGCCAGACATAAGGGAGGAAGAAGAGGCTTGAGAAAAAGAGAATCTAGGATGTGGGCAGAGCAGTCAGGAGGGAGGAGCTGCAGGAGCAGGCAAGCCTGGGAAAACAAAAGTTCAGCTCATATCCCATAAGGCTAGATATTAACAAAACCAAAAAAGGGAGAATTTCAACTCAACTCGGTGACAACTACAACAGAAGGTCAGAGTTATGAAACACCTCAGGAATGAAGGTTGTTTGTAACTCAAATGTTTGCAACCCTGAACAAAATGTTATGGTTGTGCTTTCAAAAGTTTACAGCTGAACACTGATTTAATATAGCTTTGAATCTTTACTATGCAAAAGAAAAAGGCTGCTTGTAAGCATCTTAAGTTAAACGAAACAAGCATAGAAACAATTTGCTTATCTTGTCTTTTTTTAAACTTTCCTTTTTTTTTAATAGTAGTTTACATTTAACACAGTATTGTACTGTATTTGGGGTTTTATTTTGGCGGGGAGGGCAGGGGGGTGTCTCTGCTGCTGCCGATTGTGTATTTCTGGTTCCAAATGAGGTGTGTGGTTGAGCAGTCAATTCATAACTCTGGTGTTCGTAACTCTGAGGTTCTATTGGATGTCTGACCGCAGGTTAGGAAAGGCAGTCGTCTGCCCACAGTTCTATCTAACTGTTTTCTAGATGCAATGAATACATCTAGGCCTACAAACCATTATCCTTCAATTATAGCCAGCAAATGCATGTATTTAGCTAAATGATTTAGAGGCGTTCATTCTTAAAACAGCAGATATTAAAGAAAAAAATCTTACCTTTGCAGATTCATGTTCAAGTTTCCTGTACAGGCCTTGATCTTGTTTTGTGCTTCCAGATGAGTCATCCCATCTGTACTTGTCCCATCAATGCTGAGAACCACATCACCTATCCCCACCTGGGCTCTAGCTGCCTTGCCGCCATCATTTAACTGCAATGTCACAAATACAATGAGTAAGTAGCATTCTTCTATGGGTCATGTTAGCATTCTTTGAATAGAGAGGACACACAAGGTTATATGCATTTCTGCTTACATTTTTTTATTCATAAACACACATTACATAGATAATACAGGCAAACACCTCTTACATGACAGTACCACCTCTCCGTATAAGGTTATTTATTATATAACTGAACCCTGTCTTTCTGATCAAATAATAAAGGGGACTATTGTCATATTTACCACTGTCTGGCATACCTAGAGATATCTGTTTCACAGAGAAAGGAATTTAGGACTTGAAGTCACCCATTCTTAGAAATTAGGGAGCAACTTCCATTTCAGAATCCAAAGCGGAGGGAAAGTGAGGTACACATCTGTGACTGAGAGAAGAGTTGCCTATTAAACAACCACTATCAAGAAGTGGTCTTTGTTTGACAGTCCTCAATTTATAGACCTTGGGTAATTATTTAAAAAGAGGTCGTATACTGTACAAGACAACAATTACTTGCATTTTTTTTAAAAAAAAAATCTGTGTTAACACTCCAGACTCTGCCTGGTTCATAAAAACAAATACACAGCTCTTTCAAATAGGGAAATCCCTCAGGAATTTTTAGAAGCATATGGAAATCGTAAGGTTTGACACCTGCAATGGGTCAAGAAAGCCAGTATTTTAAATACCAAGATGTCTGGGGCTAGAAGTACTGCAATACCAACAGCACTTAAAATATACAGTGGAAGCATTTTTAATAATACGCACACAGTGTATGCTATTATGGTACCAAAACATTTTGTTGATAGAGGAATTAAGGGAGATGGGCCATCAAATTCAGAATCAACTTCCCAAAAAATTGCAGGCCGGCTCAACTATTTTTTTTTCCTCAATTCGAACTAAAAGGAAACATTGAGAATGAAAGACACAATACTGAGTGGTAGATGGGAAGGAAGCAGACAAGGGATAAAAAAAACTTGCTTGTTCCTACAATGTTTTGAAATTATTATATGCAGCTGAATTGCTATTTGTACAGAAACAAAATTTGCATCAGTAGTCAAAAGGGGAGCTATAATTCACCAAGAAATTGCTGGTAGACAAACCCTTTGCTCACACTCCTCCACTAACTGCACAGATTAGTGAGAACCCAAGTTACGGTAAAATATTGGCTGAAGAGCCCATTATGTGTGAAGAGAAGTATGAGCACACTAGTTATACACTAATCAGACAAAATTAAGCACAGCTTCCTGCCCATCTTAGCCAGCATTAACAAACTGTAGCTCCTCACACAAAACCTGCTGAAAAGCATTACTAATCCCCAGCCTCAAGCAGGTGGTGACAGAGAGGAGTCTTGCTTCCGTAGGTGTGCCTGTTACAAATGATGACTCTTTGCGCGGGGGTGGAGAGGAGCGGAGGGGTTTGACACACACCTATGAATGTTTGGCCAGGTCTGATCTCATTAATAGAGATACATAATTTTACATTTTGTATAGCACTTTTCATTTGTAGGTTTTGAAGTGCTATAGCTGTCTATGTACAGCTCTCAACTCTAAATACAGGGTCAAGCCAGCACGTACTTATTTTATAGGCATGTTACAGAAGACTAATTATCAGCTATACAACAGAGGTGATTCTCAAGGGAAACAGAAAACAACTCAAAAACTGAAAGATCTTAGGAGGAAGAAAACCCTATCCCAAGCTGTGTAATGGTTTTGTTTTAAAAGGATTGCTTTTATAAGTGCAATTGCACCCACACCATGTGCTAATGCATGGAAGAAAGAGGATATGGAATTGAAAAAACAGATCAAGCTAGGTACAAAGCCAGCTAACTTCCATAAATCTCTCTCTGAATCCTTTGGTTATTAGTTTCAGTGCTGTATTTACAATATGGAGCATGTTTCCACCGTATCTGAATTGCAGTTGTACAACCAAGTTATATTTCACATTACATATTCTGTTTAATAAAAAGTATACTGTTCACAAACTGCAGAAAGGATCTGAAACAGAAAAGTGAAATGTCCCACCACTTGGACTTCAAACCCCACATATAGTCTGGATAGCTCATTTAATCTATGACTGGAAAGAGAGACAGAGAGAGAGAGAGATCATAATCCATCACCTGCTGAGGCCAATCATTGCTGAAACTAGCCCCACATCAGCAAATGTTTCTTTGGCCCCACAACAGAGACTGACTTCATAATTTGCAGTACAGATCTAGTCTTTGCCAAACAAGGGTGTTCAGAGAACTTTTTACTATGCACAACAAAATCATGCCTCAAATTTCAGATTTAGCCACTGTTTGATTCCTAAAAGATTAAAACAAGTATTTAATAGGGAGGTCAACTTTTTTAAAATCCAACATAATGCCAATCTTTCCAGAAGTGACAATTTTGCTCTAAAATGTGTTCCAAGTCCAAATTTAACAAAAAAAGTTCTTGATTTGGGACCAACGTCAAAAGTAATATTATAAAAAATGTTTTCAGTGTGGTTTTTTTAAAAACAAAAATCTAAAACATAACAAAAGCTAAATGTTTATTTTGCTTTCTTAAAGTTTATATAGTCTACAGGGTACCCTATTCAGTATAGTCGGTATAACTAGGTCTCTCAGGGGCTGGATTTTTCAAGTAAGTAAGTAGTGCAGACCAAGGCTAACTCACTGGTCTATCCTCAATTCCTCTCCCTCCTTGGCTTTTACTCCTCAAGTACTTTTGACAATGGACAGACTACGTGCTTAGCTCTCTTTGTGTTTCTTCAATAATTTACTGCTCTTCCCTGAACTTCCTTCAGTTTTCATCTGTTGAACTGCTAGCACGCGGCAAACTAGTGTGCTTGCCTATGTGGAGCTTGCTACCATGGAACAAAACTTTACTAGTGTGCACTGACCGACTCTCATTTCTAAGCGGAGGAGGTCAATGAGCAGAAAGCAACTTTTAGTGGGTGGCAGCAAGGTCCACATGGGCACTTAATGAATGGCCAGCTAGGTAGGGTAGATTTACACCCCAGTTAGTGCACAACGAACTGTTTATCTAGAAACGCCCTTACATTCAGGGGCCCTGAGCATTAGGAGCCCTCTGCAGTGCCACAGAATGAGCAGTGTCTTGCTTACTCAGTAATAAGCTTCCTCGCCATCTACAACTAGAGCTGGGCCAAGTTTCAGACCTATAGTTTTATTTGCAGTTTTGGGTCAACCAAAGCTAGTTGCAAATTTGACACAACAGATGAAAGTTCAGGCTAAATTCACAGGGGATTGCCATTCATAAAATAATAGGTGGATGGCACTTCCCCCTTATACCTAAGACTAGTGGTTAGGGCATTCACCTGGGATGTAGAAGATTAAGGTTCAAATCCCTGCCCTGGAGAAGGGATGTGAGCCCAGAAACCACCATGCTGGGACATCCTAGGTTGGTTCTCTCTTGGTCTTCCCTGTTGAAGGTGTTCAACTTTAGTTATGTGCACAAGTTTGAAAAACTTCAATAGGAGAGAGAGAGAGCCCACCCCGAGTCACCTTAGAGCTTGGTAGTTAGTGCACTCACTTGGGAGGAGGGAGACTTGGATTCAAATCAGTGTTCCCTTCCATCTGCTTTGCACCACTTAAGTTGGCATCTGTTGAGTCCAGCTCTTTGGGCTCTCTCCATGGGTAGGAAAATCCATAGGCATTGTAGGGTCAACATAACCCACCATCGTGAATACCTACCCCACCCCAACAGGTAGTTAGGACATATCTATGTTCCAGAAATCTTCCACTATTAGAATGGTCTTTGGGGGCTATTGTATTTGGAGTAATTTAGAGCAGAACTGAGTTTGCACCTCGCCAGTCCCAGAACCAAAGAAAAGTGATTTAAAATCACCTTTGTGTTACCCACCCACTCCTCCTTCCCCAAAACAGCAAGGCATGGGAGTCACGCAAGCCCTGGTGCAGCTTAGGATCTGGCCCATTCTTTTTGCAGGAATAAAAAGCCACTATAGATACATATGCAAAGAACAGATCATTGCTAAATAAGCCTTTTTTGGCACTTTTTGGAAAATAAGATCCATATCATTATTATAGCCCCTCACACAGCAGAATTATTGGCACGGCCAGCAGGCTAGCTATCCAGCCTTAATGCTTGCTTCCAAACCAAAATATTTTATTCCAAATTTAAGTCCAGATCACATTCATACAGCTGAGTTATAATAATATGGGGCTTATAATGGAAATGCTGACATAACCAACCATAAAAAGGTGTTATGAGGCAGCTCTATAAATAAATTCAAGGTTTCCCCTGGCCTCACATCTAAACAGGATTGTAAGAGTTTAAGTCAAAGCACTGTTGGTTACTAAAGGGATTTATTCTGCTATGCATTTATGAATATACACACTGTCTCATGAGTTGGAACTGCCACAAAACTCAAACACTTGTGCATCCACATGCAGCTATGAACTGCATGAGTTTAATGGCCTGCCTTTTTGCCTACACTTCATGGTCTTTAGAAACCAATTTACTTTCAAAATCTGGTAAGAGCTGAAACAATCTTCAAGATGTAAACAATGCACAAAACAATAGTGGCAGACAATATATAAGGAATAAATGCTCCATGTCAAGTCAGAGGGGACGTTAAAAGGCAAAATAAGATATATCAAAAAACTGATGTGAATTGTATTGTTCTTCATTTAGTTAGGTTCCTCCTATCCCTTCCTGCCTATCCCATCAACGCCGTCTCTCAGGGTTGTGGATTTTTCACGCTCCTGAGACAGAGCTATGCAGATAGAAGCTCCCAGTGAAGATCAGTCTTGAGCTGTAAATCTCTGTACACCTACCAAATATTTTGCAGTTGTACCTTGCTTGTTTATTCTGTAGATGCAATAACCAGAAAAGAAACCAAATTTCTCTCCTATAGTTGTGTGAGCTCTGCAGTGCTAGAACCACAGCAAAGTCTTATTTTTTTCCTTCTGATCTGTGACTATGAATGCCCCCAAGATGAGATTGGCACCGCCTTCATTGCTACATTCCCCTTTCTGACTATTACCATACTTCAGTATCTGACATTTATGAAGTATCTTTCACACCTAAGGATTTCAGCTCACTTTACACTTAATATCCAAATATAGTTTAAAATTTAATACATATCAATTAGTATTAATTAAGCACCACTTGATGGGCCAGCAGTAGGAACGATGCATAAGGTGGTATACAATACACACTTGTAAGTGAATGTAAGACATTTGAGCTAGTAGACCGGGGTGGGCAAACTATGGACCGCGGGACCATCCTGTCTGGCCCCTGAGCTCCTGGCCAGGGAGGCTAGTCCTTTCCTCCTTTCCTGTTCTCCCCGCTTCCCCTGGAGCCACGCAGCTACGCCGGCAGTGCTCTGGGGGGCAGAGCAGCATGTCTGGCTCTCCACACAGCTGCCAGACACACTTCTCTGAGCAGCATGGTAAGGGGGCCAGGGGTTGGATCAGAGGCAGGGAGTCCCAGGGAGCAATCAGGGGACAGGGAGTGGGTTCTGGGGGAGCAGTTAAAATGTGGGGGTCTCTGGAGGGGGCGTTCAGGGACAAGGAACAGGGGAGTTGGATGGGTCAGGAGTTCTGAGCGGGACAGTAGGGGGGTGGAAAGTGAGAGGGGACAGATTGGGGGTGGGGACCAGGTTTTTTGGGGAGGTACAGCCTTCCTACCCGGCCCGCCATACAATTTTGCAACCCAGATGTGGCCCTCAGGCCGAAAAAGTTTGCCCACCCCTGCAGGAGACACTATTGAAGCAAGGCCCAGAAGGCAATACTAATGGAAGTGGGTAGGTATGAGGGAATTGAACTTGTTCTCACACCCTCATGTTAGTTGCTTTTCCTGCTACTCTCTTTTCTTAGCTTCTCAGAGTGTAAAACTCTGACTCCCTTTGACATATTCACCAATGGGTACACCTTGAACTTCACCTCTGAATTTCTCCCAATAACTGTCATGGCCACTAGGATTTCAGAACCCGTATGGCTCATCTAAAAGAGAGGCACTATTGAGTGCCTGTCAGTTCTATGCTATACAACACTAGAGCAACACTCTAACAGCAAGTGACTGAGACAGCCACAAACTCAATCACCAGTACAAGTTCCTGCAGCACTTGGGTTTTCCTTTGCGAGTTCTATTCAAACATTTGACCTGGATTCTGCTTTGTTTGAGAGATCTAATGAGAACATAGCCTAAGTTTAGTTTGCCAGCAGCCAAGTAACAGGAATATATTTTTTACTCGTGTCCCACTGTTAAAGAAAGCACTCACTATGCGCTTCTAGGAGAGGACAGGGATACACTAATAAATCATTTGGCACCCAATTGCCCAGTTTAACTTCAAAGGACACAACAGGTTCAATGAAACACTTAAGGGAAACATTAACCAATGTCTGCTGCCACCACAAAGTCTACTCGAGCACATTTTAAACACAGCCCACATTAAGTGTATGATCTAATTAACATTGTCAAATTAAACTATTTATGTGACCTCTCATAAGCAACTTCACTTTCACAAAAAACTCACTGCTGGAAATTAACTTCAGAGAGAAGTTTACCCTTGCAAAGCTTAGTTTTTATGGTACTGTAAATCTGTTTTCTTTATGTGCACCCAGGCAATTGGCAAACACACACGAAAACAGTATTCCGAAATCCCTATTACTGCAGGCTGACATAGTGCAGCAAGGCATCTGCCGAATGACATTTACAGTACCTGCAAATGTCAGGATCTTTTTCTCATTGACTATGAGAAACAGGATTCACAGGGGCTCTTTAAAAATAAACACCCACTAATATACCGCATTCACGCAAATGTTGAGCTGTCAATGCCAAAAATATCCATCTGGCATTTATGCAACGCATTTCATGCAGCTGGATCAGAACGTGCTTTACCAATCCCCCTGACCATAGGAATCATATCCATTTTGTTCGCTAGTCACGTCCAGGCACCTCTGGGCTGAGACGCAGCAACATTAACATAGCAGGCTAGAGGACGAAAGGAAAAACTGTGTAGTAGAGCTCTACAGTGGACTGGAATCCAGGACCAACTGCCATTATAGCAGGATAAAAATTCAAACAAACAATCAGGGAACAGGGATAAAAAGAAACAGGCCTCCTGCATCGTAAACAATATGAACATTTATGAAGACTATTTTTTTAATCCTGCTCCTGTCGCGCCCCACAATACCCACTCCCATTCCCTCCTGCATTTTTGTTCAATTTTCATCTTACTGTTATGGCAACAGGTCCTGTAGGATCCTTGGGATCCCAGTCCCACTGCAGAGTAGAGCCCAGCACACGCTGCCGTAATAGCGGGATAAAAATTCAAAACGAACAATGCGGGAGCAGGTGGGAATGGGAGTGGGATTATAAAATAGTCCCACCCAGGGCTGTGCTGTATATAACTGAAACCGAAGAAGAAAAATATTAGGCAGAACGTTGTTGCCCAGGCTGTAATTTGGCGAGGAAACACAAGTTAAAACTGCTGATATTACAAAAGAATGAAATGGGATTATTAGTGACCATGTACGAGGCCCAAAAGCAAGAGCCCTTCTTTTAATCAGACACTGTGTGTGTGTGTTTCATTTCCACGGAAAGCAAAATATGAACATTATTCTGCTCTCTGGAAATCAAAAGCACCACAAGCACTGACTGCTGTGCTTCATTTCATGAACCACAAAGCTAGCAGGCTGTCTCGTTCCATAAACCAGACAAGCAAGTCTTTTCACGATCAGGGCCTAAGATAACAAGTCACCCAAACTGAATGAAAACAGCCATCTGTTAACAGCCCAAAGCATACTTGACTTCACCAGTGTTCAGTCTTGTCACACCAAAGCTAATGCTTGGAAATGAAGATTAACTTTACAGGGACACAGTAGATCTTCTGGGTATGGCATAGCTCTGCCTTCCTTGTCACTTTACAATTCAACACCACCATTATTTAACAGGTGCAAATCCAAGGAGGAGGAAGAGGAAAGCTGTACTGGACAGTCCTAGAATAGGCTGCTGGACAAATAGGCATTTGTACAGTGTGCTGGGCTTAGAATGAGTTCTTGGGATAGCACTGTTCCTTGCTGAACAAGACCAACAACAGGCTGGACTGTTTCTCAGACAACATATCCTTGGCAACTATTTCACTGATTGAAGGGATTCCCTTCTGTGCCTATCAGTGTGGGACACAGCATCACGCAGCTCACCTGGCATCACTCAATCTATGAGGCAGGAAGGGGCAAACAGATGCATTAAGTTTTCCAGAAGGGTCGATTTTAGGTTTGTTGGTGTGAAAATAAGGCCAAAACTCTTCTGAAATTCGGATCGTCAGCATCATAGGTTTAGAAAGCAGAGTAATCCTTTTTAGTTTAACTTCACTGTATCATTTTATAATCTAACAAAATAAAGAGCAATGCCCAATTTCTTTATTAACTGCATTGCAATTTACAGTTCATGTGCTTTACAGATGGAATCAGTTTTAACCTCCATTTCAGTACCTAATGGAGAGAATGAATTTGACAAAACTTTTGTTTTACTTGTGGATATTTTCCCGTGAAGTTCATAGGACTACTGATGTAAATCAAATAGACTTCACCCACCATTCTCCACTGAGAGGAAAGATTCCATCTACACAAATTTATCAGTATATTAATAGAAAGGAAAAAATGATTGTGTCGGAGAACGAAGCCTGGCATTTATGAATGATTCTGAGATGTGGAAGGGGAGGACATAGGGAAGAAATACCAAGTGGGGAAAAGTCTTAGGGTGATATATATACACCTAATCCTTAGAATCTTAGGATGATATATATATATACACACCTAATCCTTAGAATCTTAGGGTGATATATATATATACACCTAATCCTTAGAATCTTAGGGTGATATATATATACACCTAATCCTTAGAATAAGAGCCATGTTATTTGTCCATGTTCTGATATCAAGATGGCAGAACATCACAATGTCTAAGCAGATCTAGATGAAAATTTTCAAAGATGCCTAACTGGCTTAGGAGCCTCAACCCCAATTTCCAAAAGTGATTTATGCATGTGTGTTCAGTTCTAGGTGTCTAAGTCACTTTTGAAAATGGGACTTTGGCACTTCTGAAGAGTTTCTCAATAGTATCTTTTCAAGCGATTTAAACAATTATCTAGTCATATGCTAAACTGTTGGCAGATGTTTAAGATCCCACTACTTTTCACTAAGTCTTCTTGCAAGAAACTTACTTGTGTTTGCTTACTGTAAGCATCTCTCAGAGCTCCACTTATTTTAACTGGCAGTCTTCTCTCCCAAGATTATTTGTATTGAGACTCTTTAGTATTAATCCAGGCTGAGATACTATATGCAAGTGGTAAAAGACTACTGCCTAATTTATTTCTCAGATCGATGCAAGGAGAGTGGAATGAAAACCAAGCTAAAAATCAAACAAACCGAACTTTTCTAAAGCAACTCTAGTTTGTGAGGTGCATGTAAATAGCTACTCTCTCTCTCCCCCATATCTTTTTGCACAGCCAGCACAAATTACTTCAACATCTAAGCATGCAACTACTTGGAATTGCTAAAGAGGCACCACTTTACAAAACAAACAATTTACATGAAAAGAAAGAGTTTCATGTCTGTCACTTTTACTGCAGAAAGTACAAGTGCTGTTGACAATCTAACTTGCACTTGGCAGGCAGCATCCATTCAGCCATCATCTGGTGATCACCAGAAGTAGCTGCATATCATCTCCAAGACCAAAATCTTTGTTGGCATTAGGAAATTTGGAATGCTCCAACAAATAGCTTATTAAGTTACAAAAGCAAATTATTCCTCGGAGTTTATTCCCTTGCCCTCCATCCACCATCTACCTTGCATCTGAGAGATGAAATGTGTGTGTGTAATAGGAATGTTTGTGTCTACATATGCATAGCAAAACTAAAGAAAAAATATACATGCAATTAACGTAATTACTGTTCTCCAATGACATCTAATTCAAGTGTGAAGAGGGGGATGAGAGTATCAGTTTTGAGTTCTCCTCAGGCCAGTTTAAGATTGTATAAGGAGGAAATACACATTTTCCTGTCTTCCGTTGCAGGATTATTTCTGTTTTGTTTTTTTTCCCCTAAAATAATTAATCTAATTCAACTGAGCAAATCCCATGTGGATTCTATGATGCAATTTGTTAATTAGCCTATGTGTCACCTTGTCTTGCCAATTTTGAGGGGCTATGACTTGAGGAACATCTCTTAATCAATAGGGTTGGCTTTTCATTTTGACCTTCATATGTCTCACATGTTGCTATCCCACCAAGTTGTCCCCATCCTGAGTGATACCTTTGGTCTCTTATTCTGGAAAGAAAAAAAAAAGTTGCACACCTCTATTTCACATGTTTCCAGAACACAGCTTGAAAAAGAGTCAATTTTTAATAAATTCCCATTAATAGAACAATTGTCTAGAGGACAAAAGGAGATTCATAAAAGTGATTGAAGACTTTGAAAAGAAGGCCCATGACGAAAAGTTAGCCAAACAACTGGGCATGTTCAATCTGGAGAAACAATTGACTTCAGGGCAGAAACAGAGTTTACCAATATGTAAAGGTAAGCTAAAGGACAGAGATGCGTTAGTCTTGTTTGACAACTAAGAAGGAACAAATAGCAGTGGGAGTAAGCTAGCTGCAGCTGATAAATCTGAAAATCACATTTTCCCAAATATTTAACCTAAAGCTCGTTATTCAATGGTTGTGGGATTGACAGCACTTGAGAGGCACCAAATGTTCAGTTCAACAGTCACCAAGAATGATTTATAACAGTGCTTCTCCAACTCTTATGCATAAGCCCCACTGGCTCTCAGAGCTCCTCTTTATGCCCAGCCACCTGCCTTCCTCACCCCTCCCAGAGTGGAACACAAAGAGAAGCTCTGGAGAGTTTGGGGTATGCAACAAGGTACCCCAGTATGGTGGCTGTGGAGAAATGGCACGTCTTATCAAACAGTCTGACAAGAGAAGGCAAAGTGACCAGAAAGAAAAAAACAGGATACTATACATATAAAATGATGGTGTTTAAATTAGCTGTTACCACTCATTGTGGATAGTTCTCTGAAAACATCCACTCAGTGTGCAGGGGCAATCAAAAACGCGAACAGAATGCTGGGAATAATTAAGAAAGGGATAGATAATAGGACAAAAAAATATCATGTTGCCTCTATACAAATCCATGGCATGCTCACATCTTGAATACTGTGTGCAGATGTTCTCACCCATCGGGAGGATGGAGTTAAAAACAATGCCTAGATTACATTGGCTGGGAGGGACAATGTTGGCATCAGCAGTGACCAAACACTGGAAAAGAGGAGCTCAGTTTTCTCAAATTTCATTTGAGTTGGCAGCAGGATATGCACAAGGATGTGTCAGAAAGACAAGTCAAGAGGCAGGAATTTCTATTAAATAACAATATATCCCCTTTGGAGTTTACTCTCAAGCTTCTTTAAGCAGAGAAGCACCAATACTAGCACATTTGTTCGCTCAGACGAAAAACAGTTAAACGTCAAGCAAGATAAAATAACGGAGATAAAACACAGATAGAGAAGTGCTTCCAAACACATGGAACATAACAGTTAAATCAATTAGGCACACTAAATATGCTGCAGACCTCATCATTCTGTATTTATTAACTATGTTAACAAGAATAGATATGTATGTTTTCCATTTAAAATCATGGCTACAGAATTCTTTATTACTAACCAACTACAAGCTTATGTGCAGAAAGTATTTTTTGGGTGGGAAGGAGGAGAGGATGGAGAGAGAATTAGATGCTAACGCTTGGTGGACCTCTCACCTTTTGTGTGCCAAGGGCATACTAGCAGACATTTATTTTAAAACGGACGTATTGGCTTGAATACCTGAAGTACAGAAACCACAGAGTAACATTTTAAAGGAGCTACGTATTATTTAATAAATGTATCCCAGCTCTTTATAGTTAGCACATGAAACACTTCAACCCAAGCTCAGCGAAATACAAGAATTGCCCATTGATTTTTACATTTCTAAATTTACAGTACGAAACATGGTTTTAGTTTACTTTCTCATTCCAGATTAAATGTTTATTTTGTATATACATACAATACAAACAGCACTCAGAAGTATAGTCCCAATGACAAGCACACTGAAGATTTTAACCAGTTTTTAATGTAGGCAGAACATGAAAAAAATCCACTTGCCCGCAGCAAGTTGGAGGCTTTCCAAGAGTAATGACATTATCTTCTACAGAACCAAAATCTTAGTAAAAATAATTTTTCATGCCCTTATGATTGCCAAGATGACCTTCAACAAGTATGACAAGTGGAAAATGATGTAGTGCTTTTTCTTACTGAGTCAGCAGATAGTGAACTCCAGTGCCTCTGCTCGTAGCCTTGTCAAATTACAGCACCAAGAAACCTAACCGGAGTCGTCTTATTTTCACTGCTGCAATTCAAAATCCTGCAGGCAGCAATCAAACTTAAAAAAATCAGCTTGATATGTTAAAACGGAGGCTCCCCATTATATACTTCACATTACTGTTACCTGGACATTGGGAAAGCCAAAACTCAAAATACTTACCTAAATACTCTGAGGAAAGTTAGACTGTCCAATATGGGATGACATGTGTAGGTTAAAATTATAATAGCTTCTGAAGAGCCACCAAAAAAAGACAGTCTCCAAGGACTTCAATGCCTATAACAGTGAAATTATTCGTTATAATGCACTATGTGTCTGCCCTTCTGGGAGATGGGCTGTCATGCCATATAAAAAGTCTGCCCTTATAGAAGAATCCTCTACATTGGAATATCATAGTGGTCTGGCTAGGTTTGGACTGAGTCCGGAGACCTTAGCACTTTTCAGGCCAGCTTCTGGAGGATTCTCCTCCAATTATAACGTAAGGTGAAAAAAGCACAAGACGCTGAAATGCTATAAGAGATACCTTTTTCAAGGCTCCAAGTATATATGTAGATCTACAAAGAGACTTGCACCATACTATTTATTCCTAATAGGTAGGAATTTCATGCCACAATCCTCAGGTTGCTAGGGGGGAAGGAAAATGTCCTAGGCCTGGTATACACATAAAAAGTTTTTTAGCACAAATAGGTCATTAAGGAGTGTGTGCTGAGGGGAGAAAACAGATTCCACCTCTACCTGACCGGTTCTTTTGCCTGCATAGCACATTTCATTTAGGCTTTTGTAGCTACAAGCTGAATCTTCACTAGAGGATTTGCTAATATAGATATATTGGCAAACCTTTTCTAGTGGAGACAAATCTTTACAGTGGAGAATCAATTAGGCTGCATTTAATATCAGGGCAACTGTATCAATGCACAGCAACCATCCATTTCACTTATACTTGCCCTTTTTAAAGTTACAAATGATTCCCATTCCTGTATTATCAAAAATGAAGGTTACTAATCAAAAAGTCAGCTAAGATTCCTAGGTGACATTCTGTTTTTTGGGGTTTTTTTAATTAAAAAAGTCATGGGCATTTTATTTTAAACATGCTCTGAATCATGAAGCAATTTAAAAAAAGAAAAAAAGAGCAGGAAAGACCTTTTGAGTTTTAAAAACATTCCTTATAACAGTCTTTTCAAGTTTCTAACCAAAGGAAATAAAAAAAATCAAAAACAATCTTCAAGTTCCAGATTGTGTATACAACACTTGATTTTAGTCCTATCACTAGGTCAGAATAATAAGATGCACCATGTCCAAAGACAACACTGGGAAACACATTCTATTAATTATTCATGTCTTCCAAATTAAATAGTGCATCATTACATCTAGAAGGAACCTGGTTATTTCCCATACTGGATCTGGACCTAATATTTACCCTGTTTCACATTCATTTTTATACTGGCAATAGTACAATATTCAACACTTTTACAAATAGAATACTGATCTTTATATAGTTTCCTTTCCTTGTACAACCTCTTGAGTCTATATATAACCTCATATCTCTGAAGCTATTTAGCACCAAAGGCTGACTAAAAGCACATATAGAAACATGAGCTATAGGACAGATTCAGGTTAAAAAAAAAAAAAATCAACTTCATTCCAGTTACAACAGAGCAGTTAAATTTTAAATCAGCTATTCTGGGTACCCTTGGAGTTTACATACATAATTACCTGGAGGCTGCACTTCAAGAATAGCTTAAGCTAGGACTTTAAGGGTATGTCTTCGCTACCCACCAGATCGGCAGATAGTGATCGATCAATCAGGGATCGATTTATCACATCTCATTTAAACATGATAAATCAATCCCCAAAGGCGCTCCCCGTCGATACCGGAACTCCAGCTTGACAAGAGGCACAAGCAGAGTCAATGGGGGAGCCTGCTGCGAGGACACTAGGTAAGCCGACCTAAGATGCGCCGACTTTAGCTACGTTATCACATAGCAGAAGTTGCATACCTGAGGTTGACCTCCCACCCCACTAGTGTAGACCAAGCCTAAGATTAATCTTATGTATTACATTTGCATATGCAAGTACTAGAGAACTAAAAGAAATAGAAATAGGCTAGATAAGGGGGGAGTGAAAAAAATTTGATGACTCAGTGCTAAGTAAAGTATTTCTACTTGCTTTACATTTCAATCTAGCATATTACAATCATATCAGATGAACAACAAGTCAGAAAAGTCCTAACTCTATGCAATTGCCCTGCTTGATCACAACTATAGGAATATGCTTAGGAACTAAGCTTCTTTACCAAGACAGCAGGACAGCATTTGACAGTTTTCCTATGCTCTGGTCTCATGTCTACCTAGGGTCCTCCTTGGGTAGCCATCCCATTTCCTCATGCACCCAGGTGGTGATCTACCATACCTGCATCTTACAGGGGAATGCCATTTCTCCAAAGCTCCCATACATTTTCAGTTTCTACAGACCATTTCACTGAGTAATTATAGGGACATAGTATTGTAGATAAATCCAGTCAAATCACTGGCTCATAACAGTTCAAGAAGCATGCCTCAGTCTCAAGCAGAAACCTTTATTTCGGGCATAAAATAGCAATCTGAAGAAGGCATCTCTGAAACAAAGATTCAGGGCAAGAACAGTAAAAATAGTTCAGGAAATGGGATAGAAGCACCAAAAATAAGGGAGGTGTACAAAAGACATTTGTAATGATGTCCACCTGAAAAATCTAACCCTCAAGGAAAAAGTGCCTTGACAGAGGTCAAACTCAAAAGGTATACTGTACCACTACTAGGGTATTCAGTCATTGGGATGTGGCAAAACATCTCATAAAAATGGACAAAGATAGTTAAAACTTAAAAAGTAGAATAAAATAAAAGAACTGGGTAAGCTTGGTGGCTTAGGGCTTACACTTGTTTACGCTTTACTCAAATATCTTTTCATTACATTCCCAAGATTAGACAAGCTCTTAGTTGTAATAGCTCAGTACTGACATACAGAAAAGCTAGATGCAACTTCCATTCCAACACAGCTGTTGGAATAGAAGTACAACCACTGTGATCATCTACTCTGACCTCCTGCACAACACAAACCCTCAAAATAATTCCGAGACCATCTCTCTTAAATGGAGCATCCAATCTTGATTTAAAAATAGGATGGAAAATCCATCACAACCCCTTGGTAAATTGTTCCAATGGTTAATTGGTCTGTAGTGAGCCCAAGTGGTCTCCCTCCGCTTGGGAGGACAAGAGTAGTGAGCCCAAGTGGTCTCCCTCCGCTTGAGGGGATGAGGGAGCAAGGGAAACCCCTTGGTGGGTGGAGCCAAGGCCGCCCTGCCCCTCTCGCCGGAAGTCCAGAGGCGGGACTATAAAAGACCAGCCCTACAGCCCAGAAGGGGGAGAAGCCGGGGAGGAGAAGGACGCCCGACAGGACCTGCTGCCGCCGAGAGGAGACCTGAGCTGGAGCTGTACTCCAACCCCCGACACCGAGGACGACTAGCCTGGAGTGCCTGCCGCCGTGTATCCGGAGGAACCGGACGCCGACTGGACGGCAGAGGTACCCACTCCCTTGAGCCAGCTGCCCCTTGCCCTGAACCAAGGAACCTCATAGTTTATTATTGCCTTGCTGGCTGCCTGAGCCTGGAGGCCAGGCCCCAGCCCTAAAGACTGTTATTGGGCTTGCCTTGCTGGCTGCCTGAGCCTGGAGGCCAGGCCCCAGCCCTAAAGACTGTTATTGGGCTTGCCTTGCTGGCTGCCTGAGCCTGGAGGCCAGGCCCCAACCCTAAAGACTGTTATTGTTATTGCCTTGCTGGCAGGCTGAGCCTGAAGCCCAGGCCCAGCTGCATCTCGGGACTGAGCGACCCGCCGGGTACCTGGCGGGGCCTGAGCCGGCCGGTTTGGACCAGCCCGAGGGGCTCCCCTCGGCTTGAGAGACCAAGGGGGCTTACACGGTCTCACTGTTAAAAATGTATGCTTTATTTCCAGTGTAAATTTGTTTAGCTTCAACTTCCAGCCGATGGATCGCATTATACCGTCCTCTGCTAGATGAAGAGCACATTATTAAATATTTCTTCCCCAAGCAGGTACTTACAGAATGTGATCCAGTCGCTCCTTAACCTTCTCTTTGTCATTCTAAGTAGACTGAGCTCCTTGAGTCTACCCATGTAAGGCATGTTTTCTAATCCTTTAATCGTTTTTGTGGCTCTTCTCTGACCCCTGTCCAATTTATCAACATTCTTCTTGAATTGTGGGCACCAGAACTGGACCCAGTATTCCAGTAGTGGTCAAAATAGTGCCAAATATAGAGGTAAAATAACCTCTCCTACTCAAAATTATTGTTCAGCCATCCCAGGATTGCATTCTCTACATTCTTCGTTCCTAGTTTACATTTAACCATATTACAATATTTCATGTTTGCTTGTGCCCAGATTACCAAGCAATCCAGATCACTAAATCCATATCCTGTTGTGTCTCTTCATTGTTTATTACTCCCCTCATTTTTTTGGGAGGGGGAGGGGGGGTGTCATCAGCAAACTTTTTCAGTAATGGATTTTATTTTTCTTCCTGGTCATTGATTAAAACAAAAAAAAAAAAAGTTCAGTAACGTAAGGCTAAGAACTGATATCTGCTGGACCCCTTGGAAACAGGCCTGTTCCATGTTGATTCCCTGTTTACAGATACATTTGAGACCTATTAATTAGCCAGCTTTTAACCTATTTAATGAGTGCCATGTTAATTTTATGTTGATTTAGTTGTTTTTTTAAAATCAAAATGTTGTGTGGTACCAAGTCAAACACCTTTAAAGATGTCTAACTATATTCATGAGAAGGGCTCAACAGCTTAAATTACTGACCATCTGTTAGAAGTGTAATGGTGCTGTGCATAAGTAAGAGGGAGTCTAATGTTAAAGAAGAGAGACTGAACTTGTCCAGCATTTTTTATTGGAGCTTGAGTTGTCTGCATCTCCTCAAACCTACTCCTTATTTTCTACACCGCTGCAGTTAAATGCCAAACCTCTGAAAAAGGCAGCGTATCAAAATAAATATTTAAGGCCCCCTTTGGTGTTTGGAAAGAAACATTCTAACATGCTAATAAAACCCAACACTGTCTAGGCCCTTGGAAAGAATGCCTAAATATTGACTGAGTTATGAAAACGATATTTAGAGTGAAGATTTGTTCTTTCTTGATCTTATTATAGAAATTATTTCAACATGTACAAGTTTTCATTACATATACACAAACAGATCTAAGCTTTCTTGCAACTCCCATATGCAAATTAGAGATTCAATCCTACTTTCATTGACATCTGGGGGAAGTTGGAGTGATTTTAATGGGAGCTGGATAATTCTAACAAAAAAACTCTTCTCCAATTATTGTTTTTTCCTCCTTTCAGCTATGGAGATTCTGAAGTCTTCACAGGCAGTGGACTGGAAGATGTTGCTGTACTTTATTCATTTTGTGTACTATTTTCTTCTCTGCATACTACATGACAAGACAGCAGAACTGTACAACATGCGGTGTAGATTAGCATTGTTGGACCCATAAGCCATGTATTAGCTTAATGCAGGCCCTGAGGCTTCTCAGAGCTCCACAGTCCCGTAGTAAATAGTACTCTTGGTCCTCTCCTTTCACCAAAAAACAAAGAATAATTCAAGGGTGAAACCTGGCCCTACTGAAATCATTGGCAAAATTTCCAATGACATTAACAAGGGCAGGATTTCATTGTGAATTCAAGTACTGCTTCTCTCAAAGAAATAAGACAAAGGCTACAACCATTTGTTATTCAAGTCTGGTTATCAGTAACAAAACTGTATTCAACACACCTGTTTTTGTACATAGAGATGAAGACAGATTAACATATAAGGGGCACTATTCATACCCTACTCCCCTGAATGAAGATGGCAAAAATGACAAATCAATGGATTTTATTTAAGAGATTAGCAACCAAGATGAATAAGGACTGGGAAACTTAGAAACACAGACACCTCTCAAAAAACACTCACACCTTTATTTCCCACTCCTTCTCGCGGAACCACCACATTCTTTTCAAGGAACAGAGAAGAAAGGTAAAGAGAAATCCATCACATAAAGCAAGACGTGGCAGTAGCATAGTGGGTTTAGACCACGGGTCAGCAACCTTTCAGAAGTGGTGTGCTGAGTCTTCATTTATTCACTCTACTTTAAGGTTTTGCATGCCAGTAATACATTAACATTTTTAGAAGGTCTCTGTCTATAAGTCTTTAATATATAACTAAACTATTGCTGTATGTAAAGTAAATAAGGTTTTTTAAATGTTTAAGAAGCTTCATTTAAAATTAAAATGCAGAACCCCGTCCGGACCAGTGGCCAGGACCCAGACAATGTGAGTGCCACTGAAAATCAACTTGCATGCTACCTTTGGCACACATGCCATAGTTGGCTACGCTTGGTTTAGACACTGACCCTCCACCTCAGGATATTTGGGTTCAAGTTCTACTGGGGCACAGGCATAAATGACACTGATAGTCTCATTCTAGCCTTTGCTTCTCCCTGTCACAGAGATGGCACAACTGGCAACCTGAGCTCCGGAGTTCTGGGTTTAGAACAGCAGGTGAAAATGGAGTTAATATCAGTAGATTTGCATGGAAAAGTTTGTACAGCCCCAGCTCATACAAAATCAGAAATATTTCTATGGATACTACACAAGTTACTACTTATTTTCATAATTTTAAAGGGAAAAAAACCTACTTGCGCACAGAACAGAGATTGCTATTATGCTGACAGTCAGTGTAGTGGTTAGGCAACTTCACCACCATGATAAGCAACAAAAAAAGACAGGCATACTTCAGACATATTCATTCCAACAAAGGCAGAGCGTAGCACCCTCCAATTCAAGGTACTTGTTTGAGAAAGGCCTGCTGCTGTACTTACAGAATGGAACAGACCAAGATCTGAATAAGGACTTCTGCGGGGAAAGGAAGGAACAACACTGCAGTACACACACATGGGGTATGTATGCAATTCAGCAGTTTCATAGTACAGCTATGAAAACATTCACTAACAATTAGAGAACTGCCTTTAAGCTTCCACCAATGTCTCAGTACAGAAATGAGCTTCACAGCAGAATATTAATATGAAGCAATTATGTTTACTGAAAAATTCAGGGCATTGGTTGTCAAGTTTTACATCCACTGGTCAAAACCCAACCTTGTGGGCAACAGTGAAAAATACCATTTACTATTTAATATCTGCTCAGTTAATTATATGAAAAGAATTGATAGTCTCAATGTCAGTAGGCCATATCAGAAGAAGAGCCTGCACCACAACAGGCACCGCTGTTCACGATCTCAGGAGCACGGCAAAATGATTTGATGGGCATATGGACTCAACTATTTGCTGAGCCACTGGCTATGATGCCCGCCAAATGGGCTAAGCATTTCAGCCTCCAATGATAACATTACAACACCTTTCAACTAACATCACATGCGCAAAAGAGCATTTAGGCATTACAGTATAATACTGTGTTTTGTACATCAATTATAATGAATGGCAACAAAACATTTTAACAATCAATCATATTTCAAGGTTAAATACTATGCTTAAGTCCTTTAGATTCTATGACAAATTTTTAAGGCATGTGAGGTTTAGCCTTCTGACCCATTGTGGTTAACTCTCAAAACACTGAAGACATACCAAGTCAACGTAAAGTGACAGCAGAGTATGCATATAGTGATGTGTGGCGGCCGAGAGCATTTCCTGTACATTCCTCTTAATGTGAGAGAGCTACCCCCTTTTTCAACCAAGAGAAGCTTAAGGCTGAACATGATCTTTCTTTCTTCAAGACTACCTGTGTATAGAAGTATTAAAAGAGGTTTACAAACTGCACATACAAAATAATGCCAATATTTAAAGTGGTTTATCTGCCCTGGGGCTATATTTGGCCTTTGTTTCTTTGTAGCATTATCAGCAATACAATATATTAAACAAATTACTCATTGAAAGCACAATGCTGTCACTCATCTCACAAATGACTTAAAGGGACTGATGCTTTTTTTCAATTTTGAATATCACAAAATGCCAAAATCAACAACTTCAGAGGCAGGCTAAATACAGCAGTTTGGTACAAACTGGTAAGGAACTAATTTTGTTTCTGGATACTAATGCGGAGGTATGGGGAAGGAGGAAACATTCCTATATACTGCAAATGAATGAGGGTGAGGGTGTGAGCAGGAAGTGGGGAGGAAAATACCAGCTTCTCAGAGGAAACCATTTTTTGTAAACAAATCTCTGCTAACCAGATTTGTCATTGTATGCAAATAGCAGCAAGGAACAGCACTCTGTGTTGCAGAGTTTTTTACCAGTCAACCACTGATTGAAATTCAGCCCAGGTCAGTGGGAAGTAAAAGTAGTTTGGCCAGGAAGGCTGTTTTATGTCCTGCATCAAGTGTGTTGGAAGACCTTGTCCAATCATGAGAGGCTTCCACATCACAAGAGAATGAAAAACACACTAGCTATTGGCACTAACTTCTAGTTTCTAAAAATTTCTAAAACATTTCTAACAAAAAATGCAGCAACCAACTCAGGCTAGACATTCTAATGAATAAATGTGAATTAATCATTAAACTAAAAATTGATGGTTGCCTAGATGCAACTGATCGCAATCCAATTTTATTCTCTTTGTACAAACAGAATGTATTCCTGACTCTTATTATACCTGAAGTTTTAAAAAGGGCTAATTTTCTGATGCTGAAAAACAATTATGAGGAAAACTGGGTGGGAACTAGTATATAAACCTCAATATGAACCATAATTGGGAATTGTTTAAGAATGCTTTATTAGATGTTCCTCCAAAAAGCCTAATTCTGTCATCAGAAATGAAAGGCTTCATGGCTAAATAACCTCCTCATTAAGAGGGGAGTGAAGATAGCAATAAAAGAAACCCAATATCTAATAAATGCAAGAAGTGATTAAACTGATAGCAATGAAGAGACATCAGCACTTAGAAAATAAAATCATTTAGTAAGGAAAGCTAAAATGTGTCAATAAAAAGCTTATGGCCAGTAGTGTTAAAGAAAATAAGGAGGAATTATTTAAATAGTTCAGGGACAAGTTACATTCTAGAAAGATTATAGGTCTGAAATCAGATAAGAATGGTAAAATGATCAGTCATGAGGGAGAAAAGGCAGAAATACATAAATATTTCTCTTCTATATTTGGAAATAAATGATGTGTGTATTCATGGCTTACAGTATTTCATTAACAATATTCTACCACTAACTAGAAAAGATGTTAATCATCAACTACTGAAGTTAAACATTTTTAAATCAGTAGGACTGGATAACTTACACCAAGAGTATTAGAAGAATTGGCTGCAGAGCTCTCTGCAAATTAATGCTGATTTTTTAACAGATCTTGGAACACTGGGGAAGTACCACAGGACTGCAGAAAATACTAATGCCATACAACTATTCTCAAAGGGTAAACAGGATGACACAGGTAACCATAGGATGGTTAGCCTGGCATCGATCCTGGACAACAATCACAGAAAGGCTGACGTGGCACAATAAGTAAAAAATTAAAAGACAGGAACATAATTAATGCCAATGTCTATCAACACTTTTATGAAAAACAGGCCTTATCAAAAAATGATATCAAGTTTGACGAGATCACAAAGTCAGGTTGATTAAGGTACCTGTCTTGACTGTATACTTAGAATTCTCTAAGATATATGATTTAGTCTTGCATGATGTTCTGGATACAAAAAAAAAAAATTAAGATCAACATATCCCGTATTAAAAGGTATTACAAATCTGGTTAAAGATAGGTTGCAAAAGTGGGCAATAGCCATTAAATGGGAGTTTTTCTAGTGGGTCCCAGGGGGATCTGTTCTCAGACCAATGCTATTCAATATATTTATCTAAGATCCATAAAAAAAAAAAATACATAGTCATTGCCAAATCAAGATTGCAGATGACACAAAAACAGGCAAAGTGGAAAGTAATGGGTACAATTCTGTCAGTATAACTGAATAAGCCTATATTTGTTTCCCACACAGTGTGTTCTGTAAAAAAAAAAAAAAGAGAGAGAAACTTCAGTCTCCAGTATCAGTTAAGTTATATTCAAGAACACAAAATTCCACTGAAGGGAGTTGGGGCGGGGGGAGAAGAGGAAAGGAAAGGAAAGGAATTAACGCAAAAGGAGACCCTGCAAAGTTGACACACACCTATACATAGAACTTGTGTGTTAAGCAGCTAGCTCTAATTTCAGTAATAAGTTATTAAACTTGGGAAGACTAAACTTTCACATAATACTCTTGGGAGAGTGAGCATATGTTATTTAAAACCTTGGCACACTAAGGTAGCATGTCACTTTAATACATAGCCTTGCATATTAAATTACAGCTCTGCTTTACAATGAACATTTAGATTCATCTCTAGCTCTCTGGCAAAACATGGTAGACAAAGTGGCACAGCTTATATTTTTAAGAGACTGGGATTTAGGCAAAGCTTCTGCCAAATCCAGATGTTCAAGAATGATTCCAAGGAAATGAAAAATGGCAACAGTTGCTTGGCAGCTCAGGGCTTTACACTGAATGGATATAAAATGTACATTGTACTTCATACAATACAATGAACAGAGTCTGGTTCTCCCCAAGTACTTCATTTGCAGCAGCTTTTTATTTAGACAGGAAGGATCACATTTTTAAATGAAGAGCTGCAAACAATTTAGCATTTTGTAAACTAAGTTAACTCTCCTTCTGGTTTGCAACTTCAATTTTACATCTTTTCTGCTGTTAAGCAAGAGTCTAGTTTTAAAGAAGAAACCAGTAAATGCCATCCACATAATTAGCACCACTGCTACTAGCAACAAATGGAAGTGCTTTTTGCTTAATTAAACGGAGACTAAACACAAACAGTAACATATAAAAACCAGACAAAAGCAGAGAGCTTGCACTGCATATTGATTGCAACATTCTTTCCAGACCCTAGATACCAAAACAGTGTACACAGAGCAGGGTACATAATCCAACATCAGCCATGGACAATCCCAGAACTAGGAACAGAATGTTTCACATTGTGACACTGACATTACCAGTATGCCAACTTCACAAGAGCAAAGGAAAACCAAATTCAGCCTTTTCTGCTGCTTTATAGTCTTATAAACGTCATCCTATGCTTTTTCTCTGATAGCTCATTTATTTAATTTTAAGTAACAGAAAAAGTTTCCTTTGGGATAGGTAGGCAGAACTACACAGCTCAGACTACACCTTGTAGTTCAGCATTATATCCTTCCGCTAAGAGAGGGAAGCGAAGACCTGTGAACCTAACCAACAAAGGAAGGGTTTTTATACTGCATCCTAAGAAAGCACTAAGAAATCACTTTATTTGGGGGCAGAGGGAAGAGTAAGGAAAACATGGAGGGGCTTTGCAGTTCATTTTTAAGATTATAGTGTGACAAAACATCTTGGTGCTTTTTGATCCCCTGAAGCCTCCATGTGCATACTAGAAGGTCACCTTAAGTTCAAGAACTGCTTCTAATTGCTGAAAATAAAGTATGGTCACACTTAGATAATAATTGCCCATAGCGTGACAAGACAGCAAATGTGAAATATCGGGACAGGAGTGGGGGATAATAGGAGCCTATATAAGAAAGACCCAAAAATCAGGACAGTCCCTATAAAATTGGGACATCTGGTCACCTTAATTGTCCATGTGCAAAATTTTTGTTATGTTGTTTGTCCAAGAGTGTTATGGCAGAAGTTTCCAGATGGCGCTGTTACACACATTCTCTTTTGTAAGACGAGAGCAAGTTTTTAGTCTTGAAAGAAATACTGTGTCTGATTTCTAAGGCAAGTTCTTTGGGAAACTAGCAGACAACAAGCGAGTTTGTCTCAAGAATTTATGCTAAAATTAGAGAGAGACAAGCAGAGTTGCTCCCTGGGAACCGGTGTTTGGCTGAGAGTTTGGAAAGAGACGACTGCCTGCACACTGTTTATGACCACCAATGTTCCACGATTGCTGTATAAATATGTAAATAAAACTAGTTACACTACAAATATGCCCACACAGTGACATCAATTTCACCTCCCACAGGAAGTTATGAGCAAGGGTCACACCCTCCACAACTGTTAACGCTCAGAGTGCTAAACATCAGACTGGAAACTTGTTTGTAACTCTTCAGGTCACCTTCAAATGCAGAAAATTAGGCACACAGTTTTCTATGTTAACATTAGTCCATTGACTTACCCTTTTGATAATCTTTGTTTATAGTAAACTTGTAGAACAATTTATCTTTTTTTTAAAAAATTCACACAGTGTATTTTGAAAAGCAGTAACTGGGATATTCACTTATTAAAAGAGAAAGGACATTCACCTTCACAATGTTTCAACATTATTTAATAGCTTAATTTTTTTTTAACTGAAATGTTTGATCTGCTTGTGAGGAAGAGCTCTGTTAAAACATGTAACATTTAATCTTCCCTACAGGGTGTGGGTGTTTTTATTCTGGTCCTTGGATTTATTTTTTTAAGTTTGGCTCAATAGCTAAGATTTTTTTTTTTCATAAAATATTTGAGGCCCGACAAGTATTCCAAGGCTTAGGAGAAAAAGAGGAAATAGACAGAGAGAGGAGCAATTTAATATTTAACACTTGCAGTTTAAGCAGTGTTCCAAAACAATAAGAAAAATGTGTTTGAGAACTTGAAACAATTTGATTCAGTTTTTTTTTTTAAAAAAAGCAGCTCTTTAGGGGAAGGAGAAATGAGAAAGAGAGCGAAAGGGAGGCAAAACAGCTGGAAAAAAGGCAAGTCAGGGATGGAGGGCAGAAGTGCCTGCCTGAATGGGAGAGGCTTCAGGTCAGCCAGGTCTTCGTGGGGGAGATTCCCTAACAATCCCTCCCCTCGAAAAAAAATTTGTTCCATGCTTCTCCCAAGTTCCTTCCTCTTCCTCAGCTCCTCCATTACCCCTAACTTCCGCACTGATTTTGAGGGGGACAGAAAAAACACATTTCTGTGTAGTAGATTAAATGAATGACTCAAAGTTTGTAATAATTTGCATGGTAATCTATTTTTTTAAAATAATATTCCTGAACCGTTTTTTGGTCTGTATTATTACAGACCTACTTGCTGATGGGTATTTTGAAATAAATTACCAAATAATTGATTCCGGCATGATTATATTGTGTTATTTTGACAAATTCAAGTTCTGCTTATGTTATATATTGTGTGCAGAGATGGTTTTTTGTTTTGTTTTTTTTGGGCACAGAATTCCTCCAGGAGTAGGCAGTAGACCACTGTTGCCAGAGTTGAACCCGTATGGATCTTTGTGTACAAACAAGTGTTACTCATTTAGCCTCAAAGGCTACAGAACGTTTCACTCAGGAGCCAAGGCATTTCTATTCCCTTGTTTTCACATCTATAAGCCTTTGAAACCAAAAAAGACACTAATAAAATGTAACTTAAAAAATCCTGAAAATATATGAATCTTTTGTTCATATACAAGCAAAATATTTTTGGTGTATATTTTGATATATGGCATATATGAAGGAGTGTCTTCAGGATGCTCTAAAATTGATTTAATTTACCTACTACAATCACCACAAAACATTGGCTAGACAAAGTTGTGATGCAGTCATGGAGCTCTCTTAGTAGATTTGTCTTTTGATGTATAAAAAGAACGTAATCATTTTTGTTATATATTAAATTAGCAACAAAAATATAGAAGTTTTCAGTCTCCCTTAACAAGTAAATTAGAGAAAACACTTTTTTTAAATAAAAAAGAGGCCAGAGAGAGTATAAGATTTTTATACTCTCAAAACATTTTTAAAGAACAAATTTAATTTAGAGTTAATAACATTATATTTTTAATACTAGAATAGTATTTAGAATAACTTTTTAATACAAGAGTCTAATTTTGGACAACTGAAGGTAAAAATCCCATCTAAAGGCCAATTAAACGTTTACACTATATTTTATTGACAAAAAATGAATGATGTATCCCAGATGAAAGAAAACCCAACAATACAATCAAAATTAAAAACCTAGTTTGGAATGTTGAGATTTTATCAGAAATGCCTTAAAGAGCATTGTAGTAAATATAATACCTGGATGGACCACTGCAACAAATAAAAATGTAGAAAAACGTAAGTTTGACATATGAAGGAGAAAATGAACACATAGTGCTACAGTAAATTATGGTGTAGTTGAGCAAGAGGAGGGGAAAAAGTGCAGTGGGTGCTAAAAATTTCTTAACTGATGAAAAACAGACCACAAAAAGGTATGAAAAACATTCATGTCACTTTACAGTCCTCCATATATATAGAGCTGCCAGACCTACTAAATTACACAATTCAGGGGGGGAAAAAATGGGCATCATGCCAGCTGTCATATCCTCATTTACAGAAAGCTAACCAAGTTCAACTGAGGAATGGGAAGTTATTAAATTCAGTGCTCCAGTTTACAGGAAAATGTATTCATTTAATTCCTTTATCACAATTAGTCACTTTAAAAGGTTTATGCACATCAATCAGATACATTTGTATATAAGCAAACATGATTAAAGCATAACTATCCATTATTACATATTGCACTTGTATTGCTTTATGGACTGCAAGATACCACATTCACTATTCTTGTCTGTGAGTGATAAACACAGGTAGTTTACCTATACCATAATCCAAAAAACCTGGCATTGCCAGCCCAACCCACAAACTATTTGCTGCATATATATGCCTGCCTACTGTAATTTTCACTCCATACATCTGAAGAAGTGGATCATAGCCCACGAAAGCTTATAGTCTAATAAATTTGTTACTCTAAGGTATACAAGACTCCTCATTGTTTTTGCTGAAACAGACTAACACTCTAAATTCTCCCTCAGATTGTCAGGAAAGGTACATTGTAATTGGGTTTCTCTACATCAGTAGGTTTAAATTTTACTGCATTTTAAATTAGTTTTTATTAATCTTCAGTAAATACGGTAAGAGCTCTGCTTTTGTGAAAGTCTTAATAGCCTCTCTGCTCATTATCAGCAGTTTATTTAGAGGAATTTCAGTGTATGTTCAGGGATTCCCCATCAGGCTTATTTCCTAATTCCCCGGATTCCCCAAACCTGAGAAACTGCCTTGTCAAGGCAAACAAAAGAAAAACCCTGGACCAGAGGCTCAGCTAGCACCAGTCAAGACAACAAAGCCACACTGATTTTTACAAATACTCACCAGCAACTACACACCAACCCAGGAACCAAACCCCAGTGTCAACTCTGTCCGCATATCTATTCAAGGGACACCATCACAGGACCTAACCACATTAGCCACACCATCAGGGGCTCGTTCACCTGCACATCTACCAATGTGATATGCCATCATGTGCCAGCAATGCCCCTCCACCATGTACACTGGACAAAACTGACAGTCTTTACTCAAAAGAATAAATGGAAACAAATCTGACATCGGGAATTAGAACATTCAAAAACCAGACCACCACCACTTCAAACTCCCTGATTACTCAATAACAGACTCAAAAGTGGCAATTCTTCAACCAAAAAAACCTTCAGAAACAGATTCCAATGTGAAACTGCAGAACTGGAATTAATTTGCAAACTGGACACTATCAAATTAGGCCTGAATAAAGACTGAGTGTGGATGGGTCATTACAAAAACTGATTTTACTATACTAATTGCTCCTTACTATTACTCATACCTTCTTGTCAACTGAAATAGGCCACTCATTACCACTACAAAAGTGATTTTTCTTCCCTTGATATTCTACTGTTAATTAAATTGTCTCAGACTGACTCCCCACTTGATAAGGCAATGCCCATCTTTTCACGTACTGTGTGTAAGTATGTATGTATATTATATACAGACACACAAACTTACTATATTTTCCACTCCATGCATCTGATGAAGTGAGTTCTAGCCCACAAAAGCTTATGTCCAAATAAATCTGTTAGTGTCTATGGTGCCACAAGAATTTCCTTTTGTTTTTTGCTGATTTATACTAGCTAAGGATCTGTCCCCTAGAATTAGAAACATCAGAAAACAAATCCTTCCACGATTTCTTGGAGCACAGAGAAAGTACCAGGACATGAATCTATCTTTCGCTTAAATATTTAAAGGAATTAGCTGTAGTTTTGTAAATATATAGTTTGTTTTATTTTAATCAGGATTGTTTCACAGATGAAATCGGCCCTAGAAACACAATGTGAATTTTACCCTATTTGCAATACCTTATTATGAAAATAGCAGTATTTTATTTATCCACAGTGTCCAGTAACCTTTTCAGAGCCACCCATCCATTCTGTTCTTTTATTCTTACTTATACTAGAATTCTATTCAACATGGCCAAATGAAGAGATTTTGTTTGAAAGGAAGGTATTGGTACTATTAGGAAGTAGATTTCTAATCTTAATACAGAGATTAAGGCTATGTTTACACTACTTCTTATGTTGGGAATATTTATGTCACTCAGGAGTGTGAAAAAAAGCCGACACCCCAGAGTAACCTATGTTATGTTGGCATAATATGCACAGCGTTATGTCAGCAGGAGAGCTTCTCCCAGCCACAGAGCTATTGCCGCCTGTTTGGAGTGGTTCAGTTATGTTGACAAGACAGCACTCTTCCATTGGCCCAGAACAGCTGCTACACAAAAGCAGTGCAGCTGCATCAATGTAGCTTCCTTGCTGTAAGCTCTCTAGTGTAGACATACCATTAGAAATCCCTATACATTACATACAAAGTAGGATTGACAACTAAGTTTTAGCTTGATATGCAAACAAATAGCAAAAGTGCTCCTCTGAAATGCAATTCATGATTTGACTGAAACAAGTTTCAGGGCACTGCAGTTCTATTTGTCTAACAGCAAATCAAATCCTAACAGACCGGAAGGAGCATTCAAACGCCCTCTGCCCTTTAAACAAAAAAACAAACTTCCTTTTCTGCTATAGTCATGAGAAGCTAAAGAAAGTCAACCACCAGACATTTTGCCCTGTTTGTTTTTCTGACAGGGTCAAATTCTGCCACATGCTATTTCTGTAAAAACAGCTACTGCACAATGTATTTACTTACTTTAAGCAATTTACAGTAAACAACACACGTATCACTCAACCAATTTCTGTTTTATTATGTACGTTCTGATCATTTAAAAGAGAAAATTGATCTATTTTAATCCAACACATACTGAAATTAATGTAACTCTGATAGTAAAGATCTGAAGATATACCTATGTTAACAATTTGCCCATTTACATCTAAATGTATGTGTACCTAAAGCACCACCAGCAGTTCATTAAGTAATCCCCCACGTGCCTCCCCACACATGTGTAACAAGCCAGCATGGCTGTAACTTAAAGCCTGGCAATATTTATAATGCTGTCCAGCTATGGTACTTGGTATTGCTGTGACCATGCATAGAAAGAAAAATCATAAAATAATCCTCAAAATTTATGAGATTTTTTTCTTAATCTCACAATTTTACAGCCATATATATTATGACTTTTTACTTGCTTTCTGGTTTTTGAGCCTGCAGGGATCATGTTTTCAAGCTTTTCTCCCCAATTATGATGGCTTATTTACTTTAAATTGAGAAAATGTTTTCACATGAACTGCACAAGTTTCAGGAGTTAGGACTTTTAAAACACACACACACACTCAAAAGAAAACAACACCACACACAACAAATTATGTGAAACTGGTAATGAAGTCACAAGAGTTAACACTGATTACTTTTATATTCATGAACTGAGTAGTCACTGCACTGATTTTCCTTTCAAGGACCCACACTTCAGGCACCTCCCACCTATTCAAAAAGGCTGGGAAAGGATTTTGTCTTCCCTCTGACTCCCCCGCCCCTGTTTCAAAGCCAGTCAAAGGAGATTTTTAACCCCAGAAAGTTGAGTAACTTGAACTACGCCCTTTTTAGGGATTGTTCTGCTTCCATCACATTCCAAGCATCAGCTAGCCTGTAAAACGAACCCAGACCTGCTACACTGCAATGCAGCCTCGACTGGCCGCAGAATTTTTATATTTTAATCTTGCTTAGATCAAACTATTAAACAAAGTTCCAATCCCCCTTCCAAAACTGACAAACAGAGTGCACTGGGAATTGACATGCCCAACTAGTAACTTTGAGATTACTACTTCCAACTCAGTTAATACTATCTATGAGTTATTTTTAAAAGCACAGAATGTCACAGAAGACCTTACCTTCCAGAAAAGGCAACATATCCATATTTGCAGAATAGTCTCTTTTCATAAAGGGTGAATGAAAGTCCAAAAAGTTTAATTTTCTATTGAACCAAGAATGAAGTAAGTCTATGCCCAAGCAAGAAACTGGTATAGTTTTACAAAATGATCTTGGAAGTGTTGCTGTGCTCTTGCCACAGTCTAGGTTACCTCTGTTTTCAAACTGTTACATAACAAACAACCCCACACCATAAAAAGAATGTCTGTCAAACTGTCTTAACAGATTTGAAAGCCAGAAGGGATCGTTAGGGCATGGTTACACTTACAAGATTATAGCGCTATTGGTTATAGCGGTCCCCTTATACAGTAATATGTATAGCGCTATTGTATGTCCACACTCAGACGCGCCAGCGGTATAGCATGGCCACATTTGGGGCACTTAATGCGGCATTAAGAGCAGCGCATTAGGGCGGGTATCCCAGCATTCAGCTGGGTGCAACGTGCTTTTTAAACGAGGGGAGTGAGGGGGGACCTGTTGTGTGTATGTGGAGGGAGAGAGACAGTGTTTTTTCCGTTCTTCTGAAAGCCTGTCAGTGAGCCTCCGTTCACAGAGGGCTTTGTTTTCACACAGGCTCCCTTCTTAAACATTTGCATTGCTTATCTGCAGAGTTAAGAGAGAAACTCTAAAGAGGTACTTCCGCATTCCTCCAGCCGAGTTCAAAACAAAGGGAAGAGACGTCAATTGCCTTAAATGGCTCCAGGCATCTCGAGAGATCATTTGTAGCGCAGTGGGTGTCCACATTCTTGCTGTAGCGCTACAGCAGCTGCGCTACAGCCCTTATTCCCCATGCGGAGGTGGATTACCAGGAGCGCTATAACTCTGTGGTTATAGCGCTCTATGTGACTTGCCAGTGTGGACGGGGAGGAGGTTATAGCGCTCGTGGGGGCTTTATAGCGCTATAAAGTGCCAGTGTAACCAAGCCCTTAGGCTCACCTAAACTGACCTCCTGCATAACTCAGCCACAACATTTCACTCAAAACAGAAGTATGCATACGAGAAAGCCTGAAATCCTAGTTCTCTCAAATGATGTTTTGAATTAGCAGAAAAATCAAGGCAACAAGGTTAAGTTCCCGTTTGTAGACCAAGAACTAGTTTCCCAATGCAGAATTTTTGGTCTGTTTGCAGGAAATGCAACACTTGGGTTATATCTATACTGCAATCACAGGATGTCGGATGTCACTGCAGCTCAAATAGACATACCTAAGCTAGCTTTTCTCAAGATAGGCAGGTCCCAGAACTGTGAAATCATGGCAACGCCTGCTTCTGCACAGGATGCATGAGCCCACCCATAACGTGGGGTAATCATTTGCAGGACTAATCCACAATCACCATCTGAGCAGGCTAGATTAAAGCTAGCGCAGGTGTGTCTACTTGAGCTTTAACAACATCCCATGATTACAGTGTAGAACATATCCTCAGTACTATAGCCTACCTCTCCTGAGGAAACAAAAAACCCAACAGGCTTCGTGTCTCATGTGGTAGATAGTTGGGATAGAAGGATTAAAAAAGGAAAGAGGACACAAAATACTAAGAGCTGAAGTTTCTTCAGGATGACAGTCACCTAATGATGAAAACATAGGCCAGATCCTTAGATGATCCTCAGATCCTCTACACTGGCAATTACAGCACTGCAACTGTCACCCCCTTGAGCACAGCAAGTTTCAGGGCTGTGAAGCACCAGTGTACACAGTGCACCAGCGCTGGGAGCCACCGCCCCTCGTGGAGGTGGGTTTTTTAGAGCACTGGGAGAGCTCTTTAGTGTTGCCAGTGTGGACTAGACCTATAGTCAGTGGTTCTCTCGTATTTTAGCAGACTATTGTAGTCATTACAATGATGTCAATGAGCCCTTATTTAATCCCAAACCATCCAGCACAGAGTTACGGAGCTGACCAAGACTGTTCGCTTAATACGGTGACAGCAGCAGTTTTCATCAGGTCACGTATCAAAACAAACTCATGACACTCAGAAACTGCTGATCATTACAAATTTAAAGTTTTAAAGTTCAAATGTACACGAATTGACAAAGGGAACACTCCCAGAAAAAGTGAACAATTCAACAGGCCAGAGACAGAATAAAGTCTCCTCTGATTATCTAGTGAAAAGGGGTTTAAGGTTTTTGAAAGCTCAGATCTATAACAAATTTTAAAAGCACTTAAGACCTTCAGCAACAGCTCAAAGAAACTGTTGTTAACTCTAGAGACTGAATGTGATTACTATTTCCAGACATCAGATTTCTCTTCCAAACAGCAAATTCCACAACTCTTCAAAAATACGCCAGCTTTAGCCAAAAATGTCAGCTATCACTATTTGATTCTGAAGTTCAACTATTTGGTCTGTAGCCCCAGATAGGAGAGACTTTCACACAATACCAAAAAAGGAAATGTCATCTTGATAGATACCAGGCTACCACTTGAGAGCACATACTACAAAAAATAGATACCAAGGTAAATGACAGCATTTCAACTGTGTTTACAGGACTGTAGCTGGGTAAAACAAACACGTAACTAACTGTTAACTATACACCTTTAAACAAGGCCACTTTTCTCACTCAGAAGGCTCTACAAATGATTTCATTTACTGCATTCTCCCCTACTGTATTCTCAGTGATGCAGAAGAATTAGCTGATCATGCAGTACACAGTCAAAAGGCCATCCAAGTTGAGTTGAAGAAAACATAGCTAGGAACATGGGTCACGTCCTCCTTCAAAAAACCCACCCATCTTGCAAACTTGAATAAGCAAATGAGTAAGAACATAGACTTGATCCTGCAAGGGGCTGACCAGTGAAGCACTTAAGGAGATGCTTAATATTAAGCATGTTAAGTAGTCTCCAGGAGATGAGTCTTGTGCTTAAAACTAAAGAGACAAGGTGGATGAGGTCATTTTCTTTTATTGGACCAACTTCTTTTGCTGAAAGAGAAACTTTTGAGCTACATGAAAGCTTTTCAGTTCTCAAAACTAAGCGCATGCTTAAGTGCTCTGCAGGATCATGGTCAGAGTGCTCAGTAACTTGCTGAATCACACCTAGTGTACACACACTCTAGTATAATTTTAACTTACAGACTGAACGTGTTCTTGAGTCTGCCTGAAACAAACTGCTACTTATGACTTTTTCCTCACATTTGAAAATAGCTGCCCAAAAGTCTGATAGCTAGAAAGGGAAATAGAGAATCTCATTGTCTATAGCTGACAGAGAACAGAGAGTTTGTATAAACTGACTAATGGTATGTTCAAAAAAATCTGGTTTGTTTGTAATATTAAGGTATTTAGCTAGTGCCTTCAAAGAGCACCCTATTGAAGAAAATAGCTCATGATAAAAGCTTGCACCCACAAGTGCAAATATTACACAACAGAAAAGAGCTGTATTAGAATCAAAACTCAGTCAGATTGCCACTTGCTATAAGTATTAAGTACTCAGTTGAATGCTTACTGTTTTATTCGCTATGTACAAATATATATTACCATACCCCAATCAACATCACTCTTTTCCAATAAAATTTAAGACCCCCAAAAATTCAAAAATAAACACCCATCCCAAAGTGGTATTACACTATCATCTGACAGACACACTACTTGCAGTTTAAATTTGGACTGAGATGCCAGTAGATAACTGTTCATTCCTGAATAATTGTTAGTAAAAATCCCTTCAGGCACTGTAAGAAAAAAAGCCTTATTTGGAATGAACACACAACACTGAGATATGCTAAGTAGTTGAGAAAACCAGAAGGAAACCATATGATTTACCACACAATGTTGATGGTGAAATGTTTAACCAGAACTCCCCAATTAGTTTAAGAAAAGTCAGCCAATTTTTCCACAAGGCCTCTTTTCCTTTAGTAAAGGGGTTGGAGAATCCTCTTACAGATGATAGAGGCCTAAAGAATTTAGATATAGTTTTAATAGAATAAGAAAAGTCTAGTCAAATAATTTTGCCATAATTATACTGCCACTTTCAAAAAGAAATGGACAAATACATTACACATTGCTACTCATTTTTAAAAGTTAATTTTCTAAATGAAATTACTACAACTTAACCATTACATATGAAAGTTTTTAAACATGTCATATTTTATAATTATAGACTCATTGTAACTGAATACTTTAAACAGATCACTAGCCTTTCGAAGCTTGCTTTTCAGGCTACTCCCACATGACAAAAATCCTCAGATAAAAAATAAAATTTCAGGTTGAAAGTTATAACTTTACCAATTCTTCTGATCTACATGTATGCTTCCACTTAGATTTTTAAAATTAAATATTTAGCCTTTTGGTTGGGAAGATCCTCTCCCTGCCCTCTGAGCTCTTGGCAATCATCATTTTCACTGTTCCCCAACTACAAACCTTGACAAAATCTTTACAGACACCATGTAATACATACACCTTTAAATTCTACTCTCAATATCAACTACGTCCCAACACAGACTAAAACATTACCTCAACCACCACCTATAGGCAGAAGTCCCTACGGCCAGGACAGAGAGGAGGAGAAATCTCCTACAAGCCTCCTGGACAAATGTCTCGAAGAGGCAGCTCTTCCCCACCTTCATATTCTTGACCTCAGAACCACTTTCCGGTAGATTCCCCATTTTGACAGGGTCCTGTCAGTGCCAGTAGAGCACAGATGCTCTCCTGCAGTGATGGAAGCTGTACCACAATATAGGCTACTATAGGAAGCAGTCTCCGCAGTCAGCACAGTGACACTGCACCCTAGTGAAGCGTAAATAAGAAGGGGTGCTTAAACTGGGGGAGGGAGGTGAACATCATGGAACTGTTTATACACACCAGCACTGTGACAAGCTTACTTCCCCAGCAACCACACAAGAGCATCTCTGCACATCTTCATTTTTAATGAGTGACAAAGCCCACACCTCAAAAAGTGAAGATGGGGCACCCGCTGAGAGCAGAGCATAGGCTGCTAGGCTCCAACTTGTTTCAAGACAGAGGAAAGGTCTTCTCAGATATACTGGCCCAGTTATTGGCCCCATTTTTAACATGTAGACATGCACAAAATGATCAAAATATAAACACGATTAAGAAAGAACCTTGCTTTTTTTTTTTTTTTGAAAGCATCACCTGTGCTAATAACTTTTCAGATGAGCTATCCTACCTCACCAAGGATATATCAAGAAAGATTCAGTCTCCTGCTACAGCCTCCAAATAAGGACACCAACTAACTCAAGTGCTCACTAATCCAAAGGGGAGAGATAGCTCAGTGGTTTGAGCCTTGGCCTGCTAAATCCAGGGTTGTGAGCTCAATCCTAGAGGGGGCCACTTAGGGATTGGGGGCAAAAAAATCTGACAGGGGACAGTACTTGGTCCTGTTAGTGTAGGCAGGGGGCTGGACTCAATGACC
This sequence comes from Dermatemys mawii, assembly GCA_007922305.1. Classification (NCBI taxonomy): domain Eukaryota; kingdom Metazoa; phylum Chordata; order Testudines; family Dermatemydidae; genus Dermatemys; species Dermatemys mawii. Next base: position 6,622,076 of record ML677328.1, read on the forward strand.
TTGAGTTAGTGTAGGCAGGGGGCTGGACTCAATGACCTTTCAAGGCCTTTCCAGTTCTAGGAGATAGGTATATCTCCATATATTTTATAAAGTAAATAAGTAAGGTACATGACTGGAAGATTCCGCCTTTGCTCTGCAAAAGATTATCGAAGAAGCCCAAATGAATTATACCACATTCAGCACTTGGAGTTTTTGCTGAACATAGACATTTAAATTTTTTCCAGCCTCACTGCATTTCTTTGGGGTTATGAAATCCCTTCACCCAACCCAGGCATTAGCTTGCCATGAAATGCAGTATGTATGTATTTTAGCCCAACTGGCAATCTTGCACTCAACAAGTAGTTTCTGCCCATCCCATTTTAGCTTTCTTTTCAAACTGCCAAAACAAATATGAAGTAACTAATGAAAAATAAACTACATTCTCTCCAGAGTAAATGCGTCAAATTGTGATGGTCACCCATGGAAGTTAGAGACAGGACTGGATACCACATTAGGATATCCCTTAATATAAAACAAGTTAAGCCAGACTCCCACCATAGTGAGTTGAGTCATTTGACCTCTTCAGCAGGGCAATGAGACAGATCTGGAAGCAGGATGCATATTTTAGCTTATGGGAATTTCAAATAATGCATTATATTCATCTGAGTGTTTCAATATAGGCAAAGCTGATAGCAACAGCTATAGCTATGGTTGTCTAACACTTTTCATTCCAAGACGCTGTTTTCTATTGCTTACAGCTTCGCTAAACGTTTAACTGTTTAGGTCAAAATTCTCCATGATGGGTGTCTGCCTCAAGTTAACGTTTTAGGAAAGTTTTAGCAAAAAGAAGTTCAGCTGTTTTAGAGACCAAAATGGGGAAGGGAGCCTTTTTTGGGGGAGGGAGAGCAATGTTAAAAGAAAAAATATTGACAACTGTTTTGCTGAGCAGCTCTGGCACCTTCATACACTGGAGCAGAGTTTTGTTGTCACTTTTGGGCTCAGCTGTCCTTGTGAAGAAAAGAAAACACCCAGATTTGTCTGAGTTATAAATCTCTGAAAACTAGGGTGACCAGACGGCCAGTGTGAAAAATCGGGATGGGGTGCAGGGAAGGGGAAGGTGGGCCCTAATAGGACCCTATATAAGAAAAATACCTAATAATTGGGACTGTCCCTATAAAATCAGGACATCTGGTCACCCTACTGAAAACTGCTGTTTCCGCATGCTTAGAGGTCTGTTAGAGTTGGCAATAAAATTCTCTCAACATTCCATTTCTACTGATTATGCTGTCTACACCAAATATTATATGCTTCATACATGCAAACTTAATTCATTCCTCTAGTGAGTACACAGTATGATACAGTCTTTAATTACATGATCACATACTATTTTTTGCCACAAGTCCACTGCCTCATTCAGTGCACAGGACAGACTGTATTCTGGGAATCAATCAGGATTGTATAGTCAATGAGACAGTTTGTAGGACCCATGGTTCATTCACTACACACTTTCCAAATTCTCTAGTTAATGATGCTGGGGACTACAGGAAAAAAAAATGAAGAGTGTCATGGAGAACACTGTTTTAGAAAATTGGATTCTATCCTTGCTTAGGATGACACAGAAGTCCGTGGCAGATACAAATCACTTAAACCAAATTTTTCACTGGTGGCTACTAGTACCATTTTCTTTGTTTACCAAATCCAGCAGCAGCTAAACAGGATCTAGGATGACCACACAGCAAGTGTGAAAAATCAGCACAGAAAGTGTGGGGTAATAGGAACCTACAGAAGAAAAAGACCCAAAAATCGGGACTGTCCCTATAAAATTGGGACATCTAGTTACCCTAACAAGATCATCCAAACAAGTGCAGATAAATCACTAATCTATTCAGAGGTGCAATGAACACACACCACTTACCTATTATTTTTGCTACACTGATACGTAGAGCGGAATACTTACTGAAAACCTGATGATGCATTTGAGCTCACCGAACTTAAGCCAACATGTTTAAATTTTTTTAAAAAAAATTGTGTTAGCTATCATTTACTGAAGTAATAGATTTAATTTGTCTGATGAAACTTTCCTTTACCGCTCCAGTTTGTGGGAAAACACACAGGGTGGAAAATAAGAAATTTCCATCTTGGATTAAGCAGCTACAGAAAGACTGACATCTGCCGTGGTTCAAGTAGAAATCATTTCTTGTCAGTACGCTGCACTCCTGGGAGGGACACAAAGGGGGTCTTGTGCTGTACAGACCTCAGGCAAGAGGACTCAGGAGACGCAGCTGTGTGGAAGGGCTGGGGTCGGTACAGTTCCACCAGAGGAGCTGCTCGCATTGGGGCCTCCAAGCAGCCCATGTTCTGCTCCTTTTGCCTCTGCGGTTCCCAGGAGAGCAGGGCTCTCCGGTGCAGCTGCTGTACTGCCCCAGCCCTACCACACCGCTGAGTTCTCCTACCCGGGGTCTGTACAGCAGTCCTATTGGAAGACAGGGTTGGGGACAGGGCTAGGGGCGGTACAGCAGCTGTGCCGGAGGAGCTGCCCTGCAGTAGGGAGGTAAATACGGCTTAAAAAGGTAACTGTTTAAACGATTTAAAATGTGTCATTTAACCATTTAAGCAGCTGGGGCCCATTCCAGCCGGCGCAGGGGTTAACGGTTGAAAAGGTTACCCGGTAAGCATAGTTTTACTGGTTAACCACCTACATCTCTACCCGACGGCCCCATGTTCTGCTCCTTTTCCCACTGCAGTGGAACCTTCCATACAGCTGCATCTCCTGAGTCCTCCTGCCAGGGGTCTGTACACAAGAGGAGCTGCACGTTCTGCTCCTTTTCCCCCCTACGGTTCCCAGGAAATCGCCACAGGGAAAGGAGTGTCATGTGGGGCCACCAGGCAGACCAGTGCCAGCAGCTCCTCCAGCGCAGCTGCTCTACCACCTCCAGCTCCCGCAGAGCAGTTGTACAGACCCCAGTCAGGAGACACAGCTGTGTGGAAGGGCTGAGGGTGGGCTTCTCCTGTGTCTTTCCAGTATACCATACCAGCTATAAATATCTTACTGGTACGGGACTGTACCACCGTATTTGCACCACTGCACATCTGCTACTTTCTGCTCAACTTTCCCCTCTGCCATTTAATGGTAGTCCAAAGTTTTCTTGCTAGTGGGGTTTAGTCTCCGTCCCTTCTTTGCCCCAAAAACTGACTGGTACAGCTTCTTCCAGTCCAGAGAATTAAATCATAGCTGAAACTCGATCACACAAGATAAAGGAGTGTGATGAGAGAGAGATTTCCATTCTACCTATAGCATAGGAGATTGCAGAGCAGGATGCATGCAACTTTGAGAACGTTTCATCCATCTTCATTGCTCATAGAAATGGTACTGGTTTGACAGCCTTGGAAACTGAAATCTTTTTCACATAAGCAACATCAGCACAATCCCTTCTCAGTACTGAGACATGTTTTAGTTCTCATGGCCCTTCAGCCATTCGCCTCTCTTCAGAGACTGCCAACCAGAGAGCCAATTTGTACAATCTGTGATGATTTGTGGCATGAGTATCTCCTGACAGAGGTGGAGAGTGATTGATGCCATGTTTCCTTGCCTACAGAAGTGACTTACTCTGACATAAAATATAAGCTACACTATGAAGCAGTTTATGTCTAATGATTGTGATAATGTCACCCTGTCAATGCTTGCATTGCCTAAAACATGAGGGATAGTTTTCTGTCTCACTTCCCCGTAAGTGGACAGCCTGATAATATAAAATCTGTTCTTAAAATCCCTGCAAAAGACCAATGTTATCTCCTGGCTCTGTACCAAAACAAACCAACCTTTGAAGGCTGTGTCTCTTTTCACAATGCCCTTAAAGATAACCATCAGAAATGAATAGTGAGAAAAAAACAGTTCCTCTAAAAATAGATTCTTGAAATGGCAGGAAGTTCAGAGGTTGCCAGACTGCCAGGCTCAAATATAAAGAAAGCAAATAAGTCTCAATAGTTTCTATTAATAGTCAAACGAAGTCCTATGTTTTGGCCTTTGCAAGGAAATTTCTAATTTTTTTTTAATCCTGTGTAAATGTTGACCCTGTGCTACTCTGTGTGTCCAGTGGCACACACTGACCATTGAGCCATCGGCCAGAAGAAGCACAATGGCTTGCTACTCCCCCGACTTTGCACGTTTCCAAGGGAAGTTAGCAGCCCTGTTCCCCTGCCTCTAGTGATTTCACAGGACATCTATAAAAGCAAAAAACACATGGTTTTACACAGTGGTATTAGGACACTCAAATGCAAGCTACCGTACAATGAAAATGCGTTTCAGAATGGTATTCTCGAGAGAGCAAGGGAAGGTGTCTCCCAGCTCACTGGCCAAATCAACACAGTTCTGCAATGCCAGAAGAGCCCTGTCCCAGGCTGATAACTCAACATCTTGCAGGATAGTGCACATAGTTACCAGCACCACTATTGATTTATTTGCCAGGTGGGGCCAAAAGTTATTTTCCTGCTTCTTTCAGGGTTTACATATATGAGTGAAATTCCACTTTTTTTTAAAACCAGACAGAACACGTTGCCTAAAATAAATATCAAGCAGGTTCAGCTCAGAGGAAACTGACAATCCCAAGACGCAAGCGTCAGTTCAGTCACCATGAAAAGTGTCTTGCTGCTTTTTTCCCCTTTTTCAATTATTTTTACAGATGTTTGCATTATTTTTTTAAAAACAGAATGTTTCCAACAAATCCTAATGCCACACCTTGGAATACAAGTGGCACAACCTATGCAGATCCTTAGTCAAAGTTATATAAACAATACAAAGGTGGAGAGGAGAGTTTGTTTTTAAAAAGCAAAGATGCTGTAGAAACACAAACTTTGTGCAGGAAAAAATAAATCACAAGGATCCAAACATACATAATCTTATAATGTAAGCTGTATGTCTTTATATACTTCAACAGAGGGGAAAAGAGCCACATGAATTTCTTAACAATGACCCTCTGACACTAACTCTACAGGCATGGGGGAATGGGTTCTTTGCTCAATTTATAAAATATATTAATTACTATTTATATACCAGTAGTAGTTACAGGCCCCAACAAGGTTGTATAGGGCCAAGCATAATGTAGCCTCAAACTCAGAGTCCCTACCCCAAAGAGCTTACAACAGACAGAGAAAAATATTATTACTATCATTTTACAGATGGATAACTCAATTATTCTGTCTCTCAGTTCTCCCAATCTCACACAGGAAGCTGAAGGCACAGTTGGGAATTGAACCCAAATCTCTCAAGTCTCTCATTGTTAACCACACCACCATTAAAAACAAGTGTTCTTGGGTACATCTTTAGAGCCCATGTTAATAGAAACATATGCTATCTAGGTATATACTGTGCTGATCATCTCTTTGGTATCTTTATTCTGATTTAGCAATATCATGAACATTGTGTCATAAGTAGGGATGGAGTGTTTTTATTTTTTTGAATGGGCAGGATGGGGGAGGAACAGTGGGTGACAGGGAATAGAGACTTCTTTCATATGCTTTGCCAGAATCAGGCAATTCAGGCACTGCGAAAAACTGGGATACTGCCAGCAGGAAGATGTACACCGAACCTGTCGGTCAGTGTAAGTAAAATGTATATAGAAGATTATTTTTCAAAAAAGTTTACCTACAGCAGAGGAGAATCAAGTCAGAAAGAAAAATTTCTTTTGAAAGAACTCCTTTGAACAGTATTTGTTAACAATTAATTTTATATTTTTCTTATAAAGGGGCTGCTTTGTCACAGAACTTTGCAATTGCCTTAAATGTTAAAAAGCTATAAAATCCTTTTCTAACTTTTCTTGTTTAGTATTGTTACAGAACAACATTAAGCAATGTTACCTTCAAAAGCTTACGGTTCCTACTTTGGCATTTTACAAACATATCATGCTTACAGTTAGCATAGATGGTTAAAGCTCTCTCAGGTTACCACAACAACGAATGCAACTTTGACATTAAACACCACTATTCATTAGATCAGGGGTCAGCAACTGGCGGCATGTGAGCTGCTTTTCAGTGGCACGCTGCTGTCAGCCAGGGTCCTGGCCACTGGCCCCGCTCAGCACGCTGCGTCCTTGGATGGACGGAACCACAGGCCGGCAGTGGGGTCAGTGGCCGTGACCCCAGCTGGCAGGAGCCAGTGTCCAGAACCCCAGATCGGCAGCGGCAAACCCTCTTCTGTCCTAGGGAGCGCGGCACTGACCATGTGTATCCAGCAGGAGCCAATCCCCCGCCCACCGGATCAAGCCCTGGGGCACCTCTGCCTCGGGCCAGGTGAAGTAGCGAGCTAGGGCCATAGGAGGACAGAACACCACCGGCACTGTCCACCACCTCCCGCGCAGGAAGGGGCGCGTGTGCAACTGCATGAGCAGCTCTTTGCAGGCTGCCACCGCCGCCCAAACCCTCCCCCGAGCTACCTGGCAGGGGATGATGCGGTGACTAGAGACCAGGCGATGCTGAGCGATGCCCCCATGCCACAGGGGGAGCCCAGTGGCGGGGGCTGCCGCTGGGTTCCCTGCCCGCTCGCTCCGCCTGCCGCCCCTATAGGTGGGTGTTGGTGCGGTGCCCAGGGACAGCGCGGGGGGCGGGAGGATGCGTGCACAGTTACAGCGGTGCAGAGCCATGTGCAGGGAAAGCGGCGATTCCCCCACTCTGCCACTGCTGCTGCCAAAATGGGGGGGGGGGGCACCAGAACATCGTCCTTTCAACCCCAATTCAGGTCCAGCCCTTTGGGGACAGGGATACCTGCTTCCCTCGCTCCTCAGCTGCACCCTCAGGTCCTCCAGTACAGGAGAGAAGCAGCGTCCATTCCCCAAAAACCCACCACTCACTCCCACCCCCGAATCCTTGCAGCCCCCTGGCCCACCTCTCCCCACTCCCTTCCCCTCTGCCCCCTATACTGCCTCCCTTCCACCCCTTCCTGTCTGCCCCACTGCCTCCCTTACTCCCTTTTACCCTGCACTGTCTCCCTTCCCATCTGCCCCACTACCACCTCGCCCCTTCCCATCTGCCCCCACATCCTCTCCTTTTTACTGCCCCCGTTGGCTCCTCACACTGCCTCCCCCACTCCTTATACCAGCATCACGTTTGCCCCCCCGCCCCAACCATTCCCATTTGCTCCATCGCCTACGCGAAACCTTACATTAATGAAGACTCGGCACACCACTTCTCAAAGATTGCCGACCCCTGCATTACATCCTGCAGCAATTTTGACAACTCTGACCTTACAGTTGTATTTATTGAGTTTTATCCTGGTTTTGATAGTCAAGTATAGAGCTCTAACCAACTACCAGAATTTTCATGCAAATAAATTAATGCAACATCTAAAGAAGTCAGAATATAGAAAATTTGCCATCTCCACAGCAATATTAATTCAATATGCAGCATATTCAGTTTTCTTTGTTATAAGTAATGCTTAACAAGGTAAATATGTTTAAGCAAGTTATGCATCATATGAAAGGTGTTTGAGTTAGTGCTACTGTAGAAACCTTACCTAACTTCTTCAGATTCAACTGCACATCCTCAAAATTGCATCAATTTCTTACTTTTCTTTTCAGTTCTACATGGGAGTGTTTGCGATGAGAGAAACCTGCCCTTTGGTTGTGGACTTAAAGGAATGATCCAGCTAGCAAAGGCTAAATGGTATCTATCAATGTCATTTCCAAGCTGTCCACTCAATCAGTAAGACTGCCTGAGAGCATGGCCTTAACTAAGTAGCCTCAGTGATGGCTAATTTGTCTTACAGATAATCATCCATAGTAAAGTATGTTCCTCATTGAAAAGAACCAGCTTGATCATCATAGTCCAAGCTGAGTTTGCTGGGCTGGTACTTAACAAAAATATTTTTTTACTTTAAGCAGAGGAAATTTTACATAAAAATAATTAATTGAGACAATAGTTATCAAAATCCACAATGCTACTTTTACAGTCATGTTATCAAGCATAACAGATCGAAAGAACTGTGCCGTATCATCCAGTAGCCTGAATCTGGCAGCAGCCAATTCTTTTAAGTTTCAGAAAATAGTACACCGCTGTACATTGATTCAGAGCAAATAGCTTATAAGCTTGATGCAGATTTCATTATGGCTGTAGTCAATCTGCTTAACTACCAATGTTGTTGATGAACATGAAGTCAGGTAGCCTATTTTAAATACACCAAAAACAGGAGTCTTGGTTTCCTATGATAGCTTCCAGAAGGGGATATCTTGCATTTAATGTTATTTGCTTTTATTTGCTCTAACTTTACTGTTTTTAAGTTAAGACGCGCCTTGTTTTTCTATTATGCAACAACGTAAAAGCCAATATACATTCTCCCAAGCTTCTCAGTTTTGTTTATTTTATTTTGCTGTTTGTTTATTTTGCCATATGGAACTAGTTAGGTTATACTGAGATGTGTCCAATCTTTGAATATCCCCAAACAAGTCATCTACATTTTCATTTATTTCAGGCCAAATAATTTTTGCATTCTCTCCACATGAAAGTACTGCCATAGCATTTATGTGACTCACTGTTAGACTTTCTTCCTTATCTATCAGCCCAGTCTCCTGCTGCCAATGAGGTCCAAAAGAAGTGGGATCAGGCCCATATATCAGTCTTTATTAGGAGATGCAGCCACAGCACAGCACCTATACCGCATATCAGGTTTGATCCTTAACTTCAGTATTGGGAGCAGTCACATCAGATTAGTCATATGCTTAAAATTAAACATGTGCTGAAGTGCACTGCTGGATGGAAGCCAGAGTGCTCAACATCTTGAAGCATCAAGACCCTAGTTTAGCCTTCTTACTTCGAAAACATCCGAAACTCACATCCCGCAAAAGTCTCTGCTATCTCCTCTCTAAACCCTCAAAACTTCCTATACCCCGCTCCAAGTCTCCTTGTCAACTACTCCCTGGATCTTTTCCACCTATCCCTGTATTTTGTGTGTATGTCACCCTTGAGATTCAGAGCAGACTCTTGATTCTATATAAAATCTTAAAACTCATTTTTTGAACAATAACATTTCTGTATTACTTTAACAATGCCACTTAGTCATAGCAAGCACCACAAATGCTTTATGGGATTTGAATCTAAATACAGGGTACAAATGTAGAGTATCAAATAGGTCACAAATATTTGCACTCAGAACTTAAATTAAAAACCCTTAATTCACATTTGCCACTGCAAAAATTTCATTGGAAGAATTCAGTCGTCTTCTTATTTTTTCTAGTAACTGCACCACTAATTAATGCCATTAAAATAGCAATAGCAATATGAATGAACTTTCTTGAGACAGTCACGGGAGATGCAAGTTTGTTTAATTGAAGCTTTTTACTTATAAACTTTACAGGTTATTTCAATACTGTTAGGAGACCAACTTACTACTTGTCAACTACAGAGAATATTGTTGTGTTACGTATTGTTTAAACTTAATGCAAGAAGTTAAAACAAAGCTACAGCAAGATATTAGTTGTCAACGCAATGACCAAGATTCACCATCACAGCCCAGAATGAATTCCAGGCATGACTGCACAAAACCCAAAAAGGTCATGAGAGACCGCAGGACCTTTGTAAGGGAACAGAAATAACTGTGCTGCTTTGTTACCTTTTTTATTAAAACAGTATGTTCAAAACTCTTTAATTAGCAGTCTAACTACATAGGAAAGGCATTTATGCTTCACTAGGAAGAGATGGATGACGTGTTGTACATGCTGTGCTAGTGTATAAAGGGACAAGATGGAACTCTTCAAATTATCAGATAGGAGGAGGATTGGCATACCAAAACTAAATACTTTATAACTCCAGACCAAACACACACCCTCCCCCCGCAAAACTTACAGTGATAAGAAACAACCCAGAACAAGTGAAGCTCAGGTAGAGGTGCCAGGTTTTACTTTTTTTTAAAAGAAAATTATTTTGGTTCAGGGAGATTGCTATGGCCCCAATCCTGCAACATGAGCTACTCAGATGGAGTCTTAAACTAGCTGGCATAGGACAGAGAGCTGGGGATTATAGATTCAATTGTTTAGACCAGTTTGTGTTGGGATGAGCTAAAGAAATACACAATGCAACATGTAAGTATGTACCACATGGATTAAGCAATGCTAGTCAAGGGTAAGTGTAGTACATATAGTCTTAAAATACCCTCTCTCTGCAAAGCTTTGGTTTAAATCTATCCACTTTCATAAAGTAGCTGCACTCTGGTTCTCAAACACACTAGGAGGAGGAGGAGGATTTTCTATCCTTTACCATGGTTTGATAGGTATTGGGATGTGTACCAGATAAGAATTCCTGACCAAAAAGTGTCCAGGACCTATGTTTCAACAGCTTTGCAATCATTCCTTGCCATATGAGCCGTTCATACCTGAAACTCAAATCTCTAGGTGCAACCAGCTGCACCAATGGTTCATCACAGTCATAGTTCTTGCCCATGTAAACTGACAGCCATCAAATTAGAAGCCCGAGACTTAGTTTGGAAAAATCCAAAGCCTCAGGCGACAAGTATGATACATTCAAAAGCAAGCCACGGATGTTGAAGGATCTAGAGGCACTTGAATAAAACCTAGACTTTAAGAAATGTGGTGGTTCTTTGAAAAATGACTGTAAAAACAGTTTTGTTAGATTCCATGTTTTCTCTGTATCAGTAACTCAGAATCATTTGTTGAGATTCTCCTATCATGCAAACCTCAGCCTAGGTTAAAAAAAGTATGGAGTACACTCTCTGGTGCAGGTATCAACTGTCACAAGTTTGTATTTATCTGGGGTCATTTTTACTGCACTCAGTTAGGTATTATTTAAATAAAACAGGCTGCAGGGCCAAAATTTCACCTTGATCTCAACAGCGTAACCCACAGCTAAATAAGGTTACCTAGGTCTAAATGAACCAGCAGTATTGGACCTGCAACTGAAAGAGAGAAGTTTGATGATGCAACAGAAACTAAATCCCTCTCCCAGGGTAGTATTGACACTGCACTCAACAGGTGTAAGCAGTAACTTATCTTCACCACCAAAGTAAATAGCATGGTGTAGCCAAAGTGTTGGGGGGAGGCTAAGAATCTGTTAAATAAGATGCCATTTTTATATAAATACTTTTATAGTAGAATTGCCATTCAAAAAAATTGGATTTCACAGAGGAAACACATATTAGAGAAGTTAAATGAACTCTTCTCTATGATTCCTAATATTCTGAAAGCCTCAATATTGCAAAGTTGGTATAAATAAGTTATACATGCCAAATACAACAGCCTCGGGCATTTGAGGAAGGTTTTGAAACTCAGCCTAGATCCAAAGAAAAATATCCATTAAACGTTATTTGAGGGTAATGAACTCTAATTAGACACTGCATTGCTATTTGTACAAAGATTTTATCCGTTTTGACTTAGCTCCTCAAATCCTTCGAATAATAGCAGTTAAGAGCAATACTCTGTAGAACACTCATGAGAAACTGGCACGTTCATTCACACACATTTTAATGGAACACCATTCACAACTATGGCACTTAAGTTCCCTCTAAGCTGTGTGGCCATGCTGCAGGCTATCAAGGTCTGCGCGGGTAAGAGAGGCGCCTCTCCCCAGCTCCAGATCTGCCGTGGCAAGGCACCTCTTCCACAGGCTGCTGTAGTGAGAGAGGGCTGGGGGGAACCTTTTGCCCCAGCCCCACTTCTGGGGCAGCCTGCACCCCAAACCCCTCATCCTTGGTCCCACCCCAGAGTCCTCACCCCCCCAGGCGGAGCCCTAAGCCCCCTCCTGCATCCCAAACCACTCATCCCCAGCTCCACCCCAGAACCCTCATCCCCCCCCACACCCCATCCCTCTGCTCCATCCCAGAGCCCCGTCCTGCACCCCAAGCCCCTCATCCTGGCCCCACCCCAGAGCCTGTATCCTCAGCCACAGCCCTCACCACCACCCCGGCACCCTATCCCTGAGTACCCTCCCATGCTCCCAACCCTTCGGTCCTACTCCTACCGTACATCACCTCCATATTGGTGCACATAACAAAATTCATTGTGCAAATGGATTAAAAAGTTAAAGAGAACATTATACTGTACATAGTTTAACTACTTTTATTAAAAAAAAACTGTACACAGGAGGATTTTGCAACAAAAGATACTTAAAGACCATGAACTCAGTTAATATATGCTGGATGCACAGACACAACATAAGCTATTTTCTCATTAAAAATCCATGCTCCCTCCCGCTTGAGAGATATGCATCCACTTCTGTTTCCCATCTCTGGGAGGAGGGTCAAGCTTCCTGCTGCTCAAAAGCTAACTTTAGCATCAGACATGATAGAACTTATGTCAGCAACTTTCCACCTCCGCTTCTTATATACACACACACACACACACACACACACCCCCAACCCTACGGAAACAAGGATTAAAGGAAACACTTCTGTCGGAAGCATATCAAAAAAGCAAAACACTGTTGCAAACATCTGCTCTCCCCAAGGAAACTTAGTGGGAGCCCTCAAACATTCAAGAAAATTAATTTTCCCAGCAGGTTTTAAATAGCCGCTCCATCAACCTAAGGGACAAGGTGACACCTATGGCAAGAGTGATCAGTCTCTTTCAACAAAAGGATCATATTACAGAAATACTCATCTTTGCAGGTTTCAGGTACCACATGATGTAGAAGGGATTTTTGTAAAGTCTATAAAGGCAAATATGGCTCACCCTAGAGATGGTCAAAGGCATGTTGAAGTCTTTTCCACCTTGAAGCCTAAAACCCCAAGGAGCAGGGCCGACCAAAGACACACTGTAGTTGCTCATCGTGTTGGATCAGAAGGTCTAATTCCAGATAATAAAATGTCTGTGGAAGAGGATTAAATTTTTAATGTAAATTTTAACATGATATGTACACAGTGAAATGAAAATACATGTTAATGTAAAAGGGGCTCCGTCAGTTTAAACATATGTTGCAAACAATGTGTTTCTGTTCTGTAACACCTTATATTCGTAAAAGTGAATGACTTTAAAAAGTCTAGTTTGCTACTATTTGTGCTTTTTAGACTGTAGGCTTAGAAAAAAATTAAATTAGTTTTACTATCTGATTCTTAGAACTGCAATATTTGGGTTTCATACACTGCATGCAAGGATTTTTTAACAATTGTTTTTGTCAAAAAGAATGTGGTAATAGTTCCTCTAGGCTTTTGTTTGGAGGTTATTTAAGATGGTTTTTACAAAATGTATGCATTGGACCAAATTTAAATTGACAGTGCTCCTAAAAGTTACTTAAGTACATAAAAGTTTTAAGAGTTCATATAAGAGATGTTGGCACATTAATTTCCCACAAAATATATTTCTGTGATATCATGTATTTAGTCACAGCTACACAAGTAGGTTTACCACATAAAAACTCATTGCCAACGAATGTGCACTGAAATATCAAAAATTACAAATTTTAAATTTCAAAGTAATTCAGAGGGAATTTTTTTTTTCTTCTTGGCATTTTTATTTACAGTTTAACGTACAGGCATGTTGCGTTTTACACGCATTTAACTTGCGCGATTTTGGCTTTACGCGGTTAGCAAAAAGGAAAAAAAACAACAACACACAAGCCTTTGAGCGTGACCCCAGTTGAAGGGGTCGGGCTTGGGACTGGCTGCAGCCCGCCACTGCCAGCCCGCTGCAGAGCTCGGGGCCCGCAGCCTGCCTGCCACGGGGATCGGGTCCGGAGCCGGCAGCCCGCGCGCTGTAGGGGACGGGGTCGAAGCCAGCAGCCTGCCCGCTGTGGGGGACAGGGTCGAAGCTGGCAGCCCACCTGCTGCGGGAGCCGGAGGAGCCGGCAGCCCAGCCCACCTGCCACAGGGACAAAGCCGGCAGCCCACCCGCCACGAGGATGGGGTCAAAGCTGGCAGCCCGCCCGGGCGAGGGGTCCGGAGCCGGCAGCCTGCCCACCGCAGGGACCAGAGGAGCTGGCAGCCCAGCCCACCCCCCATGGGGACTGGGGCCGGAGGAGCCAGCAGCCCACCCGCCGCAGGGGCCGGGTTGGCAGCCCTCTGGGGGGGGGATCAGAGCCAGCAGCCCATTGTCAGGGATCAGGGCTTCGGACCCCCCACATACGTGGCCGAGACCCCCAGTTTGAGTACGGATGAGATATAGTGCGGGCGATTTCGCCCACCATTGAACTTAATGAGTATTTGGCTATATGCGAGGTCCACGGAACGGAACCCTCGCGTAAGACGCGACAGACCTGTACATCCAACGTCCAGTTCCCTATAAGGCACATACAAGGGGTTACAGAAGAAATCAAAAAGAAATGCAAAAATTTATAACCGGAGAAAGTTGTGTACCAAATACCAAGGCAACTTCTTTAAACTAAGAAAAAAATATTTTAAAAGAATCCCAAGGTTACCCCTCCTCCCTAGACAAGGATGAAGAATTACCTGTAAAAGGCACGCTGTGCACTTAATTTTGTTGCTCAGTGTCAAAGATAACAGCTTCAGCTGCACCACATATAGGCAATATTACAATGACATCTTAGGTAGTAGCTGCTGTCTATTTTTATATATTTGAAGTGGGGAGGGAGAGAGAGTGCACACACTAAGGGGTGGGTTACTGTAAGACTACACCAAATCACTGTAAGATTCCATAGTTAATACAGGAGATTTAAGGTGGAACTTCAGACAACTAGAAAGCACATTTCAAATATTATCGAATATGGCAAGAATTATTTTTCACTGTACTTACACTAGTGATGACATTTTTGAAGCAACAGATTTATGGATACTGTACTAATAAATTTTGTAGAACTTCTCATAGAAATGAATTTTTTTCTCACCAGAAGCTTAACAATCCACTAAAGTCATTTCTTGAAAAAAAATAATGTAACTACATAGATTTCTAGATACACTGCAACCAAAAAGAGTCTAGCTATTTAGCCTTGCTTCCTTATTAAGGGCCAAACTGTAATAGTCTTATTCACACCAGTAGGTCCATTTAATTAAATAAAAAGAGGAGTATTCGGGTAAGGCAGACCAAGAAGATAGCCTTTAGGAACTACTACTCCAAGCTAACAACAGAGATGGTTTCAGAACTGAGGCAGTTCCTGAACTACTTACACCCTCATGCCAGAAGCCATGAAAGGACCATTGCTCCCACTGAATTCTATGAGGGCATAACCTGGCTCACTTACATTTCTATCTCCTGTGACCTCCTCCGCACACACACATATCTGACCAAACAGGCCCAGAATGCCAATATCTGCCTAGTTCAAAGGTTCCTTCTCTTCCTTCCTTTCTTCCCTCCCCCTCACTCACTCAAAAGGGAATGTCCACAGAGTATGAGATATGATCCTTATAGGACCTATGTGCTAGTTCAAGCAAGAATTATTCTAGGTATATATATTCATATATTCTATATATAAACAAATGAATCACATAAATATGCAGTTTAGTAAAGATTTTACTACCATATGAAAATGTTTTGTTCCCCTTAGCTTATAGTTTTAGTGTGATTACTCTATCACAAATTAATGACTGTGGGAAAAGGAACCTTATCTAAGTTGCTGGGACACAACACCATCTGACTGATCAGTAAGAGCTGACAAGATTTCCACCCCTCCCCCACAACTCAGAGCAAAAATTAAGCACATGAATAATTCTTCCTGCATGTGTTAAAAAAAGAAGGGAAGGAGGCAGCTAACAAAAATACAGGAAAATACGCTGTAAATTTGTTTTGTAACTAACTGCAAAGGAAGACATTTGGCATTGTAAGGTATATGCCCTCTTCTTCCACCCCTCTCCAATTCTGAGCTTGCAGTGAAACATCTGCATCTCATAAACTAGAGAACTTATTTGAGATATAGGGAAAGAAAACTAAAGAAACACCCTAAGAAAATAGATTTGCTGATGTGTTTTTGTCACTGTTAAAGATTCTGTATCTGGTATGAAGAGGTATCACAATGTGAACCAATAGAGCCCTGAAAATCCACAGATGCTCACTTCGTATCCATGGATGCAAATATCAGCTAGGGTGACCAGATGTCCCAATTTTATAGGGACAGTCCTGATTTTTCAATCTTTTTCTTATACAGGCTCCTATTACGCGCCCCCCCCCCCATCTCTTGTTCCAATTTTTCACAGTGGTCACCCTAACATCAGCAGACATGTTCGCAGATAAGCAGATGGATGCGGATCCAGGTTTTATATCTAAAGCTCAAATGCACAGGATGTGTTTGCATATTGGTTGTGGATATAAATTTTGTATCCGCGCATGGATCTATGAATTGACTGTCTCCATGAAAACATTGTGCAATTAACTAGCTACAGGCTACATTGTGAAACTCTCACTCGTGTTCAGTGAGCCTTCTTGTGCAAGTGCTCAACAATGGCTTTCACCATCTAATCATAAACAAGGACGTATACCATTGTCTTCTGTTGGACAGAATCAGAATTGCTCAACTGCAGGTCATATCTCCCATAGTGCTAATAGATAACATTATAGAGATGAAATTTCAGCGGAAGTGGCCGGGATCTGGGATTTGGGGGGAAATCTGGTGTTCTGCTGGAGTGACGATCCCAGTGTGCAGAAAAGTGACAAAGATGACATCTTAGACATATTTTTTATAATATGAAACCATCAAAGCAGATTTGGTTTTAAATGTGCAGTCCCAAATCATCCACAGAAGGCAGAAAAGGCAGCATTAAACACCACCTTACTTAAAAAAAAAGAAGTATGTCTTAGCACACAAGTGAAACTGTTGGCTTTACTGTTCCTGTAGCTATCTGGTTACAAAAGTCCCCAGGGGCAGGAGGAAATACATGGCCGTGATGATCAAACAATTACACGCCCTAAACCTGCCCAACCCAGCTCAGCTATGAATTTCCCTTTTCAAATCCCTTTTCTCCCTCTTGACCATTTTTGGTGCTTCTCCGTGCAACACTCCTGCACTTAGACTCCAAAACAGCGCGCCTGGGGCGGGCACACACCGGCTTGCCGTGTGGGCAGCCCCAAAACAAGCCGGACTCTGGTGTCCATTCGGTTTGGTCCTTTGAGTCGAGGTCTCGAAAGGAAAAACCAGCCGGTGACCGGGTCAATCTCAGTAAGAGCTCGGGTGTGTCGTGTCCCTTAGACCCCGCTCAATGGAGGCGGGGGGACGCGACTGACTTCGATTTGTTCAGAAGTCAATAGCAATTCCGATCAACGCAACAGGACCCTCGTGTAGACACCGCTGCTTCCCCCTCCCGCTTCTCTTCGGAGTGACTCTCCCCGCCCCACTTCCCCGGGAAAGGGGGTTTCCGTAGGGTGACCAGATGTCCCGATTTTATAGGGACAGTCCCGCTATTTGGGGCTTTTTCTTACAGAGGCTCCTATTACCCTCCCCCCCTCTGTCCTGATTTTTCACACTTCTATCTGGTCGCCCTAGGTTTCGGGGACCTGCCGCTCCGCAGCCCATGCCGCCCCCGGCCCCGCTGCACCGAGCGCCTTCTCCCCGCACCCCCGACCGGGCGCCGGGGGTCTCGCTCCGCAATGGACGGCGCCGCCGCTGCTGCTCTGCGCCCCCGCCAGGAGCCCCCCGACAAGGGGACACGCTCCAGCAACGAGCTGGCCCCCGACCCCCGCAGCCCGGCTCCTTCTCCGCACCTGAGCGACCAGCCCCCCCTCTCCGGCCGGGACTCAGCGGCCAGCGCCGCGCCCGGCCGCCCGCGCAGCCCCTTCCCCGGCCGCGGCGCTCGGCACCTGCTCACCTGGGAGGCTGCAGCCGGCGCGCGGTGCGGGACGCCCAGGCGAGAGCCGCGGAGCCGGCAGCGCGTGTGAGAGGCGGGGGCCGCGCCCAGCGGGGCTGGTTCTCACTTCCGCCGCGCTCTGCTCCGCCCCCGCGTCCCGGCGGGGACGGGGAAGTTCTCCGCGCTCCAGCCCACACAGGAGGAAGCCCGGGCAGGCTGCACCCGCGGGGGCCACACGGGGGAGGGTTAAAGGCCGGGACAGCCCCGGTCATAAGATGGCACGTGCAGAAACAAAGGCCCGGGCCTCCAGGAAGGGGCAGCCAGAGACTAATGAAGGAGGCGCGGGGGGTGCAGCGTATGAACTGCCCCGTGACAGGTCCCCTCCGTGGCAGGGGCACCTCGCTGCCTGAGGGAGCCTGGATACGTGCCAAGACCCTCCATGACTTCCAAACCAGCCTTCACCTTCCTATACTAATCATTTCTAGGACCTGCTGCCATGGGATCTTGCTGCAGGGTAGCCAGTGTAAGACCCTTATCCCTCATAGCCACCTCTGCCCTATTAGCAGCTGTGAGACAGGCTGAGATCCTGGGGCATGTGAGTGAGCGGTCCTGGCCACAACAGGGTAGAGGTGCACACGTGGCTGTACCAGTTCAGCCCCCCCACCCCGCCCCCATGATGGAACCAAGGGAGCGGGGCAGTTCTGCCAGGAGCCAAAAGTCACCAGAAATTGTTCCAACCCTAGGGCCCTAGCTAGTTCCAGACACCCCCTGTGAAATGCTTTTAAGCCAGGCACAACAAAGAGCTAAGATCTGGTGCCATGAATGTGCACTGAGTAGTAAGAGTTTGATAATATAGCTCTTTAATCTTCAAAGCACCATTCACACATTAGGTAATTAACACTATTTCTCAGTAAGAATTATCCTCTCTATTTTATAGCAGGAGAAAGCATCAGACACGTTAAGTGACTAAGTCCAAGGTGCAATAGCTGTTATTGACAAAGGTAAGAACGGGAAAATTTCTGACTGCCTGACCCGTGTTTCAATCACTGGCTCTAGGCCTGTTGAGTGTGTGTACAGATCAGCTGGTGTATTCACATATGTACAATAAATCCTCCTACCCCTTTTTAATGTGAACTTTGTACCTAACAGCCCCAGCTGCAGTTATCAACAACACAGGAGCTAAGCTTCCCTTCCTCTAAGAGAAAGTATGTGCCATAAGGCCACCTGCATTAGAACTCACTGCCTCACTGTCTGAAACAGGAGAGAACTGCCTTTTTTCAGCATCTTCCATTTACAAAACTTTCAGGCTAGGACTCTTAGGGAGGGGATGGAGGGTACTAGGTTATTTCTTTTTGTAGAGGTAGGGAAAGCTGCTGGGAGGGTTTCAATATTTTTATTTTTTCAAATTCTATGGCAAAAGCACCTCGGGCTGTGGGTAGGCACTTTTAAACTGTATTTGTTAAAAATATAGAAACAGTTAAACTGCATAATCTTTTGCAAGTCATTTAACAGTTATACTAAATATACAATTAACGTTAACTTGGCCCTGATGCTGCAATGTGATCTGCATTCAAAGGGTGCCTTAACTTTGTTAGGGCCCTGCATGGACACGGCTAGGCCACCCAGACTGTAGCTTGCAAGATTGCAACTTTGTTCTCCCACTCTCCACCTTCAGAGCTTTCACTTTGGCATGCAGAAGGCCCAGGACCTGATTCCACAAGCTCCAGTAAAGCTCCTTTGAGTTAAGGCTCAGTGCTACAGCTCAGCCATGTGCCTTGTTTAACTTTACTTTTGATAATCTTGATTTTTTTCCCCTCCTCTAGGGCGGTTTTTATAGTTATGTATTTATATGGTGGACTGCTCTTATAATAATGGTACCTCTCACACCCACTCCTCTGCCTTAAACATCTCTACTCAAGCTAAAAAGGAAATCACCCTTGCAAGCAGATAAAAGCTCCATCAGATGATTGTTCAGGGAGGTAAAAGCTCCCCCATAACAATGATTCTTCATTTTGTCAAAGTTTTCAGGTCAATTTTGTGCTGTTTTATTTATAACCTTGAAAGGAGCTTAGCAGTATGGCTCCTGCAGATGTCACTCATTACAGCCCCAGGCGTATGAGGTCCTGGCCAGAGCTGAAATATATCAAGGTAGTGCAAAGCCTGAGGGTCTTGTTTGATTTTACAGTTAGCCTAGAATATCATGTAGCCGCATTAATAAGAAATACCTTTGTCTGTCTGTAGTTTACTAAGAAACTTCAGCCTTTCCTCGCTGAAGAGGATATGGCCCCAGCCATCCATGCCTTTATTACTTTCACCTTGAGTTACTAGAAAAATGTAGCTAGAGGAAGTTACAAGGCTTTGCTAATACACAACCATGAGAGTCTGCTTCTTCATAGGTACTGCTATAACTTCATAATCCTTGTAGACAGGTTTTTGCCCAACCCATTCTGAGCCTCCCCTCAGAGGGAGGCCACCACCTCACAGAAGTGTAGTCTAGAGCTTAACTACCCTCGTTTGATTGTTTTTCCTAATATCTAACTGAATTCTCTGCTGTAGATGTCTTACAACTAAGCCCAGCTTGCTGTCCTTTCTATATTTTAAGTATACTTATAAAATGTAAAAGTATATGCTCCACTCTAAGTCATTAATGAAAATATTTAGTAGTGCCAGACCAAGGACTGGCCCCTACAGACTCCCACTCTATGAACTGGTAGGGTGGGGCAGAATTTCTTCAGGCCATGCCACCTTGAACACATCAGCTTTTTAGAATATTTGTTAACATGTTCTCCCTATTTTGGCATGCATTCCTTCCTCCTTTTTATCAGTTGTGATATCTTGTCACTAATGCCATTAACCTTTACCTGGGAAGTACTTAGACAGCAGAGTGATGGGTGCAATAGAACAGCAGTTCTCAGCCTTTTTTCTTTGAGTCCCCTTGCATGCTTCCCCCCCCCCCCCACCTATTCAAAACTCCCCAGCCCACCTGTGCCACAAGATTAGTTTTCTGCTTATAAAAGCCAGGGCAGACATTAAGGTGCAGTAAACAGGGTAGTGGCCCAGGTCCACAAACCACAGGGGGGCAACAAGTTAAGTTTCTCAAGCATCTGCTTCAACCCCAGGTGGCAGGGTTCAGGTCTTCAATGTTTCTGACCTAGGGCCAAGAGAGTCTACAGCTGGTCCTGTTTGACAGTGTTCCAGAGGTCCCCAGACCCATAGTTGAGAACTGCAATAGAAAACCCTGACAGGTTATTAGCTCTGGTTGTGAAGTGATCTCTAGCATGCATACAGAAGTTAGTGATGCACCGTAGAATACATGCTAGCAAATCATTTATTGCTTCAGCTATACAGGCGCTATCTGTACCAGATCAGCACTTTCAGTTTTAGTTTCTATTTCTGAAACTATGTTTGATACAATTATTTAAAGTCATAGGCTAGAGTTGCCTTTCAGTCCAGGAAGGTGGTCTTTAAAGAATCTATGACTTAGCACTGAAACGAATCCCAAGCATTCGAAAAAAGCCAAATCAAATCACAAGTCAGGCCCTCATCATGAAATTTGTTTAAAAATCAGTGGTGCTTTAAAATTTTGATTCTTGTTGCTGAATTGGCCTTCTGGTTTGAGTCCCTGCCCACCCCCACAACCCTGAAGGCTAGAAACTTATTTTTTCTTGGAAAACGAAAATTCAGGTCCTCATGCAATCACATGACACAAGGAACTGGGTCTTTAAGAGCCTAATATCACAAGACTAGCAATAAAATTGCAATTTGGCAACATTGTAAGAATTTTGCAGCTCTGTGTCCCCATAGTTAAATACGGAAAATTCAAAACAAAAAGACATTTTACAGTGTCTATTGAGTTTCATACCAGCTATATCCTGGAATACCTTTATGGAATTAGAAAGGACACCATGACATAGCCAATATAGTTTTGTAGCCCAGAAAAATCTCTAAAGTTGTGCCTATATTTTCATTAGAAAGCTAATTTTGCCAAATCCACCTAAAACCTACCAAACATGTCCTTTCTGTTTCAGATATAGAATGTGTGGTTGGAGCAAAATTATGTGGCCAAACCTGGAGATCAACCGGACAAATTCAAAGTGTTTGAGATATTGAAGTGAGAGGTTAGCTGTGTTTTGGAAATTGACACTTGTGCCATAGCAAATTGTAAACTTGTTTAACTTTGAATCACTGACTCTTTAAAGCAAGGCAGCCATTTTTGAAGGTATCCACTGCTGAATTAAACATTTGTATAATAAACTACAATAGTCCTTGGCAAAGCAGGCATTTCCCGATGCCTGAAGAAATTTACAGCAGCTGATTAAGTGATCTGGTACAAAACAATTAAAGGGCCATTCTGGCACTTTCTGTACTTTAGTTTGGCCCACACAATCCACTTATGAAGGGATCAACACTGTCAGACCTAGAGTCTGTGAAACAAGAATAGTTAGTGACAGAACTGTTCTACTTGCCTTATGCTCCTGTCTCATATCTGCCTTTTCTCCATGCTGTTCTCTCTGCCCCACCCGACCCCCATAGGATCATTATCCCTTTCTGGCACTTCTCATGGCACACCCTGCCCCCTGAAAGACAAAAGTTAATACAGTACCTCTAAAAAAGAAAAGAGGTTGTTCAGTTGCCAGTGTAGACATAGGTGCAGGAACTAAAACTTAATAGGTTTTTCATTTTTGATTTTCCCTCAAAATTCAATGTCTTCCATCCACTGGTCAGTCCCTGGTGTCCAGTAAGTAGCAGTGAAGTCCACATATTGATAGAGAGGAAGACAAACATTTATTGGTTATGGTGACTAAGTTTGACCTATCTCCTCCTCTGCTTCTAAGCTGCCAGCACTCACCTGTAATCCATCCCCAGCTAATGCTCAGTGTTATATGCTATTTTGTAGCCTCTTCATTCCCTCCTCTGGTAATGACAGGGCACTGACTGATCCTAGAATGCTGCTTCAGTATGACAGCAGTGAAGTCCTGGCCCCCCTGAAGTCACTGAGAGTTTTGCCATTAACTTCAATGAGGTCAGGCTTTCAACCTATGCTTTTAATATTTATATGGTACATAACAATCTATTCTTTCACCCTAGGCTTCTCATCCAAATGAGAAAAATCGTAATTTGTAATCCTAGAGAAATATAGCAGGCTTGCTGTGATTAACTGCATCAATCTAGGATTTGTGTTTGTCAAGTTATACAGCTTGTCTCAAGATTTAGGCAGCCCCCCCATCACCCAGGTACCTGAACACTTCATAACCTCCTGGAGGTTGTATTCCCATTTTGAAGGTGGAGAACTGAGTAACTTGTGCAAGGCCACACAGGGAGTTTGGCAGAAGAGGAAACCTACCCTAGGTCTTCCAAGTCTCAGGCTAGCACCCTAACCACTGAACAATCCAGTCTCTCACTGAGGCATAGTTCTATTCTGTTCTTTATAGCATGCTGAGGCAAGGAATATACTCCTGAGTTAATCATAGCATTCTTATCAGGGCCCTACATGTAAGATGAGTGATTACCTCTGTCCTCTTTTCACAATCATGTCAGCTGGTTTGTTTAAACTTCCTTTCCCTTGGCAACAGCGAGTGGTTAATACATGTTTGTGTTTTAGTTATAATCCCCACGAAGGAGGGTGGGTTTGTTACAACTTGTATTTGAATGTTAAACCTTCCATATGCTAAGAACACTGATCATGAAGGGTCTTGTAGATCAGAATTTTCCTATTGACTTTTTTAAAAAAAACTAATGCTAGAACATGAGGTGAAGCTTTGCCTATAGTCCTTTACATAATATATTGCCCTGGCAAGAGAGAAAATGTACAAGCAGTAGCATGAAAACCACTCTGCTTGCAAATAGACAACACTAACTTAATGTGGTTTTGACTAGAATGGATACATGCTGGATGGAGTTTCTCAGTCAGAAGGGATTAACAGACGAAGGACAATCATTTGAAAATGTTAAATTATAATTAAGCACCAGCAGCATGCACAGCTCTGTACAAGTATGATGAAAGCATAGGGACAGAAAAGCAAATAAAGAACTAGCAGAACTAACTATGAAGGAAGAGAAGTCAAAATAGGGAAACATGCTAAAATATTTAGCAAAGGTAGATGTATTCAAGACATTAGGGCCTGATAGAGTAGTTAAGGAACTACCTGATGCAAATCTCGGAACCATTAATTATCTGTAAAAAGTCCTGGAGGATGTGTGGGGTCCCAGCTGACAGGTGGCATTTTTGCTATTCTCCAGTTTAAAAAAAAGTGGGGCGCGGGGGGAAGATGACTTGGGGAATTATAGACCAGTCCGCCTAACTTTAGTACCTGGAAAAATACTAGAACAAATTCAACAGTTTAATTACTTGGAGGATAAGATAACAAGTAGCCAACAAATCATGCCAAACCAACCTAATTTCCTTCTTTGGCAGGGTTACTGGCCTAGTGAATTGGGGAAGCAGTAGATCTGAATGCCTTGATTTTATTAAAGCTTCTGACAGTCTCAGATGCTCTCATAAGCAAACTAATGGCAATTTAGTCTACACCACATTTCCCTAAGGTAAGTGCATAAATGGTTGAAAGACAATATTCAAGAGCAGTTATGGTTCACTCTCAAACTAAGGATGTATCTAGCAGGATCCTGAGGGGTCAGTCCTGGGTCTAGTACTATTCCATTATTTGAGTCATTAAGGAAAATATTGAGTGGAGAATACTTATAAAATTTGCCAATGACACCAAGCTGGGATGGGTTGTAAGCACTTGGACAGAATTAGAATTCAAAGAGACCTCGATGAATTAGAGAAATTCATCCAAAATCCAAGGGCAAAGTACTTCACTTTGGAAGGAAAAAAGTCTAATGCACAACTAAAATACAGAATAAATGGTTAGGTGGTAGTACTGCAGAAAAATAACGGGGGTTGTAGTGGATCACAAAGTGAATGAGTCAAGGTGATGCAGCTGCAAAGAAGGCTAATATTCTTGGGGTGTATTAACAGAAGTGTTATATAAAAATACATGAAAGGTAGTTCTATCGCTCTACTTGGTCCTGATGAGGCCTCACCTGGAACACTGTATCCAATTCTATCTGCCACACTTTAAAAAAGATCTGGGCAAATTGGAAAGTGTCCAGAGGAGAGCAACAACCTAAGGTTTAGAAAACCTGACTTAGGAAGGTTTAAAAAACTGGACATTTAATATTGAGACATGACTGAGGGGGGAACCCGAGTCTTCAAATAAGTTATATATTAGGAAATAAATTTCTGCCATCTAAGCCCATTACTATTTGGGCCATCTCCAATGAGCACAGAGAATAGCTAATCATTTTCTTTTAATGATAGGAGGTAGGCTTCCAAGAGGCTGTGGAATCCCCATCACTGCAAGCTGAACAGGATGGCAGGGCCATCCTTACCCATATGCAAAGTATGCAGCTGTGTAGGGCACTAGGAAGTTTTCTGGTGCCCTGTGCAGCTGTGTGCTGCTCCGGCCCCTGCCCTGCCTCTTCCCACCCCTGCCCTGCCACCACTCCCCTGAGCTCTGCAGCAGAGCTGGGCCTGCACCCACCAGCAGTGGGACATGCAGCAACTCGGCCCCAGCCATGCTGCCACCGAGTGCTGTGGGGGGGTGGTTCCTCCTGCCCCCTCATGCCAGCCCTGCTCCCCCATACAGAGGCCTGGAGCCAGCCCCCTCCCCCACATCCTCTGCAGAGGGGCTGTGTAGGGTCCCAGAATAGCTAGGGACGGCTCTGCAGGTTGAACAAAGTCAGACTGTCTAGGTTAATTGGTCCTTCCTCAGTGGAGGGGCTAGATTGAGGACTTCTAGGTTCCTTGCAATCCTATATTTCTGTAACTCTGTCCTAGCCTTGAGAGTTTACCATCTTAGACCCAGAAAGACAACTACAAGTACTTGGTTATTGCAAGGAAATTACTTTGTTTTTTTTTTAAAAAGTCCTTAATCTGTTTTTGGAGTTTTTTTGGGTAGATGCAAGAGTCTGCGGAAGAAACATTCTTTAGGAGGGGTTTGAATTAGTCTCATATCCTTGCCCTCTTCTGTGACCTGAAAATTCTTCTATATCTCAGGGCCAGCTCAGAAAGAACTTTTGGCCTTTGCCTCCAGGCTGCAAGCTCCTTTCTCTAGCCCCTCTGTGCCCTGCTCAAGAAGGAAGTTGATACATAGTGATACACACTGCTGGACAACATTTTGTAAGCTTGTAACTTACAGTTTAGCAGTGCCAGAAAGGTAGCATTAAGCTGCTCTTCTTTGGCTCTGTACACCGGTCATAACAACTCAAGTTACACAACATCAGGCATTTGTCAGTGTTTTAAGACAATGTACATCAGAGGTCTTGATCAGTAAGAATTTAAGCTGGAGAAGACAGATATAGCAAGAGAAAATTTAGACAGAACAGCACCCCCTATTGGCAAAGTCTGAACCTGTATTCTTTCCAGGACTTAAATTCAGAGTCCAACAGAATATTGCAACCAACAAGTGCTAAGCATACTAAGGAGGTGCTCACTGGTCATCTACATAGCAACTGCATGTTGGGTTGTAGTGATGTAATATATCGCCAGACATGCCCAAATGGACCATTAGCCTGGCAGGCCCTATCTACAGTTCCAGCATCTAAATTTAAAATTGGCTTTCACTTCTATCTTGCATCTAGAATCTTCCAATCATGTAGCTTGATATCTTGTTGCATTAGCCAAGATAATTTCTATGCCTCTCTCAAGAACATTTGTCATCTGTGCCTATGCCAGTGAACATTTGTTACAGAAAGAATTTTGGTATTGATTCACTGAATCAAGTTTGTGGGCTTTCAGTAAGGTTGCCCTTTGAAAATAGCTAGTGAATCAGAAGACAGCAGGAGTTGTACTGTTACCTGTATGAAATCAGTCAGCCTGGTAGCAGTAACTATGTCACTCATTCTGCTTTGATGAAAGGGTAGCTAAGAGCTCTGGAATGAGAAACATTCCAGAGTCCCTTGAGGTGGCCCATGTTCTAATAATAGACATGCTACAAAGAACACAGTCGCTCTTCTGCTGGGCATTTTCTTTCCTGAAATTCAATGGTAAGGGGATAATTTCTGTAGTATGGAAAGGCAGCCAGCTTTTTATCCCTTAAGTCAGGGGCCTCCAAACTATGGCCGGGGGCTGGATCCGGCCTGCAGCTTTGATTTGTCCAGCCCTCCAGCTGAGCAGGCACATGGAGAAGTTGCCTCTGCCCCCCCTACCTCCCGCGAGCTGCTGCTGCTGGTGGCCCCATGTGTGGAGGAGTGAGTGCCCCGTGGCAGCGGCCAGAGGAGTAAAAGGGGTGGGGGTGCAGCAGAGGTCAGAGGAGCAAAATGGGGGAGATTTGCATATATTGATTTTTTTCCCCACAGTTGCTTTGGCGCACACAGCCCCTTCAAAAATCTAATATGGCCCTTGTCTCCAAGTTTGGAGACCCCTGCCTTAAGTGACAAATTAGCAGTCAGATTTAAAGCTATACTGAGGACAAACTATATAAAAAGGAGTAAGGATCATGTGACAAATATCTGTCAGTTTTGCCTGTTTTGCTTCTCTGCTAAAGAGTGATGGCTTAAATCCAGAACTAGTTATATGAACTTTGCGTGGCCAGCTGGGTGGGAAGAGAGCAGGGCAAGGAGAGAAGGGTGGATCTAAAGAAATCCAAGATGCTCAAAGGATTTGATTTTGCAAAATAGCTCTAGACTGATGATACTTTGTATGATTTTTGGTTTCACAATTATAGATCTGGGAAAGAACAGGTAACAGAAGGACCATTTAACTGAGCTCCCCCCTGCCATGCTGAGTTTGAGGGTTCAGATATACAAGACCTAGATCCCAATCAATCCAAAGTTAGGGGTTTGCAAAACCAGTAAGAAAGAAGCCACACTCCACTTGTGCCCTATAGCTAGAATCTGGAAGATTGTCCTCCAGGCGGGACAGATAGCAGTAAAACTTCACTTAGTTCAAAAGGGACTTCTTCCACTTGGCATAGATGTAACCTTCATGTGCTCTGAAGAGTCTTTTCCAATCCTTCTGAGTTGGAATGGGCCTTTAAGGAAGAAATTCTGGGGAAAAGGGGGAAATCCCAACAAACTATATTTTCCCCCCAAAAGCTTATTCTGAAGTTTAACAATCTTAAAACATTTGTACAAATCACTGATGTGTGTTTGGCAGCTTGGGGCTGGTAGGGTATGGAGATGCCTTGATAAGGTGAATCCTTAGCAAAAGGAGATACCAGTATTTGTAGCTGATTTATGCTGGTGAAGGGCTCAGGAGGTGGTCCATAAAATAGTGGAGTATGTCATCTTATACAACTTCTATCACTGTAGTATGTGTGCACCTCAGAACCCATTGTATTTTGTCATCCCAACACCTCTGATTCAGGTTAGAACAAACTGGAGATTTTATTAGATCTCATGTCAGTGGCACATGGCCTCTGGATCTCTTTAGGGAATGCATCTGCCCATGTGTTTGTACAGCACCTAGCACTGTACAATCCCCATCCTGAAAACACTCCAACTGGGGTTCAGCCTAGGCCTGAGGATGGAGCTTGGCCTTCTCAAAGTCATTATCCCCTTTCTTTCCTCCAAGCAGCCACAATGTAGACATTCCTTGAATAGCTGGAGGTGTGATTGTAGCACATCTAGCTAACTCAAGTACCAATAGCAGTGAAGCGGCAGTAACATGGATTTGAGCATGGGCTAGCCACTTTACTATGTGTCCAGGGCAAACTTGTACAGCCTCTGCTGACAGCATCACTGCAATTGGTAACAATCTAGATTAAAGCTAGCTCAGAGGACTTCTACAGGGCAAGCGGTGAGCTGAACTCAGTTTAATTTCTTGATCCTGGACTCCTGGTTGAGAATTTGTTTTAGAGGACAGTTATTTTCCATAGGGGGTGTGCCCAGAGTTGTTTGTTTTGTTTTCCTTTTATAAAAGTATTAAGCATTAGCTTCAGCTCAGTGTGTAAATATTTCAGATACTGTGAAAAAAAGTCAGATGACTTTCATGTAGGTCTTTGGGGTTGATTAATTTCCCTAGTTAAGGATGAGGTGTAAGATCTCATTCCAGTAGTGACCTTTCTTAGCATTAAACTTTATTACATGGATCTGGAAATCTAGATTATCTCTGGCTAAATTAAAAAGACTGCATGAAGCAATGAGTGTTAAAAAAGTAACACTGCATCGGGCACACAAACTTTCTGGAACGTAGTCTGCAAACAGAATAGTGGCTTTGAGCAGATGCTTTGATTGGGGCCAGGAACAGAATGGCCACAAGTTACGTTATCTGATTATCTCTGATGTTTATGGAAGATGTGTTAGCTTGGAAAGAATTTTCAGAAGGACTGGCAAACAATTTGCCTAAGCTAAGGTTCGATGCAGTTTTATTCATATATGAATTAGAGCCAGGATTTTGATTCTTCGTCTCAGGGGTGTCTAGGCCAAAGAATCAATTTTCCATTAGCTTGCAAGTTATGGAGTCATTTACACCAGTGCAAAATGAAGGTAAAATGATACTACACCAGAAGGGTAGCATTTTACACTTGCTTTGCACTGCTGTAAAGGACTGTGAGGTGCAAGGCAAACATTGAATTGGGCCTTGAGAGAAACTATATATGGGTTAGCATGGCAGGAGGTAGTGGTTATCAGCAATTTTCTGTGAAGGGTGAAAAGGGCTATATTTATTGTTATTCAGATAGTAAGCGGGTCATAAGCAAGGTGACAGACACTAGCTGAAGGATTTTATTCCCAAAGCATAAACAGCTCCTAAGTCAGCATCTTTCAGACTGCCACTCACTCACAGCAATGGCCTGTTGGCATAAGCAGGCTGAAGATGAAAATCAGAACCAGGTTCACTTTTCTGTAGCTGTTTCATATAAAATGGCCACAGAACGTTCCACAGGCAATTACACTCTATGTACATACATGGTATAATAATGTAACCATTGTCCCTTTCTAATACATCTGCACCAGTGGTGGGGGCATACAAGAGCCAGGTTAGCCAGAGTAAAAGTGGACTAGCTTTACTAGAGATCAAGCCAGAAGAAGAGATGGGGCTTGAGAAAGCCTTACTTGGTCTAGGAAATCCTATTTCAGATGGAGACAAACGACAAGGATGTAAGAAACACTGGAGAGAAAGGGAAGAGGTACTGGTATTAGGGTGCAGAAAAGGAAATGAGTCTTGAGACTGAATGATCTCCTTAATATAGTATTTAGGGAACCTTGCTATTTCCCCCTCTTATGCTAACTATGAGCCCAACTACCAGTCTCCTTGGCACTCACATCAAACTTACAGTGAACTGTATCACCTTTGTATACATAAATTTTTAGAAGTAATGTCAGATAATTGTATTTAGAAATAATTGGAATATTGGATACAGATGTCTTCTAATAGATGAAATCCAAATAGTACTTGGTTCAGGGGTTAGAAACAATTGGAATATTATATTTATATATAATATTTGTGTACTTTGAAAAAGCAAACATGAAAGCTAGATAAGGGAGAGGATGAAAGGTTTGTGCTAATGAGATGGACAGTTCTTACATTCTAGCTGCTGTAGATAAGCTAATTAAAAAGGGAAAGACTGATCATTCTTTGAAGACAGAAGGTGAGTAGCAAACCTGTTCTCCAGATTGGTATGTACTTATCTAAAAACAAAATAATCAGTCCCTGCTCCCCCTCAAGTCAACAGGAGTTTTGCCATGGATTTGTGGGACTAACAAAACAGCTTTGAAATGGATGAGAAGCTAATGGCCATTTCAGAGGATATAGGCGAAGTGTTATTTTCAGGAATGGTAGAAATATGAGTCAGCCTCTTTTGGACAAACTGAAGTTTGGAAAATTAGAGCCATAAAGGGAGGCAATTGATCAAGATTAGAGGAGATAAAAATGTGAACCATAGATATGCAGCTGAGCTAATGTCTATGCATGCAATGTGTTTGAGTACCATCTGCATTTTTATGGGTGTGGCAGGAGAGCTCTTAGGGTCAAGCCATTTAGATTACTCCAAATAAGTAATGAGAAAATTGAATTATGCCTACTTCTAAAAGCCAAGGGTAGAAAATATATGGAATTAGTTGCCAAAGGTGATTGCAGCAAGAGAGCTGAATTCAGGAAGTTAGTGTGGGGGCAAAGAGGATAGTTACTGGGAAAACAGGAAAGTGAAATTAAATGGTCAAGGACAAGACATTGGACTGGGTGGCCTTTCCTTAAGGCTGGGTTAGGAGCTGTTCTGGCAGTCTGAAGGTTTTTCTGATAGAAGTGTCTGAGAATCAACCATTGACATAAGCAGATAGTCATTGATACTAGGGAAATGAATCAATACAGGAAGAGTGACTGTGGGATGCAGTGAAATGGAACTTTAGAACAGGTTATGAAAAAGCCACAAGAGCCCACATCTTGGCTAGGAGTAGCTGCACAGCACATACTGTGCTAGTGCTCTGCGCCTTTCATTTGCTCCCTGGACCAGTTAAAGGTCTAGTGCTAATCTTTAGAGGCTTAATAATGGAACCATGCTATTGTAGAGACCCTGGAGTCCAAAGCACTGACTAGTGCCATGGCCGAGGCAAGGAGTTTTTGCCCATAGGCTAAGAATATTTTATTTATATAGTGACAATCTTACAGGTGCTTCCCTTTCCTTTATTCTCTAGCTACTGTAATTTCCTGCATTTTCACCTCTTTCTTTACTGAGGCTTTTCTAAGGATACAGCTACTCTACCTGCCCAATCAGCATGTAGTGCTTGATCTACCAGGGATAGATTTATCACATCTCATTTGGATGTGATAAAATCGATCTCCAAATAGATGCCTGTACTCTACCTCAGCAGGAGGAGTAAGCGGAGTTTGGGGTGGGGAGGCTGACCCACCACTGTGGGGATGGCCAGGTAGGTCAACCTAAGGTACTACAACTTCAGTTGAAGTTGCATCTCTTAGGTTGATTCCCCACCCTCTCCCTGTCGTATAGCCCAGCCCTTACTCTTAATTTTATTCTATAATCTTTGAAGACAAAAATTGAAGCTGGATTAAATACTACATCTCCTTGGTGGTGGTCACAGTACTATTTGGTACAGAACTGAAATCCTGATGTCCTTTCTCACATAAGGATTAAATATCTCCAAAGATCAGTTTTTCTTCCTTAGTTTTAAAATGCTACAAGTCTCCCTAATCAAGGGACTGGATCATAATTTTGATCAGTTCTTTTGGGGATTCCTTGGCCTAGTTTCTTCTGAAAGGCTTTCCCAGATTCAGATTAGTCTAACCAAAGACTGGGGCCACTCAGCCACAAAAAGCCTTCCTCCACAGCATAATTCTATGAGAACCAATGACCATACTCTATTTCATGTCTGCTTACAGCATTACTAGATGACACTCCTTCTATAAGCATGGCCTGAAAGGAGAGGAGGTTGGGGACTCTTGTAACCTATAGTCCAAGCACCAAGGGGCTTGAGTGCTTTGTGAACCTGTATTAGGACTGGATACTATGAGTGCCAAGTCATGGCAATCCCTGGTGCCTTCCCAGCCAACACCCACAAACTTAATTTAGGATGAAAAAAGCCTTTGGTGATTGCAATCCACTAATAGAGACTTGTTTCTTTGTAAGACTTTCACTTATGACTAAAAGAAAAATCAGACTGGAAAGAGTTTATTTACCGAGTACTCAAAGACATATGCTACCATAACAAGGACATGTGCACAGCAGGCTGGGAAGGAAGAGAAAAAGCAGAGACATTGATATTTCTGTACTGTATCTAGCCCTGGGTAAGTGCCTCCCTCACTCTTGTATTTCTAGCATAATTGATGAGGACAGTCTAGTACTTCCCCAGTCCCAAGAAAATGGACTTCACTGGACTAGAACCAACAATGGAGCACTTCCTCTGCTAAAATGGTCTCTTGTACTTGGAGGAATTCTGCAGGAAACACTGAGGCAGAAGTAGCAGCAAAAGGAACTCATAGCTAGTTGGGTGGGAGATGTGAGCTTATCTTCGCAGTTTAGTTTTCCCCAGCACCACCTGATTGGAAAAAGCATGTGTATCCAGGTTGGGAGTCCTTTACCGGAAGGTCTGTCCTGCTGGTTCCCCTCTCTTCTGAAATGCAGAGGCTGAAAGAGTTTGATGCTTCTCTTGTGCTTTTAAGGCAGGCCAACAAGCTAGAGGTGCTTAGCTCATGTCTGACCAGCTTGTCACCCTCTTGTTGTGGGATGGCTGAAGTGTAGCGGTTCACCCATCTGTGTGCCATGTACTTAAGTGCCAGGCACACTCCAAACACAAGGTCCTCCAGACTGCAAGGGTTGGTTGAGGACATGTTCTATCAACTGGCTTCAAAACACTAGACTCCTTCTCAGGACCCCTGGCTCCATGTCCAGCTTCACCAACCTCCTCTGCCAGGTTGCCTTCCCCTCCCAATTATCTTCCTCCATTCAGGAGCCAGAGGAGCAGCTACCCTCTGCTGGTTCATCTCATGCTAAACTTGCTGAGCTTGTTGTTTCACAGAAGCACAAAGTCTGACAGCTTAGCAAGCTCTAGTTACTGAGGCCTGTGCCTGGACATCAGGCCAACAAGTCAGATATGCTGAGGTGGTTATGTCACAGCAGCCCGACTATACACCAGGCAGAAAAGCTACAGATAGATAGCTGTACTTTGGTATCAGCCCAGCAAAAGCAGAAGAGCTTGATGTGACTAAAGCAAGGTGAAGGCCAGTTACCTTAAACCTCTGTAACTCAAGAGTAGATAAGCCAGTCTCTTCAAAGAGGCCTTTGATTGGACATCACTCAGCAACTCTTGGTTGCTGAACAGGAATTAGGGGAGGGAGAGTTCTATCCCTGATTCTTTAAGGCTGGGTGGAACAAGGAGACTCCCACTTTTTAGTATCAGCATTTCTGCTTCCACTTCACAGCAGTGCTGCCTCAGTATGTCATGAAGCCAATGGGAACCTTTCCAGTGATGCTGCCTCAGGGCCCATGGGCTGGTGTGTTCTCTAGTCCCCTCTCCCCACCCCACCCGCCACACATCCCTGTTCACACACTTGCACCTTCACCCAAAAGTGGAACCACCAATAGGAACAGGTCTTGAAAAGGATATTCCTGATTTTGAGGGCACACATTCCCTTTTGTTAGGGTGATATAGCTGGTATAGAGGTGGACTAGAAATAGAAAGTT
Organism: Dermatemys mawii; assembly: GCA_007922305.1. Classification (NCBI taxonomy): domain Eukaryota; kingdom Metazoa; phylum Chordata; order Testudines; family Dermatemydidae; genus Dermatemys; species Dermatemys mawii. The sequence goes on from ML677328.1 coordinate 6,655,853, forward strand.
GGATAAGGACATGAAGCATAAAGAAAATGAATCTGCAGCAAGAAATTCCTGTCTTGGTATTTCCAAAATGTTCTCATGAGTTGGACCCTTTTTTCCTAAGTACATATAGAGAATGTGCACAAACAGCACTTAAACATGCAGTCTGGTCTAGACATTTTTACTAGATAGTCTGGTTAAGAATTCAAGTTGTCTAGAATAGGGATTTCAGAAGTTTTCCTGCCTCAAGAATGCACAGTAAACAGGAAAGTTCGTACAGTGCATTCAAAATTCAGATGTTACTGCTAAAAAAAAATCAAGGCTCACTGATGACACCTAGTGTTTCACCAAATCACAATAAGGTGTTAATGTTTAAATTTCACTGTAGTCCCACAGGCTTGGATGCATTGGGTACAGCTCCGAACTATTTAGGTTGTTTTCCCCTTGTCCTACCCCCATTCCCAAAGGATGGAAGTTTGGGGCTTCTCTAACTTGTACCACAGGAATGGTTCCCAGGAGGCTATTTCTGATGGCCCAGGACTGTTAAAATGCAGTAAGCTTTGGCCATTCACCCCCCTGCCTCAAAACTCCCCTTATGCTAAGGGTTGTCCAGAGCAGGTACCATAGAGCCAGCTGTGCACTACAGGAGGATTCCCTATACAGAAAAGACCCAATTGGCTGTTTAGGTGAACTTCCTTAGAGATTTTTGGAGCAGAGGCTAAAGATCTGGTCCACTGGTTTTCAGTGCCAAAGCCTACAAATTTTCGTGACAAATTGGATCTCTTTGGAGCAACAAGAAACTGCTTGTTGGAAAAAACCTCAATGGCTCTGTTGGAGATTTTTCTTCTTTGAGATAAGAGCTGTTTCCAAGAAAAAAAGCAGTGCAACACTACAAAATATTCTTTATCTGTACAGCACACATCAAATGTGGGGCACTAGTGAAGTAGAAGAAAGTCCCTCTAAACATTAAAGAATGTGAAAGAACTGAAAGGAATTGGAGTAGAACAGAGATAGCAGTAAAAGTGGATTTAGAGGTCAATAGGTTCTCTATAGTTTCCCTGGCACCTCTGTACCACCAATGCTGGGCTGTGTCTGTAAAGCACAGTCTGTCCCTATACCCCCAGGAGATAGCTGTAAAACAGAACACTTGAGGAAATGGATTCTGAGAAGTGCACTGACTTTCCCACGATCACTCAGTGGGTCAGTAGCAGACATGGGACCAGTCCTAATTTACAGCTCCCTGCTCTGGACAGGACAGCTGCTTCGTCTCAGATATTTTTGGGGGCTCACAGATCTTCCAAGCTCTATCTGAAAGCTGGTGGGCTTTATAATTACTCTGCATTCTTAATTTCAGGGTTTTCTAAGTGATACATACTCTTAAGGGAAGCCAAGAGAGATGACAGCGCACATGAGTAAGGCAAGACTACTTTTCACTCTTACCATTGTAACTCAGGAAAAACTATTGAAATGGAGTCACACCAGTGCAGAACCAGCAGAAAAGGAAAACAAAAGGATCAGAGTTCAGAACTGCTGGCACTGCAAACAAAATGAGCATATTACAAGCTTTGCCAGTTTCCCAGCAGACAGCCTGTCAAACTAGGAGCCCTGAAATAAAATGTACATGATTCATAATCTAAGTCTCATGAGAATCAGAATGTGCTGGTGGAGATGAAAATATGTAACTTGTTTTAACATTGATTTCATATGCAATAGGGCAGCTCCATTCGAAGATCAAAAGTTGGCCCCTACGAGTCCCTTGACTTAACTAAAGGTTACCATGGAAGTCACCAATGCCTCAGCTCAGCCAGCATAGCTGGGGAATAACTACTTTTCCTCCATAGGGTTATGCTGCAACTGAGTTCACAGGCATACCTGAACTAGTTTTAATCTAGTTGTTTTGGTTACCAATAGCAGAAGAAGCATGTATGAACGGAACAAGCCCTCCTGGGATGGGTATGTACTTGAGTTGCTAGCCTGGCCTCAAGTCCTTCACTGCCATTGGTACTCATGCTGTCTAGATGAGGCTAGCTCAGATATCTACATGTACAGCAATCACCCCTCCAGCAGTAGCTTAAACATACCCCAAGAACAAAGGTTATGCATACAGGAGAGTTTCCCTGTGTAGGGTGTAAATGTTGTAGCACAAAATATAGCACTTCAGAATTTACAAGCCAATTACTTTATAAACTTTTTTATGGAGCTCATGTCTGGAAGAGAAGCATGTAGAAATAGGCAAAAAGTTTACTATGCATTGCAGCACTAATGTGACAATGCTGCTAGAACAGCAGACTGGGAATCAAGATCCTTGTTTATTCCCAGATCAGTCACTGAACAACTGTTTGATCATGGGCAAATCATGCTCAGATCAAAATTTTCAAAGTTGGGTGCCCAGGGTTGGCTTCCTAAATCCACTTTTAGGCACTTCTGAAAATGGGACTGCACTTACTGAAGTGCTGAACACACACAGGTCCCTCTGGGGCATGCAGATATTCAGTCTTCAGGCACCCAGCTTTGATAACATTGGCCCTTGTGCCTTACTTCCTTCATCTGTGAACTGGTGAAGCAGCAGCACTCTTGTACGAAAATCTGTGAGATTAATTAGCATTCATTAATGCTAGTAAATGCACTGTGATGCAAAGCACTGCAGAAGTACAGAGACCACTACATAGATCAGAAAGGAAACAGGCTTGTGATTGTCGCTACATGAGCATAAAACAAACTGTTTTGAAAGATCAGCTGAAGTTAATGTACATTCATTATCTCTAGCAACAGGCACAAAGCAGTATCCTCTAGCAGAGGTTGACCACCAGCAAGAAAATAATGCAATATAAATGTGGTCAGACTTTTTTGCAGAAATAAAGAGCCATGAAGTATTGTTTAAAGGCTCTATTGTGAGAGAAAGAAACTAGAAAAATCAATGCACAGTCCATAGTATTATAATCCCAATACTTATTCCTGCTGGGAGTTATGGAGCGGATTCTATTGGTTCTCTGATAAAAGGATGCCAAAAATCAATGTGCTTCCACCACTGTTTATGCTTTCAGATGTTTGGATTAAGTCAGACTATGGGGAGAAGTGGGGAGAAGTAGGAAGACAGAGCAAAACATACAAAGCCTACCTCCCCAGGCACTAGCCCTCATAGATGGAAACAATTGAAGTGGAATATGTATTTAAATTGAAATCCAGGCTAATACATGACATCCTACAGAATTACAAGTATCAGGTGAGGTCCACGAAATTGGTTTTAAGAGTCACAGCTGAACACCTGTAAAGTGCTGTAGGAGAACATGAAACTAACCCAAGAGGAGGAGGAACAGGCAAGCGAGGGTGTGTCTACATTACAAATGCTTTGCTGACATAGCTAGACTTGTACTGCTATAGCAACCCACTGGCATAGCTGAGATGCAGTGTAAGCTGACAGTTCAGCTGGCATATCTAAATGCTCTTTAAACATTGGCTCTGCTGACAAGAGTACTCTGTGGATGTAGTTCCCTTAGTGCTTGAGATTTTGATGGCATATTTGTGTCAGAGGGGTGTGTGAATTTTCACTCCTGCCAAATACAATTTTGCTGTCATAGTTACATCACGTAGGCTAAGCCCTGAGACTCTCTGAATACCTACTTAAAGTGTGTCTTGGCCCTATTTAGCATTTCACAATTATGCCTATGGGGTTGTCAGCAGCATGCAGAATAAGTCCCTATTTTCAGTTCATGCTAGATTCCTTCAGCCTCCCATGGTGCAGTTACATTTCTGTAACTGTCCCCTCTAACTTGACTTAAGACCATGAATAGACCTATATGGGTGAAAATTAAAAGGCAGAATGCATATGCAGGAGGTCACATGGCCTATGGAGACATTTCAATAGCAGCACAAGACTAGTATAGCAATACTGGCCCAGCCTATACTGGTTTGATGAATCTGTGACAAGTTTGGTCACAGAGACCCCCTTGGGACTGTCACCCGACTTGCTGAAACTGAGCCTGTTTTCCCTGCCAGCTTGCAACTCCAGAACCCTGTCTTGTTGAGCCAGACAGACCCAGGATCTGGGCCACGTCCCTGAAGCTACAGACCATCACAACTGCTCAGCAGGATTCAAACCCCCAAATAAATTCATTTTACTCTGTATAAGCTTATAAAGGGTAAAATCAAGTTGTCCACCCTCTGTAATACTGATAGCTGTGCAAACATTCTGGCTTTAATAAAAAAATCACTTGTTCACCTGAAATCATTTAAATCCTACTTACAATGACAGAACAAAGCAAGTTACTAAGGAAAATAAAACATGGAAGCCTAAGCCTAATATATTAAGAAACCTTTTACAGGTAACTCACTCAGATGTTCCTATAAGCTTCTTTCACAGACAAGACTCCTGTGGGAGTCCAATCCTTTCCACAGTCCTTGTTAGTTCCAGCAAGGATCTTAGGCAAAAAAAGCAGCAGCACTGTCTGACTGGGACCCTCCTTTGTTCTTTCACCCCCTCTTTAGATTTGGCATGCGGCAGAAATCTTGTTTCTTTGAATCCCCACCTCTCCTTCTAAATGCCCCCCTCATTCTTCCTGGGCATGCTTACAGGAAGGCTTGCAAGTAAACAGCCATTTATAACCAATTGTTCTAGTCAATGGGAGCCATCAAGATTCTAATTAATGGCCCACACTTTGCATAAATACCCTCAGAACCCCACTTTACATTTTAGCTTCAGCTACAAGAATGATACATACAAATAGGATGAACACTCAGATCATATGCTTTGTAATGGTACCTTATAAGAGACCTTTTGCATGAAGCATATTTCAGCTTGTTGTATTTACACAATCATATTTTCATATAACATTATGGAGTGCAATGTCACGCTGCCTGGCAACATATTTCTCTCCCCAGCACTTCATACCCATAAATAGAGAGGAATATTTACAGCCTAGCCCAACACAAGGTTGACAACTCAGCTGATTTAAAGTGCAGTAGTTTGGGCAAAAGTGACTATAAATATGATACTGTAGGGTTTGATGTTCGACTTCCACATCAGATATGCAACATGAAGCAAGGTGTGGTCTACAACATTTTGCTAGTATAGCTATGTCTGGCAGGAGCTGGGGCAGGGAGAAGAAAAGAAAGATTAAAGCCACACACTTAGCGAACACAGCTTTGCCAGAAAAAGCCAATTTAGATGAAACTATGCCAACAGAAGAGTGTAATGTTGACATAGCTAACAGATCTGGGAGGTGGTGCTGCTATTAATCCTTTTATCAAACTCCTTGACAAAATGGGAAGGGGGGGAAGCATTCAATTTTTATTTTTTTAAAAAAAAAAAATATTGAAACGGTAGCAGGCAAAGTAGAAAAAAGTTGATGTATGTTTTTCCTTCCTCTGTCCCCTTCCCCCAGCTATACATCGGACACAAATTTAAATGCTGACTTCTAGGCCCCTCCTCTCAGCCCTGGGAAACACTGGCTGTTCAGATGCTATTAGGGCAATGGCTCCCTTCACATATCAAGTAGCTAAATAAGAGGCTTAGAGTGACTATGGGCACGCAACTTATTTTGACAGTATTTATGTTGAAAGATTCATCCTTAAAAGAGTGTTTAATAGAAAAGTTACTTTCTGGGTTTCAGCTGTTCCTTGCTCTTGTTTTCTGTATTTCTAAACCAGACAGGAGTTGCTGGTTCTTTTCTGAACCAGTGAATGTGAAACAGATCAAAATAATGTTTTCCTATTTCTCTTCTGCTCACTTATTACTTTTCTTTTGACATTCTGGTCCATCTCTTTGAGCCAGATAGAGGATGAATTGCAGCCTGTACCAAACAGAAGAGGTGCTGAAAAAGATTAACTGAAACATACCACTATTACTTTGATTCCACCCACCTCCTGTTCCAAAACCATCACTTGCTATTTCTTGTCCACTATCGTCTGGTGTCTGAGTTCTAGACAGACAAGAACATTCTGTTGCTATCCTGAAGAAAGGTCTGGTAATGAAAAATGGATGGGCCTTTAAAACAAAAAGGCACCAAAAGCCACCACATAACTGCACACCCACACCAAGTATATCTCCCATTATTCTTCACTGCTCTTTGCTCCCCCAGCCCCCACAAACCCTCTTCACTGGCTCAGAATCCCTTCCACCTCAGACCTGCATAAGGCTGTGACCAGAAATCAGCAAGATGGTGATGACGGGTGCAGTGAGGTGTGGCCATGCAGGCAGCATCAGATTACCTTGGTGGTGTATGGCAGAGTATGACAGCAAGGTGGAATTTAACATCCTTGCCCCTGCTGTACACCTGTAACAGGCAGCCTTTTACTGATCCATTGGTGTGATCACTTGCTCTAATATATACTCCAAGTGACCTTTGAAGCCACCACAGAAGATGCAAGTTTTTCACCTCTCACTTACAGGATTTTAACTGATTGTCTCCTGACCCACCTCTCAGCAACAGGATGCTAAATACTCAAGCCATTTCTACACTCCTTGTTGGGCATTTCTGTCAGCCAGGTAGTGCCATCATAGGCTTAGAGGCCCTACTTGCAGACCCTCAACTCTGCCTCTGATATTGAGGTCAATTATTGCAAGTGCAGTGCATTGCCACCTGCTTCTCCCTGCCCCCCACTCACTTTCCCCACCCTCATGCTCATTTTCACCAGACTGGTTCAGAGGGCTGGGATGTGGGAGGGGTGAGGGCTCCGGCTTGGTGTGTGGGCTCTGGGGTGGGGCCAGAAATGTGGGGCTTGGGGTGCAGGAAGGGGCTCTAAGCTTGGGAGGGTGGAGCTAAGGGGTTGGTGTGTGGGAGGAGGTACTGGCTCTGGGCTGGGGGTGCAGGTTTTCCGGCGGGGCTGAGGAGTGTGGGTGCAGGAGGGTGCTCTGGCAGGTGGGATGAGGATCAGGCCATAGGAATGGGTTGGGGTGCAGGCTCCAAGCAGCATGTCCCCGCCTCCAGCTCCTACATAGAGGTGGTGCCTTGTCCTTAGGCACCACCACCTCCCAGCTCCCATTGGCCAGGAACCATGGCCAATGGGAGCTGTGTGGGCAGCACACAGAGCTCCTTGGCTGCCCCTATATGTAGGAGCTAGAGGGCGGACATGCCAGCTGCTTCCTGAAAGCTCCGCAGCACATAGGCTAGCAAGGAGCCTGCCAGCCGGGCAGCCAATGGCCTAGTTAGTGGTGCTGACCTGAGTCGCCAGAATCCCTTTTTGACCGGGTGTTCATCAAAAACTAGACACCTGGTCACCCTAGGCAGAGTGCAGAACAAGTCACCTGCTGTGTCATCACATCTTGCTGACCCCAGAGGCTCCCATGAAGAATTAACTCCTTCCTGGTCCCCTTCATGACTGCTACTGGGCAGCAGCAAAAGGAGTCAGTCAGTGGCAGTACTGCCTAGGAGCAGTTCTGTCAAGAAGCAAGTGGACCCAGCAAAGCAGGGTCAAGAAACTACCTCTTCACATGGGTGTCCATGATTTTACATCTAGATTATTCTGGGGAACCTTGGAGCAAAGACCCCCCCGACCCTCTTCCCTGTCATGTACTCCCCAAAACTGCTCCCACCTGAAGGGAGAGCTGTGAGTGAGATCAATATTGTTTGTCTTGCTAAGTTCACTGGCTCTTATACTTCTTTCCTGTGGATTTCTCGGTAGGACGAGAGCCTAGCGGTTCTGCTGTGGAGTTCTTACTTTTCCTTGAAACAGAATAGACACACAAAACTTAACTCCTTCTAGGGGTGTAGTTTTTCTGGTAACTCAAATATAACCTTTGCTAAGGCTGTCTCCTCAAGCATGGCTATTCGTAGGGTTCCACGCAGGATCTTCCTTGCCCCAGACTCAGCAACCCATCATGTTTTCTAACTGGTGTTAGAAAGAAATTCTGTTATTACATTGAACCTGTATGAAGAGGTCAAACATCTGAAGTGAGGATGATTTCATGCAAGAAAAATGCATTTCTAGGAACAGCTTTGAGGTGCATCTACACTGAAATTAAACACCCATTGCTGGCCTGTATCACTGGCTCAGACTACAAGACTAACATTGTTGTGTAAACTTTTGGGCTGGAGCTGGATTCCAGGCTCTGGGACCCCACAAAGGGAGGGTGGGGGAGAGAAGGTTAGAGCCCAGACTCTAGCCCAAGCCCCATGAGCTGGAATCAGCTGCCCCAGGTCAGCTGCACATGTTTTATTGCAGTGTAGACAAACCTTGGAACTAGCAAACAAGGGTGCTGACTGAGTACCATGAAGGAGCAGCACTTAAATTCTGCTCCACTTTCTTCTGCACTTAACTCCGTCAATGCCGGTCCCAAGCCCGGGTGAAAAAGGAGGAGGGTTGGGTGTGGGGCTAGCAACCCCATCCTGTAAAAATTTACCTGCTACAGAAATGCAAGCAATAGATAATTCAGAGAGCAACTTCCTGGTGAATGGCCCAGGACAGAATCCTCTGGCAATCTATTGCTGGCAGCCCATACCCTGAGAGGGGTGGAGGGCATAATAATGATTATGATTCTTCTGCACTTAATGCTCTCCCTTGTGTTCTTGTTGACTGATCACAGCTCTGCAAGGGAATATTGCTTTTTGAATGGCCAGCTCATGCTGTTGAATCTGCTTTCTTGGGCTCTAAATTTCACATTTTATACTCTAGAGTTTTGACTGCTATTGGCATCTTAAATTCAAAGTCATGATCCTGGTTTGTTTGTATAAAGGATCTCTTGTAAAAAGATCCTGCAGTGAACCATGACTGCATTCCTTGTTGGAACACACTATGCCTCAGACACTCGTATCAGCCTGATTGAAGTTTCACCTTCCTTCAAACTAAAAGTTGTGGCAGATACCTAATACCTTTCTCTGTTGCATGTAAAAATAGAGAGACCTTTGCCTCATCTGTTTTTTCCACTACAGCAATTGATATGTAGTCTAGCTGAAACCTTTACTGAAAGGTTTTCTGGTTTTCCAGACTACCAGCCACTGGAAGACTGGCTAATTCATCCATTAATGATGTCATTAAGAAGCTCATGCATTCTCATGCCCTTCAGTATTGAGCCATTAGATACAGGCTGTGTGTCATCTGAAATGACAGAGCACTACTGTCACACGTGGTGCAGTGTACTAGCATCATGTTAATAACAAACATGCTTTTCTCCTTTGAGTGCTTCAGAACAGCTCCCTCCCCCCCGCCCCACAAGACATGACTTCAGACTGTATTACATGTGGCCTTCCAACTCCTACAGGCCTGTGTTTTAGTCTATAAAACAGGGTGTTCCTGTTCCAAGAACAACAAAAGGAGATGAGTAGTGGAAAGTAACACTGCAAATATTTAGAAGAATTCCCACCAGGTCCTGCTACAGACAATTAATAAGGTAGTTGTGAATACATTTGTGTAGTCATTTACACAAAGAAAAATTGTGAAAAATGCTGTGAAGCACAAGAGAATCAGTGGGCCACAGTCAGCATCTCAAGCATGCTAAGGGAGCTGAACTAGTCAAAGGCTATTAAAAAGGTAGGTACCTTGAGACCCCCCTCCCCCCACAGAAAGAATTAAGCAGAATCCTCCTCTCACTCCCCAAGTTATATTTTGACTTTGCAGCCACAAAGAGATCAATAGATTAGTTTTGCATCTGAGCAGGTCTCCTGATCACCACCTCAGTCACTTCTCTTCCCTTTAGCAGCCCTGCTGTCATCCTACCAGGCATCCATTATCTGGAGAAAGACTCCCTAATCTTAGATCCAAAAAGGACAAAGAATCCTAGATCTGTCACATAAACCATTTAAATCAGAAACCAAAAAACTGACATAGTCCTAAGAGTCACTGCCTGGTTTTCTCAGTTCACCATCCTTATAATCTGGCAAGTTTTCTTGTTGTCAATAGTTTGATTAAGGCAACTCACCTACTAGCAAGACAGTGAAGATGCCTTTAAGGACAGTGAAAGCATGGGTTGCCATCTTTTTAAGTACTGCATGATGCAGTGGGGTATTATGGGCTCATAAGAAAGTTAAGTTGTTCAGAATACCATGCAGCTATGGAGAAGTTGATGATTATAGCATCCAGTCTGATGACTGATTCCTCCCTATCCATAGTCATCTTGGATGTCAGGTTTCACATAAGCTAACAACAATCTACATGCAGAACAGCAAAGATTCTCTGAGAGAACACATATGGATGAGACATTACATAGACTAATATTTCATATAATCAATTCCAGGAAAATATGCCTGTTTTGATCGCTGCTATTCACACTGGGAACTGTTACTATAGCCCTTGAAATGAGAGAGACCAGATGTACTTAATATGTAATATATCTAGGTATGTATCTGGTCTCCATCACTATGGCATCTGAGTGTCTCTAAAGTATTTAAAAATAGAACCACCTCCAGCACTCTCCCGCCCTGGCAATTCCTTCATTTCCAGCCTGTAGAAGAAATTGCTCGATTCATTTGCTTATGAGTGTGAGAGAAGAAGTTATTATTGAAGAAAAAGAATTACTAAAAGGAATATTATAGCTTCTGGCTAGTCTACATGAGACTGCAGTTTGCACTAATGAGGTTTCCAAAAGTACCCTATTAATACACACTAGGGAACCTTTAGTGCAAGCTAGTAGGGTCCATAAAAGGTCAGTTAGGTCATGACACACTAATGTGCATGAAAATTTATAGCATAGACTAATGCATCAGTTAGACAAGTCCTTTTGCTGAAAGGGTAGTTATCCAAATTAATTTTTGGCCCTATTACAGAAGTTGCCAAGGGAACATAAATGACCACAGGCGGTCAGGCCTCAGATTTCATCAGACAAACAGCATCTAAAACATTAGAGTTCCCTCTCTCACAGTGCTGGAGTAGTGATCTTAACAGTGAGTCAGAAGAGTTCCACCTACTGAACCCTCAACATCTCTTTCTGCAGCCCTAAGGTGTTATACAGGACATCCCAATCTTGCCTTCTTGCAAGGCCCAGCCACTGGGATTGTGACCCAGCTTGGCATCTTTATAAACCAAGGAGACACTTTGCAATAGTTGTGATTTTTCTATTTGCTTGTAACAGGAAAAGGGTGGGGATGCCTCTACTCACCCTAAGTAGTGTTTTCTCTTGATCTTTCTGGGGGGGGGGGGTAGCCCTGTATGGTAAATACCCTTTCTGGGGGTTGTGATCCATGACTCTCCATTTTTGCCTACAATCTCTCTTTCTCCAGGAGCTGCTGCTCACTCCTCATGACTTAACCTTCTGTCCAGTCATAAAGTGAGTTCTTTTTCTGAGAGTTATTCAGCATTTCTCTAGGTAGTCTTCCCATCCACTACCCCCAAACAGTACCTCTTGGCAGTGGCACTTAGGAAATCTAGGTCCACCCTCTGCTCTGGGTTCTAGTCCAGGGCCCTGCAGCTGACAATTAAGGTCTATATCTTCAGTACCTTACTGTTTTTGCCCCTAGACTCCTTCTTATTAGGCTTCTTCTTCCTTCCTCAGAAAAGAGAGCTACCAATTGCCTATGAAGGGCCTGCCTCCTTGCTTTATAAAAGCCCCACCTATTCCCTCACAAGTGAACCTTCTTCTAATTAGCTTCCTGCAGTTTAGCTCTCTCCCATTTGCAGCCTAATTGGCTGATTGGGCCCACTTGGCCTAATTCAGCCCTCTTGGGGCTAGTGTGTGGAGTACATCCCATCACTTTGAAATTCAAAAAGTGTTATATTCTGGCTAGAACAGGGCTTTTCTTACGTAACTGAAACTGGATATAATACCAAATGGAGGAGGTTCCTTTCCTCACCTGATTACATTTTAGCACATTTTATCCTACACCTGTTCTCAGAGTGTCAGGGTCAGCTAGTATGGCTCTGTGTGACATAAAGTTAAAGGCTAGTAAGCAGACTCTGATAATTGTTATGCTTTCCCCAGGTCAGTCAGAGAACACCAGTGCAGGCACTGTAATCATCACTATCCTGATGCCATGATTGGTGGTGGAAACATTGTTATCCTGGTACTTATTGATAGCCAGTGAATTTCAGGCATGTGAACAGCAGATTGCATAGTTTTGAAGTACAAAAGGTACTAGTACAAACCAACTTTGTGAGAACAGGGACAGAAGGTTTTGGAGATATTCCAAGCACCACAGCAAATGTGCACCCTGAAAGTCAAAATATGGTCTGAAGCACTGCACTAGTTTTAATTGTGTGGTGACTTTCAAAATTGCCAACATATTCTGGTGGAAGGTGCAAGATATGCCTACTGGCGGATCAGGAATTTTTGCTGTACTATTATGGACTCAGCTACCTTATCAGGAGGGCATATTTCCCTATGTTTAGTATGACACTATTTATGATTTCCAAAAATGACAGCTTACTGTCAAAATGACAGCTGCTAAGGGGCTTGGATCTAGTTCTGTACAATACTGTCATTTTAAAATAGAGGGCTGCAGAAAACTTATTAAGTTGTTGATATTAACAAAAAATAAAATCAGTGAAAGTTTGGTTTAAAAAACTAAATTTAAAAATTAATTATAACAAGATGTCAGATGTTTTATGGCAGACATCCCTGATTTTAAAATACGATTTTTTATTACAACCATTATCAATCACACAGGATTATAGGCGTGAAGGTAAATGGTAATTTTGTGTTGGTGGCTCTATACATATGTGCCACTGTTTCCCAGGGAACTCTCTTTTTAGTGTCTGAAAGGGACCCAGCCACAGATTTCCATGATAGGTGTGTGTACATGCAGCTGGAACTAGGATTTAGGTTTGGCATGCTATAAAGATTACGCTCAGCAGCAGAGTTCAGGTTCAAACTGAGATCCAAACGTCACCAAAAATGCGTAGGGTGTTTGGGATCACGGCTTTGGTTTGAGCCTCCCTCTGGTTGTATTTGATATGCCTATATTTAGGATCCAGGTTCTTCAGCTGCTCCTGAGGGAATTCTGCACCAAAAATTAGAAATTCTGAGCCAAAAAAATTAAAATTCTGCACATATTTTAAAATTCTGCATGTTTTATTTGTCAATAAATAAATGGGGGCTCCAGCATGGCAGTTGGGAGCACAGGTCACTGGCTGCATGGAGGTGGGAGAGGTTTGTGAGGGTGAGTTTGACCCAGCCCTGGGCCCAGATGCTCCTTGCAGAGGAAGAGGATTTGAGCATGGTACAGGGTCAGCGCTACCCGCTGAGGCATTCCCAGCCCCATGGTTATTTACCTCGCTGCCAGCTGCTCCAGGCACCTGAAACATACATTGTGGTTAGGGAGAAAGGATGGGCTTGTGGCTAAGACATGGCCTGGGACTCAGAAGAAGTGGGTTGCAGCCCCATACTGCCACAGATTCCGTGTGTAATAGTGAAGAGTCACATAATCGTGCCATGCCTCAACCCCTCCGCAGGGATAACAGCATGCTCCTATCTAACAAGGCAGTTGTGAGGCTGAATCTATTAATGAGGTGCTTGTTATGCTATGATAATGAACACCTTATGAAAGTCTATAAATAAATCTCAGGTACTGTGGACTCCTGGTAAGCGTTTGCCTGTTAGTGGCAACTTTTGTATATCTAATAAATATTTATTCACCGTAACTGGCTGAATGATTATTATAAATGATTAGGGCAGCTCACCTTTCAAAGAAATCAGAGTTTATTTTATGTGAATATGTCCTGCAAGCCACAACAAGCTAATATACTCCTCGTTTGACTTTTACTTCTCTGTAGCATTAAACTATTGAGTAGACGTGACTAATTCCTTATATTCCAGTCAGGAACATCTGCAATACAGACAGGTTTAATGCTGACTACTCTTTGTAGAATCAGTGGTAATGCCTGGATATATGCAGCATAAGACAGCTTGTCAAGGACAATCTTACTCTCAGAAAATATGTATTTCCTTGTAACTGTCTAGTTAAGCTACGGAACAAATAGGTTTTTCCTTTGCAATTTTATTAAAGTACTTTAGGTAGAAAATAATAGAATTTTTGGTATTAATACTACCTTGGTTTAAAATCTGATAACTTAAATGTTTTTTGCCCGTTTCTCTTATAAATATCAGAACTTACTTATTAGAATCTATGAATGTGTCTACCTCTGTCCTCTATTCAGATACTCAAAGACACTTCCCTTTGCTTACTCACCTTTGTTGCTTGGGGTATGGTTACACTTACAAGATTATAGCGCTATAGGTTATAGCGGTCCCCTTATACAGGAATATGTATAGCGCTATTGTATGTCCACACTCAGATGCTCCTGCGGTATAGCATGGCCACATTTGGGGCACTTAATGCGGCATTAAGAGCAGCGCATTAGGGCAGGTATCCCAGCATTCTGCTGGGTGCAACGTGCTTTTTAAACGAGGAGGGTGAGGGGGGACGCGTTGTGTGTATGCGGAAGGAGAGAGACAGTGGTTTTTCCGTTCTTCTGAAAGCCTGTCAGTGAGCCTCCCTTCACAGAAGGCTTTGTTTTCACACAGGCTCCCTCCTTAAACATTTGCATTGCTTATCTGCCAAGTTAAGAAAGAAACTCTAAAGAGGTACTTCCGCATTCCTCCAGCCGAGTTCAAAACAAAGGGAAGAGACGTCAATTGCCTTAAATGGCTCTAGGCATCTCCAGAGATTACTTGTAGCGCAGTGGGTGTCCACATTCTTGCTGTAGCGCTACAGCAGCTGCGCTACAGCCCTTATTCCCCATGGGGAGGTGGATTAATAATAGCGCTATAACTCAGCAGTTATAGCGCTATTAGTGCCTTGCCAGTGTGGACGGGGAGTAGGTTATAGCGCTCGTGGGGGCTTTATAGCGCTATAAAGTGCCAGTGTAACCATGGCCTTAGAGAGAACTGTAAGGATAGGTAGCATGTTTTCAATGTGGGAGTGACTACGCACTGAGCTATGTGTTTATACAGTTGAACAAAGTCAGGCCTTCTTTCTTGAATGAACTGAGGTTTTGCCAACCACCATGCTTTTATCACAAGTTCCATGATATATGGTGTTTTTCTTAAAGCTCCAATACCTGGAGTTGGGTTCTTACAGGAGAATCTCTGTTTTTTATTAAAAAAATTCTAGGTGTAGCCCTTATGCATAGAGAGGCTGAAAAACATGGACACTAAGGGTTCTAAAGCAGAAGGCAAGTAAAAAGGACCCCAAATCTATTGTTTTTATAATCCCATTATTTTAAGCCAGACTCTTGATTGTGGGGGCCTGACTTGTGTTTTGGGAACTTTGGACTCAGCAATACTGAACCAGCCTCCTAATTGTTTATTAAACATTAAAGGGAGAATAGACTCATATACAGCAAAAAGAAAGAGAAGCCCACTTCATCAATCTTTCTGATATCCTGCTGAAGGTCCTTTGTACACACGGTGCCCTTGGGGCTCTGCAGATTTTGTGGGGGGATGGCTTGGGGGAAGGAGAACATGGCCGGAGCCAGGGGATTGCTACTCTACATACCATCCCCCTCTGCCACATCAGCAGAATTTCCCGGGTTAATAACTATAAAGATCAGTTTTAACTTCTGGCTCTCTCTCTCTTCTCTTTCAATATAGTTTGGAAATGTCACTATTGTCAAAAAGGGGTGGAGGTGGGAGGGAAGGCCTGTGGAAGTTTCTTATCTGGATATCCTACTAGCTCAATTGCTATCCTGGCCTGACAGGAACAACGTGGTCTGTAAACTTCACCCAACAAGAAATACATCATTGTATCAACAGCGCCAGAATGTGCTACCACCACCAAACTGGAAAGACTGTCTGCAAAACACCTTCAAAACAGTGCTTAGAAGCTGTGCCAGGAAAAAATAATCATGCGAGCTTAGCTCAAAAACAATGGCTCCCTGAGGAAGCAGCCTGTGCCAGAAGGGACACATGCCAGAGCATCTTAAAGAGTCACCCCAGCCACTCCCAGAGTGGGCAGCATAAAAAAAAAAAAAAGAGTACCGCCCTCTGCTTGCCTAGCTGCCTTGACCTAAAGATCGTCACTCAAAGCCAGCAAGGCCTAGGAGTATAAGGCTCAGGAGAAAGACAACTAATAGACAATGCAGTTATTTTATTTTGCAGCTTTGAGGGACCCTATGTGGCATGAGAAATATTTGTCCTACCTAGTAATGTGTACATGGTTTATGGATAGTGCCTGTGGGCAAGAAGCAGACACACGTAAAAGTAGAAGATGAGATGAGCCTTCAGAATCAGCTGCAGCAGAACCCTCTCCGCCTTACAAAATACATTGCATTAGGGGAATTCTCTTCATGAAGAGAACTCTGTTTTAAGGATGATGTTCAAATTCATTTCCATAAAATTACCATGTGGAAAGAATGACAGAGCTTCTGTCCATTCCCCACCTATCTCTGGAAGTTAGGCTCCAGATCCTCAAAGGTATTTAGGCACTGAACTCTCATTGAAATCAGTGGGAATTAGGCATCTAAATATCTTTGTGTATCTGGGCCTTAATAACTGGACATGTCTGATATGTGCTTCATGTTAAGAAAGAAATTCACTACATCCTATTAGATCAGATGGTAGAACATCTGCATATCCTTTTATTCAACCACTCATTTAGGCTCAAAAAAACCCCAAAAGTATTTGAAACTCCCAATAACTCAGCTCAAAACTGTCCAAGATTATTCCCTGATTGAGGTCCTTTTCATTAATCCCTCTCTCAGTCTAATTTATAAGAGAAGTTGCAGCCTCTGTGGAGCATTTTAGAAAAGATTTCAATGTCAGAATTTAAAGGGGAAATTAGTTTGTGATCAGCACATTTTACTGGTTATGGCAGGGATCTTCACCACTTTGAAAATTAAACTATGCTCGGTATCAAACAGAATCAAGACGCTTCCTTTATATGTTCAGAGTCAACTGATCAGATGACTTGATATAAATTAATTCAGAAACCTCAAGAAGTTTTATCACACTTGCATCTTCAAAGAGAATGCTTGGTGTTCAATTCTCTCATTATAGGAGGAGTCACCCTTGACACCTACAATTAAGATTGACTAACACTTTCCATTATAGACTCCTGTTTTTGGTTGCTTAGAGATTGATGAAATTTCAACCATTCCATCTGACATTTTCCACACTGCTGTCTGCCCAAAGCTGTTTTTTTTTTTTTTATTGGTAAGTTTCAGAAAATAGGTTTTTGGCTGTTTCCAAAATGCTGCTAATAGAAAAATAGTTGTGCTGTTAAATCTTTCCAGCTGTTTCTTTGAAGAGCTTCAGCACTTCCATGCTTTGGAGCAGAAACTTGACATTTGGCAGGGGGGACACCGCAGGGAGGTGTATTTTGCTGTTCCCATTAAAATCCACCCACAGTTAGCTCAGCTCAGCTCTACATCTCTGAAAACCACCATTTTCATAGGTGGAGTAGAGCTTATTCGCACCTTACTGCTCAAACCTTTGAACAATCCTCATCTAGTGATCATGCTCTCAGGCACAGAGATGAAGCACTAACACTAAAATTATTTATAATTTTTAAATAAATTTTTACAAATACTATGTACCAAAATATCAGATTCCTCATAATACACAAAGGAAATAAAGAAGGTTAGGCAAAGGGGAAGGGAAGCAACATCTCTCTCTTCAGGGTCAATGTTAATTACAGACCTCTAAAAAGTCAGCCCAAATTTCTTTGAATTTCCTTTCTGCAGAATGCTAGTTATTTGTTAGCTGTGAGGTCAGCCACATCACTGATGTTACTAGCTAACTAGCCTTGTTACTAGCTAATCTCCAGGTATCAGGAATATAGCCAAGAATTAAAGGCCAGGAGAAAAGCTCCAATTTAGCATCCAATATCAAATCGGTCCTTGAATCCACTTTATACTGGAAATCTTGATGAAGGATCCTTCCCAAAACATATGAGCTCATGTAGCACCAAAGGAATTACATTTTCAACAGCTGTCCGCATTTATGAGGCCCATAACTAATAGCCTATGTGGGGACCAGAGTACTGGAAAAAGCTTTTGGTGAATAAGTTGTAGGCTCAGGTCTATAGTTGCTTTTTTAAGATTAGATATAATTGTTTTCCTGTGGGTCGCAAATAGTTGTGTATCCAAATTTCTATTCTAAGCAACTTTCAAATGATCAATTTTCAGCCAAGTTTTTGGGCCAGAAATTGTAAAAGGATACCCTGGGCTGAGAAAATTCTGGAGGTTTCCTCCAAAATAATTAAAGTTCTGGAGGTCCCAATGCATCTTGTTCAAATAGATTCTTAGGTAAATGCTTTAACTGGAGATTTTTCCATGGTCTGGAGCCAGGCAAGCTAAATTGTGGCTGAAGATCTACAATGTTTTAAAATTATCATTGTCAATTAGCTGTGACAGTGTCATAATTCCTCCACATTAATGTTTTGTCACCAATTTTTAGGACAGGATTGCTCCATAGGACCATCTCTCATGGAAGAATGGATGGAAGCAGAACCTTTGAGTTATATTTGACCAAGCTTGCCTCTCAACCGTTACTGTGAAGCGCTAACACTGTTGATGGGGAGGATGATGCAGCAGCTGCCATTTTGTCCTTATTTTGACTTTTATATTTGGTGCATTCTCACCAGCTCTGTGACTGGGAGCGATGAGTTTCATTTGAAGGCTAGTTTTAGATGAAAGGAGACCCAACAGAAAAAGTACAACTGACTTTTGACATTAACAACAAAAACATGCAAACATAAGCAATAAACAGCAAACTTTTGGAACAAAATTTCTATTTTTGTATCAGATTAGAGGATTAAAATTTTTATCTCTGAAATGTTTTACAAGGTGAGATTGTTTTACCTTTAATGGTAAAAGACGATGTTCCCATGCTTGTTCTGTTTGTGTACTGTTCGCAAGAATTAGCAGTATGTGTATGTAGAAATTCATTTGCATGTGATTTACATTTTCCATGTAGTATAGAGTTTGTAGCACTAACAAGAAAATGACATGAGGGTAACATAGAAACTTTAGAAAATGAGTGACAGAAATGCAGCAGGACCCTTGCATGACTGAGATTTGTGAAAATATGTGACAGATTAAGGAAGGATGAGCAACACAGCATTAAAATATGCCACTCGTAATTTTTCTGTGCATAATGGTATATTTATGTATAGTACCAGGCTATGAATTATCAGTAAAATATGAATCATTGCCAGCTTCTGTTTGACCACATATGAGGGAATCTGCAGATTCAGCTGCTGCACTCCCATGTCTGACTTCACCCCGTAGTTTAACTGCCCCATGTATTTGAAGTGTTAAAGAGACACTATCAACTTAAAGTTTGATTAATTAACACCCCCTGCCACCCACATGCTCCACAGTTAAAAGAATTTTCATATTCTACACCTATATATTCCTGCTAGATTTTAGGGTGTTACAATCAGTTTTCTTATTTTTTAAAAAAGGTTCTCTCTCCTCTGTGTGAAAGCATACCACAAACAGAGGAACTAATTATTTATACAGGAGAAACTATGAAACTGGTTGTGCAAAAAGTGCTGGCAAATGCATAAATAAACAGAAAGGGAGAAAAAAGTCTATTTCTCACTTGCAGTTACATGTCACTAGTAACAACAGTATGTAAACAGTTTTCTGGCAGTAGTCTTTGAAGGGTTTTTTTATGTTGGTATCACTTGATATAATCCCTGATCAGTGCCCTATCTGAATCAGTGGGAAAAATACTTCAGCATTCAAAGAATTTAAATAAGGACTTATTTCTTATTCCAAACCTTTATTTTAACATTGTTTTAAACTAGAAGAGGTTGAAGTTTACCTTCTGCAGCCTATTGATTCATGGGAAAAGGAAATGTTTAACAGAACTTCAGTCAAAATGTTACATTACATATAGAGCCATTGGCAAAAATGCATGCATGATACATTTGTTTTAAACAGAGAAGTCACAGAAACAAACAATTGCTAATTAATTGCTAGTAAGATTCAGGACTAAGGTCAAAGTCTTTTGTCAAAGTTATTAATGGGTTTTGGTCAGACTCCTCAAACTTGAGTGTCTGTACTTGAAGAACTCAATAGAAGTAGTCTGATTTTCAGACATGCTGAGAAACCAGCTGTCACAGAAATCAATGGGAGCGCTGGATGTTCAGCACCCCTGAAAATAAGGCTACTCTTATTGAAATGTCTAACTTTAGATGCCAAGGCCTTAGCTTCTCACAAACTTCAGCATGTATCTAATGAGTGCATGTGAGGGGTCCCATCCACGTCAAAGCATCTCCTCATATAAGTAAAATTAACAAGTGTAGCTGTGTGTGTGTGTGCGGGGGGAATTGGAACCCAAGTTTGAAAAGTTTGTCCCTTTCACTTTAACATGCGCTCTCTCCAGTCATTCCTTAAAAAACCCCAAAAAAGCAAAAACAAAAACCCACACAACTCAACTAAACATGGTTAGGACTTCTATCCTTAATCCATTGTAGGAACTAATACATACCTTCTCTGAAAATGGGAGACTGAGTCAATACTGTACATTTGTACATTGCTCTTACTCCAAAAGTGCAAACAGAGAGTACACAAAAGCATTCTTCTGAATTATTTTAAGCAACCTAAGACATAGTTACGCTGAAAGATACTCCTGAAATATTACATAGTGATGTCAAAAGATCTGATACTTCGTACAAATTTATAGCTATGTTTTATGACTCCATTAATGCTAACTCATTTTGGGCCCTGTCCAGGTTCCACAAAAGTCAGTAGTAATCTTGGCCCTGATTTCAGTTGTCACAGGATTAGGCCTTAAAGGAACTGAAAAAGTGTTCTCTTAGACTAAGAGGTGCTTGTTAAAACTATTCACATAGATGTTTACATTTGTATTATAGGGGATCACTGGTACCCAAACATTCACTTTACAGTTCATAATGCTGCAAGCCTATTAGGTTCTAAGAATACTACTCTCAATGTTTTCTGAGACATATTACTGTTGCTGACATATATGCAAAAAAGTATTTTGAAATCACTTTCTGAGCTAGCAGCAGAAGGCAATATGATGCATGAAGTTTAAGAATCATTTTATTATTGCTTTACATCTCAATTTCTTTATCTTGATGAAAACAATGGGCCACATTCTGCTCTCAGTCATATTAGTTCAAATCTGGCACAACATCACTGAATCCTGAGAGCAGAATCTGGCCTCACTCATGTTTTTAAACTTTGTAACACTGAATGCATTGGTTATTGTTATGGTCAGTAACACTGGTCTACAATTTTTTAGAAGTTGTCTGCTTCAGAGATAAAATGTGATATTTATTATGTATTTTGATGTGCTGAATTCAAATATGACAATTAAAACAACTGATTGGCTCCTGTTTCTAAGATATTTAAGTTTTTACATTTTATGTCGATGTATATTGTGTAGATAGTAGAGTTTTAATCATAAATTGTAAACCTAGGTCTTTTCATGTGTTTATGGTTGCTTTACATGATAATATTTAATCTGTCCTGTTTATGTAACACTTTAAAAATCAGCAAAAGGGTTATATAAATAAAATGTATTATGAAACAAAAGGCAAAAAACTATTATGTACATAGCTTAGTCCTATTCAGTGTCTACTCGGCGCTTCTTGGCTTGTCTCTTGTATTCATTAAATGGAGCATCTCTTGTCACTGTCCAGCAATAGTCTGCAAGCATTGATGGGCTCCATTTGCCCTGATAGCGCTTCTCCATTGTTGCAATGTCCTGGTGAAATCGCTGGCTGTGCTCGTCGCTCACTGCTCCGCAGTTCGGTGGGAAAAAATCTAGATGAGAGTGCAAAAAATGTATCTTTAGTGACATGTTGCAAGCAAGGCTTTTGTATGTCTTGAGAAGGTTTTCCACCAACAACCTGTAGTTGTCTGCCTTGTTGTTTCCGAGAAAATGTATTGCCACTGACTGGAAGACTTTCCATGCCGTCTTTTCCTTGCCACGCAGTGCATAGTCAAATGCATCATCTCGAAGAAGTTCACGAATCTGAGGACCAAAAAAGACACTTTCCTTTATCTTAGCTTCACTTAACCTTGGAAATTTTTCATGGAGGTACCTGAAAGCTGCTTGTGTTTTGTCAATGGCCTTGACAAAGTTCTTCATCAGACCCAGCTTGATGTGTAAGGGTGGTAACAAAATCTTCCCTGATTCAACAAGTGGTGCATGCTGAACACTTTTCCTCCCAGGCTCCAATGACTGTTGGAGTGGCCAATCTTTCTTGATGTAGTGGGAATCTCTTGCACAACTATCCCATTCGCAGAGAAAACAGCAGTACTTTGTGTATCCAGTCTGCAGACCAAGCAAGAGAGCAACAACTTTCAAATCGCCACAGAGCTGCCACTGATGTTGGTCATAGTTTATGCACCTCAAAAGTTGTTTCATGTTGTCATAGGTTTCCTTCATATGGACTGCATGACCAACTGGAATTGATGGCAAAACATTGCCATTGTGCAGCAAAACAGCTTTAAGACTCGTCTTCGATGAATCAATGAAGAGTCTCCACTCATCTGGATCGTGAACGATGTTGAGGGCTGCCATCACACCATCGATGTTGTTGCTGGCTACAAGATCACCTTCCATGAAGAAGAATGGGACAAGATCCTTTTGACGGTCATGGAACATGGAAACCCTAACATCACCTGCCAGGAGATTCCACTGCTGTAGTCTGGAGCCCAACAGCTCTGCCTTACTCTTGGTTAGTTCCAAATCCCTGACAAGGTCATTCAGTTCAGCTTGTGTTATGAGGTGTGGTTCAGAGGAGAAGGATGGGAGAAAATGTGGGTCCTGTGACATTGATGGTTCAGGACCAGAAGTTTCATCCTCTTCCTCTTCCTCGTCTGACTCAAGTGACAATGATTCTGGTGCATCAGGAACCGGCAGCCCTTCTCCATGGGGTATTGGGTGTATAGCTGATGGAATGTTTGGATAATGCACAGTCCACTTTTTCTTCGACACACCTTTCCCAACTGGAGGCACCATGCAGAAGTAACAATTGCTGGTATGATCTGTTGGCTCTCTCCAAATCATTGGCACTGCAAGAGGCATAGATTTCCTTTTCCTGTTCAACCACTGGCGAAGATTTGTTGCACAAGCGTTGCAGCATATGTATGGGGCCCACCTCTTGTCCTGATCTCCAATTTTGCAGCCAAAATAAAGGTGATAGGCTTTCTTAACCATAGTGGTTATACTGCACTTTTGTGATGCAAAAGTCACTTCACCACAAACATAGCAGAAGTTATCTGCACTGTTCACACAAGTATGCGGCATCTCTGCTCACTTTGGCTAAACAGAAATGTATCCCTTTGCAAAATCAAACACTGACAAATAAGAGAGCACGACACTGTATGATTTCTAGAGCTGATATAGGGCAATTTGTTCAGCAGAGTGATGTAAGCTTCGTTATGATTGCATCATCCATGACTTCTAGGAATAACATGATGCAATTCATATCATGTATGATGCAATACCAGCTTCGGATTGCATCATTCATTGTTTTGCCTAAAAAGCAAGTACTGTCCAAACCCAGTCATAGATTTATTCACAGATCCAGTCAAAGATGTATTTTAGTCATTTCTGGTTTAAATTGAGATCCCTTCCCTTTATAACTCACTTATCCTCCACCATTCTCATGTCAAGGGTCATATATACTGACCCAATAGCATATCTTGAAAACTAGAGCCAATCAACATTTTTAAGCATCATTTTCATTCTCAGTGACCCAGAATTAGTAAAGTTTGACTACATTTATTTCAGAAGCATTTTGGCTGTAGAGCAGTGTAATCAAAACACTAAGGGGTGGGAGAGATGGGGCATGTAAACCCAAGGAGGAATGTGAGTCAGTGAAGATACTTCCAAAACCTGTTGAATGGAGACACGGGATAGAAATAACGGAAGCTATTAAATACTGAAGGAGAGAAAGTTATTGATTGCATAGATGATGCTAAGAAAATCAACAGGCATAGTCAAATCGTTTCAGGAAACGAACTAGAGAAAATACAAGGGCAAACCCAGGACAGGATTAAAACTGTTCCCCACTTCCACATACACTGCAGTTCATTGGTATTTATATTACACCTTTATGCCCCAAACCTCAGGCCCTCCATCCTAGTATTAGGTAGATAGCATTCCCAATGAAGGAATGTGTTTTCCCCCAGTCCCAGAGATTGTTTTGTACCTACTTCTGACTGCCCTGGTTCCTGGAAGGAGAAATGGCCTGCTGGATTGGTGTAATTGTGGACACATAAGTCCTAGCTCCTTTCCTCTCCCATATTTCCTGCTCCAGAACTCCCTCACATAGAATTCTGCTCCTGGGTATGCAGAGAATGTGGACACTCTACAAAGGTTTCAGCAGCCTGCCTCCTCATGCAGTAGAACTGCACTGGTTGTGCTGTGTCTAGGTCCCTCCTGCCACCCAATGTTATCACCAGGAATTGCACATGTGTAATTGAAGCGGGAATTTGGCTCTAACATGCCTGCATGTAAGAGAATGAACTGGGTGGGAAAACAAAGTTGCTGACAGGCACTGGATAGATAGGTGACAAGACAATCATAATGGACAACATGAAGCCATAAGAAAAATGCTTGGAGGGCTAAAGAGAGAATGTGAGAAGTGTGGATACTACAGATTGGTGTCCCAAAACCTTAAATGATTAGACCTTTTTGGCCTTGCCCTCTTCCCTCTCACTCATTTTAGCAAACTACCAGGTTCTTTGTCCCGGTATCAGCTCCCAGAAAACTTCATAGTTTTCAGCTCAACTGGCTGGAAATCTTCAGTTCCTGGGGTGAACCGTGGACTTTTCTGTAGTGGTGATGCACCAGCCAGTTCAGTGGAATATGTGGTGTGTCTGAACTGCAGTTATGATGGAAGCAAAACGTCTTTTCAGGGATGGCATTGAAGAGAAAGTTACTGTAGGGAATGGATCACCTTCAGAGACAGACAGCACCCACAACAGTGTGTATCTCTAAGCAGTTTTTTGGTTGAAGGGAGACTCTAGAATGACCACTAGAAAGTGCTGGCTCCAAGTGAGTGGAACTGGAGAAAGAGTCATGGTCATGGGCACTTCAAATGTACTTCCTAACAAATTACCATGAACATCAACATTAATTATTGTAGTGTTAGTTTAAAGCATCCTCAGGAGGTTATTTTCTAATGATAACTTGTAAAAACAGTTTCCAAGTTTGTTTAGATTGTAACCTGTGCAGGGCAAGGACTGTCTATTAATGTGTGTTTGTATAGTGCCTAGAACTATGAGGCCCTGATTCTTGCACATTGGGGCATCCTGACACCATTGTAATACAAGTAATAATTAATAGTAAGGTATCCTGAGAGTTCATAATAGTGTTTGATAGCATTCAACGTTATTTTAAGTCATGGTAGCACTCTGTGTCCAGCCATACACCACATGCACCAGAGAAGTTCGAGAGACCTGTCTAATTCCCTCAGCTATCCCATCAAGTCTCTCAAAATTTCTTACTGACACCTAGCAACATTTTACAACATGCCCTTGTAGATGCATTCCAGCCCCACCTGGATTTGTGAGTTGTGGTTTATACTTTAGTTAACTTACTGTTAACACAATTGCAAACTAGATTTGGCTTATTTT
This sequence comes from Dermatemys mawii, assembly GCA_007922305.1. Classification (NCBI taxonomy): domain Eukaryota; kingdom Metazoa; phylum Chordata; order Testudines; family Dermatemydidae; genus Dermatemys; species Dermatemys mawii. The sequence goes on from ML677328.1 coordinate 6,681,263, forward strand.
TGATTTAAAAAGATGAGCCTCCAAGGTTTCCACATAAGGAGAAAAAAGAAAAGCAAGAGATAGCTCTTAAAAGCTATGTGTGTGTGCACAATACAGGAAATGCTCTCAGAATAATGTACAATGCAGTCACTGGAATAAAACAGGACATTTTTATGAAGACTATGAAAACAATTCACAGGGTCAGCTGCTTGCTTGACTTGAAGTATGTTAAGCAAATTATGTTCTTTTACACCAGTAACTATTTTCTTCAGTGGAGTGAAAACCACATAACAGAGTATAATTTAGTCCATTGTGTGTCCCACCTGTGAGTGTGACTGAGGGAATGAGAAAGAGTTGGAAGATATGTTTAAAAAAAAGAAAAATAGGGAAACAAACAAAGCCACAAGGAACAAAATGCTAAGCAAGGAAGGTATTTTGAACACAAGGAGCTAATATGAATCAAAGACGAAAGAAACAAAATCATTATCCAAAAGTAAATATATGATTTGGCATATAAATCCCACATTTACAGTGGTATAACCCTATGCTACTATCCTCAATCCCTGCTGGGACAGCTGGGAAATGACAGTTGGGATAGGAAGACAAGGTGAGTGAGGTAATATCTTTTATTGGACCAACTTCTGTTGGTGAGACAGACAAGTTCTTGAGCTATAGCGATCTTCTTCAGGTTGGGGTAGGAAGTCCATCTGAGGTACTTTGGAAGGTTGGTCCCTCACAGTAAAGTTTATGAATCCCTGTTATTTTTCTCACTGACAGCTGAGAGGAAAAAAAGCTCTTAATACCTGCTCCCCCCTTTGTGCCCCACCAACAAGAAAACTGAACTTTTCTTGTAGTTGGTGTTTTATTTTCATCAATGAATCCTCAAGCCAGTTGTAAGAATCCACCCTTTGAACAGGAGTCATTACAGTCCACACCTGCTTAAACAATACTGTGCACCCCAAGATACTCTAAAATGCCTTTAAAGTTTGTTTTTGGGGAAGGAGAACACCTCTAATCCTGTCAGTAATCCATTGAATGGGCATGGTGGCTGTCCAAGCACTCAGCTCAAATCCAAGCCTCTCTTTCTTACTCTTACCTTCTAAACAAATAATCACTTTTGTATTGAGTGATCCATTCACCTAGCTAGTACAGAAAACTTCCTACTAAATAAAAAAAGACTTGACAAAATATGTAGGTGCTTCTGATTGTGAGGTTGTACATAGACTTGCAAAAGAGACTGGTACAGGGTGTCCACATTACTAATTAACTCAGTGGGTGCTGCTATACGGTCTGCCATAATTTTGGGCAGTAGGACTTCTGAAGTCCATACTGTCAAGAACAAATTTTGGTGTATGCAATCACTACATAGCTTATCCTGTGGTGACATTCCAGGAACTATTGCCATCAGAGATAACAGTACTTGGAATGGTGTTGAATCATGAAACTACATCCTGGGCATCCAGGTAGAAGTATTCATTGGGTGCTAGATATTTCTTTGCTGGCATCCACCCATCTATGTTAAAAACCAAGAAGCAGCAGATTGACTTGAAATATGCCATTCTAGTTTGCTGCCACATATTCCACTGCTCATTTTAGCAGCACCATCTAAAAGGCTGTTTCAGTGTCTGAAGAGGTCTGAACAAAGATGGATTCAAAGACTTCCTAGTGACTATAATATGAATATACAAGAAGTCTGAAGATTTAATCTAGAAGGCTTTAGTTATTTGGTATAATAATGTGGAGAGGCAGCCAAGAAAACAATGAGCAGAAAGTTTTCTTTTTTACACTTATGACAGAAACTTCTCAAATGCTTCAAGGAAATCTGTGGAAGAACTAAGCCCGTCTATGTCCAACAAATTATTCTTGCCATGAAAGTGGAATAAATCAGTCTCTTCCTCCTCTTCATTTTCATGTTCTTCTTGTCCTTCAACGAGGTTGGTCTCGGAAGTAGGAATAACAATGATACGTGGGATTGCTGCGCTAATGATGGAGTCCAGGCCTCTGTTTACTTGAGTTTCTTGATTCTCCTTTTGTGAGGTATCTGAGCCTCTTCCTTTGCTGCCGCTGCTGTTCAAACCAACGGGAAGAGAAGCAGCTTTTAAGGAACTGGTCACAAGTGCTTTAGGGGAATTCTGTAGGACTGACTTCCCAAGCAGCTTCTGCAAATAGCTGGAGGAGAGCAAAACCTAGGATAAAAACAACACTAAATCTTCAGTACCATCATTTGACGTATAACAATTGTACGTTCTCTCATCCCTGTGAAACTAGTGTTTGAAATATCTTGTTCCAGTCCATTACATTTTAGATGCCAGTTCTCTTGAGCTGTTACCCCATTAATATTTGAGCCACTGCCCCAAAATAAAATTAGTTTCATGTGATCAATGTATTAAAATTTACCAAACTGTCAGTTTTAGAAATGCACAACATATACAACAAAATGCTAAATGAAGTAGAGACACGCATATTTGGTCAAAGATTTTCAAAAATGTATAGGTAATGAACATGATCCTATTTTATGCCAGGATCAATGGAGAAGCACATTCTAAAACACATTAAAGCATTATTTATCCATTACTAATTTGGAACTGTATTATCTGTCATACGTTTTTATAGTTGCTGGGCTAAATCCTCAGCTGCTGAAAATCAGTACAACTCCATTGTCTTCCACTGGAGCGATGACAATTTACACCATCTAAGGATCTGACCAACTTCCTGTTTAAAAAAATAAACCTTCCAAAGAACACACATATATAAAAGGGAGAGTTTTTTCAGGCACCCAGTAGTGACACAGCTGCATCAAAACTCTGTTGCATCAAAACTCTTTGGTGACAAAAGTAGAAACTTCCACGTGCTCACTCTCCAGAATAAAACTAAGTTTATTTCACAACATTTTCTATTCATTCTGTTCTGTACAGGCTCTAATACTGCTCTCATCACTGTAGTATCTGAGGCTACATCTACACTGCAGTAAAAGAACTGGTGCACAGGCCCAGAAGGACCAGGTCAACTGAGTTTGGAGCATGTGGCTTGGATTATGGGGCTAAAAAATCGCAGTGGAGATGTTCCGACTCAGGTGGAATCCTGGGCTTTGAGGCCCTGTGGGTGGGGAGGATGCCAGAACCTGAGCTCCAGGCTGAGTCTAATGTCTATACAGCTATTTTTAGTCAGCTGACACAGGCTCTGGGACTTGGTGCTGTGGAATTTTTATTGCAGTGTAGACATACCCTCAGGGTTTTAGAATAGCCCCCACCCTTAAGAAAGTCCCAATCCTGCATCAGATGCCTCAGAAGTGCTTTAGAATATTATTTTTCAAACATTTTAATGCATGAAACCTGCCACATCCTGGAACCGTTTTTCTACATAATGAATAAAGAAGGGTCTCAGATTAAATATTTATACAGAACAGTTTGATTCTTTGTATACTTATTTTCTTAAAATTCCATTTTCCCTGTCACCACCACAGTAACAATTTCAATAGGTCTGTCCTGAGATGTTTCCCCTGTACCTGTCCTCCCAGTAGGTGGCTCTGTAAACATAAGTAATATTGATAGTACTGTACCATATTTAACAAAAATTAGGGAAAAGAAAAATAATTCCACTTCTTTGGCTTCAGAAGTGCTTTACTTTCTGTTCATTCTGATCAATCTATAATTTCGTGATGACCATTTTAGTTTACCTAGGCCTCTCAAAAGATCAGTCATCATCGAGAGTATAAAAATCAATCACCACCATCATTAATGCTTTAAAAAATGAAAATAATAAGAAATCAAGTTTGTGTTCTTTTGGGAGACCATGTAAATCCTTTAATAAGCTCATCTGAAGAAACAGGAGGGAGAGAAAAGACACAGAAGATGTCATTTTGAAAACCTATTTTATTACTGAAAATCTGTTTTATTTCCCCTTTTTTCCTAGCTAAGGGCAAGGGACTCCTGAGTTCTACACCTGGCTCCAACAATGACTCCCTTAGACATGTTGCAAAACCCCTCTTCCTCAGTTTTCCCATGTCCAAAATTATGACAATAGGAATGCTGTAAAGATTAGTTAGTAAATGTTTTCACAACATTCTGAACAAGGAAAGCGTGAAGTATTACTATTGGCTTTCCTAAAATAATTGCAGTGATGATTATAAGTGAGAGATAGAAAGGAAGTGATTAAAGAAAGATTGAAGCCCCTCTCTGGCAAGGAGAAGCAACATTAAAAAGAAAAATATAATGCATATTTCACTCCTTTGGATATTTCTGTGAAAACTGATGGAGCTCAGGGCAGAGAACAAGTCTTGCTCTTTGTTTTATAAAGCATCTTGTACATTTATGGTAATATATATACATCTATATATTATTAACCTTGAGTGTCCTCTTAGGTCTCTTCCTCTCAGCATATATTAACTGTCTTTCTTCTATTGGAGGTATTTCTCCTGCACCAATAACCCATAGTACTTAAGCTCATAACATTAATACACTGCAACATGATGACCAAGTGTATCTTTATCTCCTTGTTTGGATTATGTACAAAGAGGTTTTCTGAATTTGCTAAAGCCTCAGAGCTCAAAATGTTGATGCTCCTGTTTTTAGATCATGACAACCTGATTGTAAGAGATTTCATTTTTGAGCAAAAGATTTTGCATTTGTGGGAATGGGATAGGGCAGGTTTTTGATGCTATTGCCCATCTCTCCCTTCCTTTGGGTATCACAGTCGATGCCTATAACTTATGCTATAACATAACAATATATTCCAATTCCACAGACAGGAATTAATAATTATAATTTAATTATAATGATTTCTGCAGCTACAGTGATGGTCATTTTAAAGGGACGCACTCAGAGTGGACAAAACCAGAATATGACACTCCCTAAGTGACCACTTTAAGGGCCAGCTAGAGAATTAAAACTCCAGCTCCTCAGCTGCATAAGCCATTCACCCCACATCAGAGATCTGTGTTTGTAGTGAATACGGTGTGTGTGCACTGGGCACCATCTCCCAGCTTGGTGGGCCTGCCTTGCTCCTGTGAGCAGGCTGCTTGTTATCAGTAACAGGGATCTTGCTCTTTAAAGTGCTAGAACACAGAATTCTTGTTAATTTCAACCCCTGCAGACAGATTCACAAGAATGTAAAGAGCAGGAAGAACAGAAGAACGGTTTAAAGTGGTGACACAAAAGATATTAGCACCAGCAAGATACCTTGCTGAAGGATAGCAAGTATCCATCCTTGTCTTAGAAGGCGCAAGGCTTTTCTAGGGGGAATTGTTTAAAAAGTATCATTTGGACTAGTGTTAAAACATGGACCTTCAGTATTCCTATAGATCTTCTACACTCAGTATATATTATCGTTTTTCTGCCACAGGTATTTCTGTAATGCCCATCCTCATTGCATCAGAGCTAACACTATTTGCCTTTTAATTTATAGATATATAGGTACAGTAGATATTGCTATCTATAGGGAGCGTAGATGTGCAAAACAGGAATGGGGACTGCCCTTTGAGATCATCGTAACTGTCTGCATTTTATTAGAGCCTCATTTCACACTACCAAATAGCCTAGCTGCTGTCACGACATATCACTTTCCCAGACCTGAGGAAAAGCTCTGTGTGGCTTGAAAGCTTGTCTCTCTCACCAACAGAGGTCGGTCCAATAGAAGATATTACCTCACCCCCTTGTCTCTCACATGTTTTAGTGTCATTCTAGATTTGATGTGTAATCATGTCAGTCCATTGGCATAGGCCATTAGTATCATCACTTCCAGGTGCTAACACAAGAAGCATAACATTCTGGGAGATACAGGCTTTGGGGCGGTAATTAACTGCCACACTCTGGCCTTGGCTATATGTTAGGAGCCCACCAGCAATTTTGCATTAAGCAATCTTGATCTGAATCAACTTCCGAAGATATCTTAGAACACAATATGTTCCTAGATCTTGACAGGGTGGCCAGGTTTTTTTTTTTTTTTTTTAAGGTGGAGCAGAGGAAAAGTGAGATGATTTTCTGCCTCAGAAACTTTACTATATTGATAAATTCACAGACTAAATGATCCTTGACGTGACTATAACTCACAGCAAGATCAATAGTAGGTTTAAAGTGTTGCCCCCAAAATCTGTTGTAGACAATCTGATCATGCTATCTAGAAGTCTAAAGTAAATTCCTAAAAGGTCAACTTTGTGTTTTTATGGCAACCAGAAGACCTGATGTTGAAGCGTTCTCGTTGGTCTTGACAAGAAGATACATGCTGGAAGCTATTGAAATATGCTTGTGCATGTACGCAGCACAAAGAAGAGGTTCACACCCTGCAGCCGGGACACTCAATGTGCATATTGTGGAAGAACCTATCTGCAGCTCTATAAACCACATATGTCAGTGAACAGTACTGAGAGCAATAGAGACCAGGAACCCAACCAAGGCCTACTTGACAGCCATCCTTCAAGGACAAAAATCAGCAGAGTCTCTGATTCTTTCTGTGGAGAACAGTGTGACCAAGTTATAGTCATTAAAATAATGAATTTCTATGGGTCAAAATGTCTATGAAGAAAACCTCAGATTTCCTCCCCTCCGCTTCTCACTCAGGAAAAAAAAGAAAGTGGGTGTGGGGGGGGGGGAAGAGAAGAGATTAAGTTTGGAGTTGTGGGTATCTGGAGGGAATCCCCTAACTCTTCTTCCTCTCCGTTGTTTTAGGTGTTATGTTCAGACATGGATTTAGCAAGGGAGCTCTGAAGCCAGGGGAGATCACCCAGTTTGGGTCCACTCCTTCTGGCAGGAACTGAATATTTCAGGCATCCAGCCCTGGGACTGAGGGTTAGATGGAGACTTCACCGTCAGGCCCTTTTCTTACTTTCTTCTGCACAAAGGGTGTGAGTCTCTACTGTTACCAGGGCTTCCGAAGCCAAGGCTGAAATACAGCACCTCTATGTAAAACACTAGCTGCCTTCCTGACTAAGAGACAGGATCAAACTGGAGGTCTGTGCACAAATGGACAAATCCTCAGCTATTGTACATCAAAGTAGCTTCACTGATTTAAGTGGAAATAAGCCAATTCACACTAGGTAAGGGTGTTGCCCAGAGTGCATAACAGGTGGGATTTGGCACCAAATCTCTTGCTCCCAATAGGTCCTTCACTGACACCTGAGGAGCAGACCTACTCATTGTCCATACTGGCCCACCAAGCTGCAGAAACCTGGGCTAAGTGGTGGCACTTGATCTCGGTCATCAGTGTCTTTTTTTGATTTTAAAGTGTTGACACTGATTGCTGTGACTTTTGCAGCGGCACTACCTGGAATGAAAGAACGTGAGGAGTATTTTGTCAACAGAATGAGGTCTCACACCACACTAAATTATTTAATTTACATTCCCCAAGATTCCTTAAAGCCTTAATGTTATTTCTGCAGCCAGCAGAAATGTTTTATTGGGCCAGATTCCCATTTACATTAAGGCCCCTTTACACCATCCCCTAGCAGGGAAAACGGGCCTTAAGTAGAAACAAATCACATTTACACTCACTTTACATTGCTTTAGCAGCGTACAGGGGCCACAAATGTGAATGAAGATCAGGCCCATTATTTATACAGCAACAGCAATGTGATGGATGCTTTCATGGATGAGAGTGGAAGTCCCTGCCTCAGAGGACTTGCAATCTAAACAGACAGCACATAGATGAAGTGCAGAGATGGGACCCAAAAGCACAAGCTGACAATACTGGACAACTTATCAGTGATGCAATCATTCTTATGCTGTTTTATTGGGTTTTTTTTCCCCAAAGTTATTTTCTACTGCCTGCTTTGTTAATGCTTTATAAAGGGGAGGATTAAGGTTTTACAGGGCTTGTGGAAGAAGAGATATGAAAGAGACACCTAAAGGAAGAGAGCGTGGATGCATTCAGGAGTAGGGAGATCAGTTTGCTGTGATTCCCAGGGAAGCTTCTCACTTAAGCTATGATGTCTCTAGAAAAGGAACCAGAGATCCAGAAGGAAAGAAAGGTGACTGAATCAGGTGACACTTCTTATGGTGTATTGTTAGTTCAGTTAGACATGTCATAGGTACCACCATGAAGAGCTGGTTACCTATAAACCTGGGAGTAACTAGCCAACCTATTAATAGGTTGGGTATTGTGAGTCTTATGCTTTTATCTACTGAAGGTGTAGCATTGGCATATTTTTCCATGCTTTCACAGCAGTACTATATCTGGAAATCAAGTGATACTGAAGTGTTGGCAAGAGCTGATTCAGGGGTGATCTGAGGTCATCTTCTGAAGTTCCACCTCTGAAAAAGTGACACTTCTGAGAAAATGACACCAAACTGCAGCAGTTTGGTTTGTAGTTTTGTTGCATCCACAAGAGATGCACTCTATACTCACCATCTGCAGTTTCAGTGAGAGAAGGGGGCAAGCTGCCAGACTTTCCCACTCTCAGGGAGAAACAGGAGTTTCTCTCTCCTCTTCCCCCTCAACAAAGATAAAACATTTTTTTAATGTATACTAAAATGAAGATGCAAAAAACAATGGCTTCCACTACTTCTGAATCTGACTTGAAACCCTGATTTTGTAGCAAATGGAGTCTGCCATAACATGGAGGTGAGTTGCTTACATTTGGGAGTGGGGTGAGCTGAACCAGTCAACATGCTGAGATGAAGCAGTCAGGTTCTTAAATTCATCCCCACTAAGTGCACTACAAGTCAGTATTTGATCTGGCTTTGGAATGGTTGGTTGCTTTTCCAGTAAAGACAAAGCAATCGGGAGAAGAGTTAAACCATTCATAGGGCCTGTAATGGTGGGGTGGGAGAAACCTTCAAAATCACAAATATGGGTGAGGTCTTCAAGATGTATCCACCTGAGCTTCAAGGTTGAATGAGTAAACCAAAGAAGACTTGCCAAGAAAGATTAGACAATAAAAGCAAGAAGCAATTAAGTCCTTCTTTTACCTTTTCTTCAATTATTGCATTGCAGCTGTGGGCCTTCAGAAGCAGTTCCTTCTTCTCCTCCTGTCTCGGACCCGATGAAAAAGAGTTACTTCTTGAAGGTTGCAGTTTCTTATGAACTGGCTCCACTGGCTCAAGCTCTATGTCACTCCAAGCCTAAATACCAGGTGAGAATTATTTCACACAATTATATTCTTTCTGGCTTTTTAAATTTTCTTTTTCATCTGCTGGTAAGCAGGTTGCTTTTGCATGTAGGTAAAATGAGAGTGTTTTAAGATGGGTTATGTACCCAGCCCTGAAGTATCCCCCATTAGACAAGAATTATTCCACATACTCTTGCTTTTCAAACTTACTGCTCTCCTGAGATTTGTTTCTTTGGAAGCACAGAACTTGTAACACACAGTGCGTCCATTTATACCCAGACTTTTTACTCACCTTTGATCTCTGTAGTATAGTGATGCCTCTGGGTTTTTGGCACCTAAGTATTAGATATTCAGTAGCTGAGAATACAGTTTGGAATATGGGCAGATACTTCACTTATTTTTCCCATGCCTTGCTAGGAATGGCGCTCAATCCTGATTTGCTACAATCCAGATACTCCATTTCTGGACCTATCTTGTGCAAAGACTGTGAATCATGACAAATTATATGTTGATTTTGTGATTCAAACAAAAGGTGGAAACCAAACTGTTTTCCACGAGGTCCATGAAGGTGTGAAACTAATGCATGAACATCACTGGATTACTTCATTCCCTCAGCTACGAATAGTCTTTTCATTTTTCCTTCCTTGTATAATTAAAACTACAAATGACATTTTATTTACATTAGAAACGTGAACACACTCAGACAAGAAAATTTGTTTGGTGGAAACAGCTACATTTCCTATTTGGTGCTGCCAACTTGTGCATTAGCAAGTGTGTTACAAAACTTCACCATGAATTGCTACCATGCAATATGCAAAAGCTACTGGGTTAAGCTTTTATTTCAAAGGGCATCTACACAGCTGCAGTAAACTGGCAGTCAGTGAAAGAATAATTGCCTCTGGCAGTGTCAAATCAACACAGCACTGCATTACAACAGCAGCAGCAGTTTTGTTTGAGACCTATAAGTAAAGGTTAGGCCAAGGGCTGACACCATTAAACAACATTATCCCATGCCTAGAAAGGAGAATACTTTAAAAAACAACAAACAACAACAACAACAAGACAACTGAGTTTTCAGAAAATGAATGGTGACTAGTAGAACAAAAGAAACGGCGCAGGTCAGGACACGTAAGGTGCTACAGAATGACTACAGAAGTGACAAAGAGTCCTGTGGCACCTTAAAGACTAAAGTATTAGAGCATAAGCTTTCGTGGGCTAATACCCACTTCGTCGGTGCAGACGTTTCCGGCATAAGGAGAGAGGCAATCTTGGAAATAACATGGGCCTCATTTAGCATCCTCTGATCTACTCATCCATAAAAAAACTTGTTGAAAGGGAAATAAAGGATAGAATGAGAGTCAAGGAAAATAGAAAGGTGAAAGGAACAGGAGGCTACATAGGAGAGGGGAAAAGAAAGGAGTTAGAAGCCTTCCTTTTTTTTTTTTAAACTCTTATTTTATCATCTCCAGACAACGCATTTCCAGGGCCACCCTTGCATAAGCTCTATGTACAACTAGTGATGTAGGCCTTGATCTGGCAAAGCACTTAGGCATGTGCTTAACTCTAAGCATGTGAGTAGTCCCAGTTACTTTACTGGATATATATCTTACAGCAGAAAATGTACCAGCTTTTCCTGTCAGAACGCTTCATATATTTTATACAATAGCCTAGGTTTCTGAGAATAATCTTAATGCTTCCACAGAACCTCCAGTGCAATTACATTACCACATCTTCATGAGCAATACCTTAATGTATCATCCCAATAGTCAGAAACTTAACGGCCTATGAGTGTAAATTAACTCAATGGTCAAAAGTTTCCACATTTTATTTATATTATAACAGAATTACTTATACTTTTTAAAAACAGCTTCTGTTGCTGTGGCATCCGTAGCATTGCACAATAAATACAAAAACAGAAAATGAGTGATTCATAGAGATGGTTCAATAAACAATCACTGCGGTGTTTCTACCATGTTAAGGTCCTTCATCCTAACATAGTGACAATCAATGAAATGCCTGGTTAAACAGAAAAGTCTTTCAGCCCTGAAGGCTGAAAAACTCTGGGTCACATAGACTTATAGACTTTAAGACCAGGGCCATATGAAGAAGCAAGTTCCCCGGGGATGGTGTTCTGCAGACAATACTACTCCTGGAAAGTTCTGTTCTATTCAGCAATTGTAAAAGCATTGGAAGTAACTGTAATTGTTGCAGTGAGGCATTCAGGGAGAGGCATTCTCTCAGGTAGCCCTGATCCAGACCACGTAGTGCTTTTAAATGATACAATTTTTGTATGCCAGCTAAAAGTTTTCATTACCTTAGCACTGAAGCAGAAAGATATTTTGACCACACACAAGAATCTCAAAGAGTACAGATATTCTCAGTTCACTGTATGTGGATTTAGGTGTATAGCTTCCTGTGGCTATGTCTGCGTTAGCGTTTTTCAGACAACTGGTGCAACTCCTCTGGAATCAGCTACAGATGACAGATTGCTAATGTAAGGAAGTGACAAGTTTTTACTACGTTATTGTCCTTATTTTTCAGGAGACTGAAATGTTCCCAGCACACACTCCTAACTTAGTTTGGCTCAGGGCAGATCTAAATGACAGAATGATAAAATGATCATGCCCCGTTTACAAAAGCAGGCACCCCACGACCTGCTACCAGTAATGGTGGGAGGTTCCACCCAAAAGACTAGTGGAGGCAAAGCTTGTGAGTCAAGGACAAACCGATGTAGAGAATACTATCAAATACAACTCAGTCTGCAAAATAGCAACAGAAGAAACACTGCAGGATGTTAATGCTATATAATGTAATTTTTTAAAATGAACAACTTAGCATGTTATTCATTTTAATTAAAAAGAAATATTGCAGTTAATACATTATATAAAAACTAGAGGGAAAGGTTACCACTTATGTATTACTACTGAACATATAGTTCTACAATGAAGCAGGGCTGGCCGACAATTAGTTGTGTTCTATTACATCTGTCATCATGATATTTGAATGCCCTCCAAGAGTGCATTAAGTGACAAGACTAGTGTAATGTCATTTGTGAGTCTTGCCATATTATTATTTATTTGTATTACGGTAGCATCTAGAAGCCTCAATCATGACCCAGGAAACCATTGTACTAGGTGCTATACAGAAAAAAAAAAGAGACAGTCCGTGAGCCAAAGAATTTACAATCTAAGTTAATTGCACTACTGAAAGTCCCTCATAAGACAGAATTTTCCATTTCAATTGGATGTCCAATTAAAATAACTGCATGCTCTGTCTGGAAGAGCTGCAAAAGCAAGGGACTTCACACAATCTTAATCTGGTCTATAATTTTAAATATGACAGATAGGTTGATTGTGGTATTATCACTTGACTTTTTCTTAAGGGAAGAGACAAATTATTTCACTCTCTGTTCTGTGTTTAGTTTTTAAAAAAGAAGATTTTTAGAAAATTAAAGGCCTGATCTTGCAATTAACAGTCCATGGGGAGAGTGTTTTGCAGTACAGAACCCTACTTGACTTCAGTGGGGCTCTAAGCAGACGCAGCAGTCTGTCTGTGCTTTCAATTGCAGAATCAAACCTTGGTGTCCATAATGGATTTGAAGAGAATAAAGAACACAGGCTGCAGTTAATGCCAAATATTTGGATTTACAAAGGATTAATATAGAACTAGCTAGAATGCAAAATGATGGTCAGTCAATTTAGTCTAGAGCTCCAATGAACAAATATTTTGACTACTGAGTGGTTTTCAGGACTGGTTGGAGTGTGGGAGGAGAGGATCATATTTTGTAAAACACAGGAGGATTTGGACTGTGTTAGAAAGTGCAGAGGAATGGCTTCTTCCAATGCTTGGTGCTAACCTTGCTAGCTATAGTCACAGCAACCAAGCACAGCTTTTCTGTTAGTGCTTATGAAGTTACGCAGTAGTTCAATGTGTACATGGGAGAGGAGAAATTCCCTTTGACAGGTGACCAGAAATCTATAACAAAAGATTTCATTCACCTCTGAACCCTTGACTGGGATTTCAGTTTGCCACTGAGTACTGTCTTTTTTACTCATGTATGTTTATTTCCATCTATTTACAACACAGTTACTTAAAAATCCTTCTGGGGCTGGGATCAGTTCACTAAGAAGCAGGATCTCACACTCCTAAAGGTGGACTGGAGAATAAAGTAGAAAAGGGCTATATTTCCAGTCTCTACTCAGATATTTACAACTGAAACTGTTGTAAATCAATTGATGAACTGGCAAACGAAGTGTAAAAGTTCAGTATTTATTTGCTTTCTGAGAAGTAATACTACGCAGCAGAAGGAAGCCATTCAGGTGGCTTGATAAAACAGAACGGATCGTTTTTGATCAATCTTTTGAATAATTTATGTTCTAACCTATGGGAAAAAGAATCACCTTCAAGCCAGATTTGTCAAGCTCCCTGGTTTTGTTGACGTTCATCAACCCATTTCTTAGGCCAGACTGTTTTTTTAAAAATCTATCTTATCTGAAAGATTTAAAGTATCTCTTTTGATATTTGGCTACTTGGTCATATTATTTTGACTCTGATATTAGTAGGCTGAAATAAGTAGCTTGAAAGTGACACACTACATATCCGCGAGTCCTCCTCCTTGCCTAGGCTGTTGGGACAGCTAACTTATTCTTAGTTCAACCTGTCACAGTGATTATCTTTGTAAATGTTCTAGATGATAGTTTGAGCTCAGTGAACTTTCTTGTGCTGGTTCAGCGCAGTGTGAAAGAGCTGAATACAGTAGATCCCTAGAGAGGGCTGGCACTGGCTGAGTGCATCTCCCAGGCAGACCACTGATGTGCTGAGTATGCCATAATAGGCACAGCGTCAATGCATAAGACTCTTGCTTTTCAGCAGTTGGGGGGAAAATGTAAAAGGTCAGTCTGAGGGATGTGAGATTCCCCAAGGGAATTTTTTATTTTTAGTACTATTCGGTTTAGCACTACGGATATGAAGCCTACAAGGACTGGGCTCTATTGAATCCTACCTGACAGATAAAGAGTGAAAAGACCGAGAGTATCATTTTCATAATTTAACTAAAAATATATATACATATATATACTCTTCACTGTTACATCTATACCCCGCAAGCAGAGCACCAGCTGCTATGACACCCAAGATTCCACTTCTACAAAACAGCCACATTTATCTGGTAAAAGTCAGATAAATAAACCAAATGATAATATTCCTGAACCACAGACAGTTAGTCTCCCATACAGAAACAACTTTATTCTTCCAAGGCTTTCAGAAACAGATGCTAAAGTATGACTTTGGATACATTTTTAGAGAATTAACTGGGGACCTGAGTTGTTTCAGACAGGCAGGTTTTATACCTAATTTCCTCCATGGAAATAAGAAAGACTTACTGCTTCTCCAGTGGAAACTGATGAAATACAACTATTTTTGTTTCTGGAGGCAAAGGAGCGATGACTGGAGACAGAGGACCTGAATGATGATTCATTTATAGAACCTGATGAGAGATCGCTCTTTGATATCCGTATGAAAAATCGCAAGCAGGGAACAGCACTGCGAATAGTTTTCCTGAAGGGGAACAGGAAAGTAAAAGTTACAAGCTGCAAAACACCACAAATACTAGCAGCATTGTTTGGAAAATGATCTGACAGAAGTTCTCTCTCTTTTGGTAATCTAAGGATAGCTTTTGTTTTGTTTTGTAAAGGTTAAAGATTATTTGGAAGTACCTTGTCAGGTCTAATGTGAACTGTTAACAAGACAAAAGGAAAGCCATCATGTGGATTCAGAGGCTTTAAACCAAAAGGACCATTGCAGGGACGCATGGATGAGTAGTGAGAATTGAAAACACAATGCATTTTTTAGTAATACTGTATGATCAACTTAAAAAAAATGATTTGTTGTTAATTTGATTTGCAAATAAAGGATTAATAATGCAAACATACACAGCTATTTAACAATAATGGGTCAGATTCTCTCCTGGGAAGAGATCTGTTCTGAGCACAGGAGAAGGGGAGAAGTACAAACACAGAACAAAAAGATGCTTACAATCTACAAGTGTTTACAATCTGTATCATGTTTATTAGCAGACTAGGGGCCTGTCTACACAGCACGGCAATGCATACTAGACAGAGCTGGATTATGGGTTTGTGGGGCTCTGGGCCAGAGCAAGAGCCCCCCCTTCCCTGGCACTCCTGCAGGGGAAATGGGGTTGGAGTGTATGGACTTCCTCTGCCTGCCCAGCGCTCCTGTTGAGGAGTGGAGCCGACAGGAATGCCAGGCGGGTGGGCGGAGTGGGGCAAGCACCCGTGTCCCAACCCCTGGCAGGAGCACGGTGGACAGGCAGGTGGATGGGGTCAGGACACAGGGGTGTCCATTTTTCTGGGACCCCAATTGTCCAGGGTGCCTGGGCATGGGCCCCGTTGGCCCAGTGGCTAATCCGCCACTGACACTAGAGGGGCGTGAATCTGAAGTGCACCAATGTGTTGTGCATGAACAAGCCTGTACAGACCTGCTGGCACGAATTAAAAGTTCCCCAGCACGCTAGCACAGTGTGGGGCCAGTCAGGGTATGTGTACATTGCAATAAAAAGCCTGCAGCCCCGAGTGACAAAGACCGCGTCCATTTACCTGGGCTTGCAGGACTAAAAATTGCAGTGACACATTTGGGCTCAGACTGGCACCTGGGTTCTGAAACCCACTGTCCTCATGAGGTTTCAGAGCATCTACACTGCAAGTTTGTAGCCCATGAACCCGAGTTAGCTGACTCAGGCCAACTACAGCCCTGCTGCATGTCTTTATTACAGTGTAGTTGTACCTTTAGTGTGCAATGCACTCACTGGCGTGCTTCAGAATTCACACCCCACTCCTGTACATTGCCATACCATGTATACAGGCCATAAGTAACTGTTATGGCTCCCTGAGTTTTTCGGCTGATCTGTGCTGGCCCAACCCCAGCATGAATTAGATCAGCCTGGAGAAGGAGGGGGTCCACTAATCCATGCCAGTTGGCTACACTCCACAAGGGACCATATGCCAGTTGAAAACTGGCAGATGAGAATAGGCAGATCTCTCTGGTCCTTCGCCCATCAACTCCCACTCCCTGTGATGGAGTGGTCAGTGGGCGCAGGAGCCAGGCACGTTGGACTTGAAGCAAACTGACGGTTCTTCCTTGCGGAGGGAATTCTCAGCTGGTTAGTAGTGACTGGATTCCAGCTCCTCGAGGCTGCTTGTTTTGTGTGAAGCAGATGGTTCAAGGGCAGAGAATCTGGCCCAATGCCTTTATACTTGGCATAATAAATCTACAACCTCATATCACTCCAGATTAATTCTAGCGCGATCAACAAAATACCAGCAAATATTGCTACAGACAGAAATGCACAAAGACAAGGAATAAGATAGGACAAGCCACTCATACAACGGACAATCCCCTACTGTTCTGGGCACTTGTATATCACATATCAGTGAAGGAAGCTAAGACATATATTAAGCTCCAAAAGCCCATGTTAGAGCTGGATGAATATTGCAACAACAAAACATTGCTTGAACATTAATTCAACTTTTTAAACAAATTTGTTTGACTATGTTTGCTCCCCTGTTCCCATGCCCATTTCCTGTAAGTTTAACAGTGAACAATTTTGCACGCAAGAATATGTGAGTAAATAGTTAATTTTCAGCAAATACTCCAATATTCAAGAAGAAAATATTACATTTGTAAATGTGCACATAGGCCTCAGAAATCTAATTCTGAAAGATACTCTCACGTGAATAAGGAACAAAAATGTATCGTATGATCTAGAAATCCAAGATAGACTGTAGTATATTCAGCTCTTTGTCTACATCATTTCTGACCTTGCTGGGACAATGGAATGGATACCTTAATGTCCACAGCAGATTTGGGCCTGAATGAGTGCTAGCTGGCTGAGTCTTAGATTCTCTTCTTGCAACAAGTCCTGCCTACGCAATTGCAGAGCCCCTCACTGACTTCAGTCACCCTGAGTGAATCTGCCCCTGTGGAGCTCATTGCAGGATTGAGGCCTTAATCCAAGTGAGACAGAAATAGTGATGACTGGGTGGAGGAAAAATAACGGGAAGAATTAGCAACGGTTTTGTTGGTAGGTGAGGGAATGCAACCAGTAACTGTGACACATGTTCATGGTTCAGATGTTTTCTTGGACCCCAAGTTTCTGCTGAATTGTCAGATAGGACCTGTGGCCAAGAGTACTGTTTTCTGCCTGCAACTAGGAAGAGAAGTGCAACATCTTCTTTGCTACCATAATTCATGCCACTGTCACACTGGGACTAGATTGTTGTAATGCACTCTTCCATCATTATTCAGTAACTAAAGCTGGTGTCAACCACCTTATTAAATACTGGAGCTACATGAACTGTGAATTTCTGTGAAAGAATTTAAGATCTATTGTAACCTTCAAACAATATGAATGGCTTAAGACCAGGTTATCTGGGAGAACACCTGTGCCATGCTTCTCTCTTAGACTGTCATCAGGACACATCGCAAAACCAAACTTTTTCCTGAGGCATATGAGGAACAGGTGGATTGAGGAAAAGAATTTATAATTAGGTTGGTCTTCTGGAGGTGATTAGAATGGGAGATTGAAGCTAACATGGAGTTTGAAGTGTGCTTTCAAAATTTACATTTTAAAATTTAAAATGGATGCAGCTTCTGATGGGTACTTATTGGATGATGATTTTACTGTAAATTGAAATAAAAGAACATAATCAAATTTTATATATTGATATAATAATATCAATATCACAAAGAACTACTTGAGAAGAAGCTATAGCCCAAAACTTCTCCATGGAAGTTATTTGGTGAATAATTTTGAACAAATCCATTTGAAAAAATTATGATCTGCTTGCCGATGATTTGCAAACACAGAAAGGAAAAATTTTCTGATTTGTTTTGAATGAATCAATCATTTAAAAAAATCCCTCCAAATCACAGTGAAATTAGCAGCAATAATTCTAAAATGAAATGAAAACTTTTTTTATTAAGTAATATTTTTTTAGCTTTGTGTACAGTTTGCCCCCATATTTAGCAGTTTAAAAAATTATTTCCAGTGATCTCTATCAAGGAGAGATGGTTTATTCCAGGGCATCAGAAAGAACATTCAAATTTCAAGTCTAGTTCTTTGAAGTCATACTGTAAAGCTTATTGTACTGGCATAGAGAAAAATGATGAGATGTATCAGGAAATATATCTACTCACATCTCAAATGAAACTGGTTGAAAAATGAAAAACATTTTGCAATTTTTTTTTTAGCTTTTTCATTGACAAAAAAATTAACAAAAATTTGAAAATTTTTGACCAGTTGTAATACGGAGATCCTGATTTAACAGCAAGATAATTGTGGATACAATATCATCTTTTCAAATTGATTGAACTCCTGGTAATCCAATAATGAGTAAGTCAGTGTTCAGATTTTGCCTTTTCAGCAGGTATCTGTAGATAAAAAAAATCTAGAAATAAATACCTGATCAGTCCAGCTAATGAACTTCCACAGTATTTACTGGACCTCAGCAAGGCTAAAAAGAGCATGCATGCCATATTATTAAAGAAATTCCTGACAATGCTATGACTATAATTGGAGCCAGTACTATTTTCTCTATTATATGCAGGGTTTTTTTTTATGGCTTACAGTAAAATATGTACTGTAAATAGGTATGTTTCATTTCTTTGATTTTTTTAAATTCACCCCCCTACCAACAGCAATTCGCAGCACAAGGAAATGTCCTGCACTGTGAGCATCACACTATCATTTTAAACTGTGTGTTAACTCTTTAGTTCACTATTCCTGAACTCTCTGACTCATGTGTACCATCCAAACCTATCAAAGTCGAAAAGGGAAAAGTTGGTTTCAAAAAGTCAGGTCAGAAGATCAAAGACAAAATTGTTTTGTTTTGTTCATAGTCAACAACTGAACAAAATTTCTCAGCTTTGTAATATTCGGAGTTGGATGGATGATTTGATTAATCCAACCCATTTCACCATTTGTGAATTATCCATAAACAGACTCTGATCTTGGAATATTTGTTCATTAGTCAGACTTATTGGGGAATGATATATGCAAATAAATTTCCAACAACGGACTGCTCGCAAACTATTCATTGTGCCTACCTATTTGCTATTTGTAACTTTCTATTTGGTCTGTTTAAATAAATTTCCTGTTTAAATAAATGGAACATTTCCACTAACTTCAATGAGAATAAAATTAAGCCAATGCTGAGCAGTTTTGAAAAGACCCTGCCCCATAATATTTTGGTTCAGGAATTCTACTCAATATACAAAGACTCTCAGAAGCAGTTCGTACAGTATAGTGTTTATTTAGGAACCAGTCATTTATCTCTTTACAAATATAAACATGGAAAAAAATAACTTTGGGTCAGAAATTCCAGCTTCATACTATACTTCCCTCTATTTCCACAAACCACTGGAAGCTGGTGATTCTTGAAAGTAGACAGGGAAATCTGACATATCCCCTGTAAGCAGTCTGGGCAGATGCCACTCTAAAAAGAGGTTGGCAATTTTTCATTCTTCATTAGTTCTTTATTTGTAATAGTTATGTTTCCTATAGGAGATAGAAATACAGAGAGGGGACCTCTCTTCCCCAGACTTTCAATAGTTTGGTCCCCCATAGGCAGAGAAAAGAGCACAGAAGGGTAGTCACCTTTACTAAATGCCAGTTAAGATGTAAACATTTTTACTGTACATTCAAGATATTTGACAGTCTTCTGAAATTAAGGAAGAACTCAACATTTTTAGGGTGCAAACTGTTTTATTTACAGTGGCAAACATTTTCAGAAAAATATTTTCTCATTTTTCTATCAATATCTTCTTCCAAAATCTTCATTAATTAATATATACAGATCAGATGTACAAAGTAATTAACTATCTGGATTTTCCCACCCTCCAACTATGGGAAAAATCAGAGCTCCAAATAAGACATTGTTGCAATTTCCCTCTCTACTGATAACATCATCTTATAGACAATTTACACTGCCATCTAGTGGTACAATTCTTTATATATTTACCATCACCTCACACATTTACTTTGTTTAAAGGCTTGCTTTTATATATATGGTCACTTTGTAAGAGATACTCCTTGAAAGAATTGTTGGCGAGTCATGTGAAATATTGAAAAACAATTATGGTTAGAAGAAAGTCTCCCTCTAAAAAGTCACATATTTTCTGTTGAAAATGGGTATTTGGACAGAAAGTTGTATGAAAAAAGTGTTTTCGCAGGATTCTTGGAAATCAAACATTTGAGAATTTTTACAAGTGGAAACCACCCCTGGACTCTTTACTACACAGTTAGAAAATAAAACAGAAAAGAATAATGAGGAGAAAAATTTACAATGGAATCTTCTGCTTTCCACATCCCAAGTTGGTAGAAAAAATTATTATTGAAATCCTATTCCAATTTAGGGTGTGGTTTCAGTTTTCATGGCCCTCTTCTTTTAGCCATGGAACTGAAACTTGTCTTGATGGATATCACAGGCTAAATATCTTTGAAAGTGCTGAATTGGAGCTAGCGCTTGATCGTGGTTATATCTGTTTGTAGTAGGCAAAATTTAAGTGACCATCATCCAGCGAGCTTTCCCACTGTTAGCTGGAACAATTATACAATATCCAACATAATCACTGATGACAACCAGCCATATTGGGTGCCCTAGGACCTGAGCTATCCATAAGACCAGTGGTCTATCGGGAATGAAAATTCACAGCAACTTTCAACAAAGCCTCTGGTTTAAAGGAAGTCCAAGGCTTAAGTTGACGCTGGGAAATGCAGCGTTAAGTATGAGCCAGTTTGACACCGTTCAGCTTCACACCTCACTAGCCCACCCTGGGGTTTAATGCTTTTTGGTATCTTTTGAGACTATACCTTCGAAAGACCCCGCCCTTTCATATATTTGATCTTGTATAAGATGAGGCAGCACTCTTGTGGAAAAGACTCCTTTCAGACTGCTAAGGGGATTTTCAGAATTTTAAAAATCACCTATTAAGCATCTTTCTAGATTCTGACTGGCTGGAATAGCAGTGTTTCAACCACTTACAAATCAAAGACCAGATTTAATGACCCTTACGAAAAGCAACATATGTGCTTCCTCAGGCTTTTCCTAGGGTAGCAGGGGAGGAACAAATTCGATCTTGTGGGAACTTTGTGGAGACCATGAAGGAGTCACTAATGGAGACTGCAACAGAGCCTGTGCTGAGAAGGGAAGAATGCCTTGTTTTTTGGAGGTCTGTCTATCACATTATCCCTCCACCGACTCCTAAGTACTATCCTAACCCACATGCTCCTCTCCCCAATTATTTCACTCTAATTTTATGGGTTTCCCCATTCACGTGACTGGGTAAAATCCTTCCCCTTGCATCCCCCTCCTCACTATCACCTGCATAATGTTCTCACCTCTATGGGAATGGATGGTCACTATACCCCTTTGACCCCTGTTTCATTGAGGTCAGAGGTGGTGGGTAAAACAGAATTCAGATGCTTCAGCACAGAACCTATAAACCAGCTGTGATGGAACCAACAAGGAAATAAACAGGAGGAAAAAAAATCAGGAAACAATTCACAACAATAACACAGCAGATTTACTGCACTTAGGTATACTGGGATTTCATAAAGCAGGATGGCATAGCACAAATAGTCCATCCCCATTCAGATAATTCTCCACATAAGATTTATTTTAAAAGCTACAACAACAAAATAACACCTGTATTGCAAATTGAGTGTGAAGTACTAACCCTGGGACTGAAAAGTTCTCACCTGCCATAAGTGCAACCCTCCGGGTCTGTAATCATTGTTTTCTCTAAGCTGCACGGCTGCACAACATGCCATCATGTGCCAAGCACTCCATTATTACAGCTGCGCGGGTCAGTTGGGGGCCCAGGGTGGCCCGCCAAATAGGGCGATGTGTGCAGGGTTTGCCTGAGTCCCACCTGACCTGCTGAGAGCCAGCTGGGCTGACAGAGGACCAGCCAAGCCAGGTAACTTCTCCGGAGCAGGGGTGCCACTCCTCCCCGTTCCACTGCTGTGTGCCGGCGCTGCTGCTCCTGTTCTGCCCTCACTTCCTCAATTCCTCCTCCTGAGCCGCCCCTGGTCATGCTGCTCCAGACTGGGAGCATTCATCCGGTGTGCTGTGCGTGGCGCGAGGGGAAGGCTGATGTTGGGATGTCCCCTTTCCCCTGCCTGTGTACCTAGGTGTCACTGAGCTGGGGTGACATGACAGGGGGAATTTATCTGTGCTACTGCCTCTCTGGGACCAGAGCCGCTGGCAGCTGCTTGTGTCTGAACAAGACTTCACGCTCCTGACCTAAGTGCTTTCTTAAAGAGACAGCATGCTCATAGACTCACTCAGGCGCATGCACACTGCCCTCAACACACACACACTCCCCTCAACACACACACTATCTCTCATACACACACACCAGGGCTCCCTGCATCCAGGTCACTTTCCCCACCTGGGCAGTGCTTGAGGTGAGCATCAGCAGCTGCCACTCTCCTGCCCTCTCCTTTCACAGCCCAGGCAGGCAAAGTGACCTGGATGCAGGGACCCCTGACATCACTCCTTACTCCCCCCACTCACAGCCTCCTAGGGGTGCGAGAGGCAGAAGAGCAGCAGTCCAGGCGGGAGCGAGCAGCAATGCCAGCTGCTCCAGCTGTGCATCTAAGTAAGTTTCCCCCCATGGCTGCAGGAAGGAGAGGCGGGGGTTATGGGTGAAAGGAGCACAGTGCAGGGGTCAGGGGAGTGGTCGGAGGGGTAGGAGTGCAGGAGAGGGGCGGGGTTGGGGTGCAGAAGGGTGGCAGGGCCATCCGCACAGTACCTTGAGATTGGTGCACATGAATGGAAAAAAATTAGGGAACATTGTGCAATTGCAATAACTTCTTTATCTCACATTTTACACCTATTGGGCCATATATACCACTGACAAAAGAGGGCCCAAATCTATTGATTTCAATGACACTGTGCCCACTTACTCCTGCAGTGACGTGCCCTCAGTAGAAGGAATTATTAATATATACATTTGTATGTGTACTGACCGACATAGGTAATGTGTTTACTGTACCTGTATCTTGGGTGAATTATTGCATAGATGATAGGATTGTAGATTGCAGAAGCTTTGGCAATAACAGCTGGCACCGATTTAGAATATGGAGTTAGAATGTTGCCATGGCTAAAATTATACAAAAACAAAACACAAAGGTTTTTGTTAACTAAATTACCAAAACATACTACTCTTTCTTGATTGACTACCCGGATCAGCGGGTAGCGATCCATCGATTTCTCGCATCTCGTTAAGATGCGAGAAATCAATCACTAGCGGTGCCCCCGTTGACTCTGTAACTCCAGCTTGCCACGAGGCGCAAGCTGGAGTCGACGCCACGAGGACGGCAGGTAAGTCGGCTGAAGATATGCCGACTTCAGCTACGTGATTCACGTAGGTGAAGTTGCGTATCTTCAGTCGATCCCCCTCTCTTCCCCCCGCCGAGTGAAGACCAGTCCTGAGTGTGGTGATCCTCTGACAACAAATAGCTATGAAAAGTCAATTTGTTTCAGTGCATTCCTTGCTGAGACTAAGACCGCTGTGGTTTGGTGCCATACTGGTTACATTTACTTGGAGACGCTGAATGCCCATCAACCAACGATTTTTCTGTTTCTCAGAATGACAAGCACCCAGAACACACACAATCACTTTTTTCTCTGTTGCTCTGCTAGTCAGAAGCAGGAGGCGAGATTATTAATGTGGAGAGCAAGGTAGATAAGGAATGGTAATAACAAAAGAAGATTCAGAATGAAAATCTCATATTGTCACCCCTTAGCATAAGTTTCATTCTGCACACCAAAGGCCATCAAGGAGACTGAAATTCCAGTGTCCAAAAAGAAAGGGAAGAGTATGAAAAAAGGGGAAGTGGGCTAAGATCAGCTTTAGCTGTTTCTTCCTTAAAATCTCCCAGTTGCTAGGAGGATGCTACTAATATCAGTGAAGTTGAATGTGCATAAACAGGGGAAGAGGTCCCCCTACAGGGGAGAGCAGGGAATGGGAGGAGGACATGAGCTTCTTGACTCTACTAGTCACTATCTTGAGAGAGCAGACATGAGGCAAGTGATCATGTGCTGTGATGCCTAGGATTACTCTGCATAAAAGCCTAATACACACACAAAAAAGGCTGCATGAAGGAAGTGGAAACAAAAATCTGTGCTCAGAAAAAAAAGCACACAAAGTTTCATGTGTGAAATGAAATAGACACTAGCTAATCTTGCTCTCTTTTATCCAAAGGGCTAGCCTGAGGAATGATATATCATGTCTAATCTGGTGTTTATTTTAACTCCTGTTAAAAGGAAGATGCACAATATGGGTGACAGTACTGGAGTATAGTTAAATCTCATTTACAATCCAAGGAGGAGTCAGATTTTTGTAAAACATCTCAGGGCAGCTTCAGGCTAGGTCAGTTGCTCCTCATTACTAACTTATCTTGATTAAGGGCCAACAGATTTCTACTTACCCCGTCCATGCAATCAGAGTGACACAAGCATATGGAGACCAAGACAAGACAAACACAACGATGGCCACAAAGGCAATTTTTGCCAGCTTCCATTCGTTCTTCATGGAATGCGAGAGGTAGGATTTACGACCATAGGACCCTAGCTTCTGAACATTCCTGTGAGAAGAAGAAGGGAAGTCACCCAGTGTAAGAAAATGTTTGGTACAGGATGTACAATATATTAGCAGCGATAAATAAAAGGGAGCACACACTATCTTTCCCTGACCAAATATACTCAATTATTTAATATCTTAAGGATAAAGACCTTACTCTGCTACACCCTGCAAAGGGAAGTAAACATGCAAAATGGCCTCAAAACAGCCAAGAGGAGTAAGCAGGAAGAGACACACTGCCTCCGTGACATGCTCACCCTTCGTCCTCAAGAACAAACCAGATGGGGCTCTGCACTTCTGAGCTATGGGGCTGACACAGTTGGGCAGTATCATGGTCCTTTTGGAGCCAGACAGATCTCCAGAAGTGAATGAGCAAGAAATCCGACTCCTTGCACTCTGCGACAGTGCCAGAAGCACAAGAGGATAACTCAATGGTAGCTCATTTCCTGAAGGATCCATGACACCAGGGTTTGGTGGGAGGCCAGACAGCAGTGCTGTCATGAGGGCTGATCTCATTTCTGGGGATTCCATGTATTACACAGGGATTCACACCTCACAAGGGCAGTGCTCCTTACCACCTCCACACTTCCAGTGACTCCTCCCTGTCTCTTGAGGAGATGATATCAAATGAACTCAACAGATTTCAACTCACTGAGTCAAACATATTGGTATAGTATGCTGGCTACTTTGCAGAGCAAGAGCACTGGTGAACCTGGCATGTCATGTTTAAGAGGGCTATTTTACATTCCTGCAGGTTTATCCATCAGACAGTACTGGTATTTGAGCCAATGAGAGAGGACATTCTTTTTGCTTGGAGATAATTTTTGGAGACCGTAATTTAGCTGCAGATATTCTGAAGGAATCATTAATACAAGCCTGAAAAAATTCTCACAGCTACTGTGTGAGGATTCTTCAGATACTATCATCACTTTTTTATGCTAGCAAAATCAACTAATATCCTGCAATTTATGGTCAACTGGTCTGACAGAATTTAGCATAAAAACACAAATTTTAGTGAAGATTTACTTAAAAAGGAAGGCCACTATGCAAATCAGCAGTGTGGTGAGCTGCTTTCATAAAATAATAATACACAAATAGATGCACTAAGGAAGAAGCCCACAGAAGACACTATGTTAGCAAGTAGAATAGCTATTCAATTTTTGCAGCTGCCTTGCTGAATGCTCATATGTAGTGATATTGCTTTAAGGATCAAGTTACCATTCCTTGTTATCAAATTTGCAATTGGAGAGAGCATTCATAAGCCCCCATTCCAAAAAGCACATAAGCAAGTGCTTAATTGCAGGCACCTATGTGAGTCCATCCCTATTCAGCAAAACTTCTTAATCATGTGCTCAAGTCTCACTATAGTCAATAGGGGTTAAATATAGGTTTAAAATTAGGCATGTGATTAGTTACTTTGCTGAAACAGAGCAACAGGGCTTGATCCCATTCAGATCAGTGGAAAGATTCTGATTGACTTCAAATGGAATTGTTATAGGTCCTGAATGAGTAATATGTACATAGTGAGGGGAAAAACAATGGAGAGAGTTCCCTTTTTGATCTGTGATAAATATTTGAACTAAAAATTACGCATGATAAGAAGAAGCTGAGAGTCGTGTGCCAAACAATTGGCACCTGCCTGTATATTTGCATCAAATTTGGTCAAATGCATGCATGAATAGGTATATGCGCAGTATGGACCATCTCATCTCCCTGAGTTCAGCTGTAAAAGCTGTGATATCTGGAATGTCTACAATAAATGAAACTCTTGAGGCATAATGTCTGTGGAGTGTGCCAAAAATCAGGCGATGCCCATTTTACCGTATAACAGGTTTATACATTGTCATAATCTCCCAGGGGCTTAGATGATGAATGCACACACTGAAGAAAATTAAAAACAGCTGAATATGAGAAAATTGTATTTCTGCTTCTCTATCTAACCTGACTATCTGGAGCACGTAAGTAGGGAGTTCTCTGTATTGTAATTCTGTAGGACATCAAAGGAGAATACAGACACAGTGTAAACAGCATCATTAATATATCTACCCCCCAGCTTGATTTTCAGCCAGGAGCTTTAAAGTTTGCTTTACAGCAGGACGATATGAGAGTTACCTACTCTTGCTACCCTGCTTACCTGCCAGTACTTCTTATGGCCAGAAACATGAATAAATAGCAATGGAATATTATAAGCAGGGGAATGAAAAACACACAGCAACATAACATCATGGTGTAACTTCTGTTTGCTGGGGAATAGGTTACATAGTCCCATGTACAAGATATCATCAACCCTTCTGGCACATAGGAACCTAAGAAACATGAAAAGTAAATATATATATATACACACACACACACACACTTATATTTACAGACAGTTTGTAGAATTACTGGTCAAGGTCTAAGAACTGGACAGTTAACAAGCAAATGGTAATACTATACATGTGACCCTAACTGGCCATCCTGTACTGCATAATCATTTAGAGGTTGTATTGTTCAAGTTGGTTCTAGAATACAGAGAGCACGGATACAAAGTTGGCATGCATCTTGTCTCCCACCTAGTCTGAACTCATTAAAAAAAGAGCATCATAAGAAAACTGCTAGAAATCTTTGAGGGGCAACAAGCATATGGACAAGGGGGATCCAGTGGATAGACTGTACTTAGATTTTCAGAAGGTCTTTGACAAGGTCCCTCACCAAAGGTTCTTAAGCAAATTAAGATGTCATGGGATAAAAGGGAAGGTCTTCTCATGGATTAGTAACTGGTTAAAAGATAGGACAACAAAAGGTAGGAATAAACGGTCAGTTTTCAGAATGGAGAGAGGTAAAGAGTTGTATCCCCCAGAGGACCAGTCCTATTCAACATATTCATAAATGATCTGGAAAAAGGGGTAAGCAGTGACATGGCAAAATTTGCAGATGGTACAAAACTACTCAAGATAGTTAAGTCCCAGATAGACTGCAAAGAGCAATAAAAGGATCTTACAAAAGTGGGTGACTGAGCAATAAAATGGCAGATGAAATCCAATGTTGATAAATGCAAAGTATTGCACACTTGAAAACATAATCCCAAAGTATACATATAAAATGATGGGGTCTATAATGATAGCTGTTACCACTCAAGAAAGATGTTGGAGTCATTGTGGATAGAGCTCTGAAAATATCCACTCAATGTGTAGCAGCAGTCAACAAATGAACAGAACATTAGGAATCAAGAAAGGGATAGATAATAAGACAGAAAATATCATGTTGCCTCTATATAAATCCATGGTATGCCCACATCTTGAATACTGCTTAGAGATGGGATCGTGCCATATCAAAAAAAGATATCCTGGAATTGGAAAAGGTTCAGAAAAGGGCAACAAATTGGATCAGGGATAAGGAACAGTTTCCATATGAGGAGAGATTAATAAGAAGGCAATTTTCAGCTTGGAAAAGAGACAA
This sequence comes from Dermatemys mawii, assembly GCA_007922305.1. Classification (NCBI taxonomy): domain Eukaryota; kingdom Metazoa; phylum Chordata; order Testudines; family Dermatemydidae; genus Dermatemys; species Dermatemys mawii. The sequence goes on from ML677328.1 coordinate 6,709,386, forward strand.
CTAATGGGGGGATAGGATATCGGTTTATACAATCATGACTGGTGTGGAGAAAGTAAATAAGGAAGTGTTATTTACTCCTTCTCAACACAAGAACTAGGAGTCACCAAATGAAATTAGCAGCAAATTTAAAACAAACAAAAGGAAGTGTTTCTTCACACAACTCACAGTCAACCTGTAGAACTCTTTGCCAGAGGATGTTGTGAAGGCCAAGACTATAACAGGTTTCAACGTAGAACTAGATAAATTCACGGAGGATAGGTCCATCAATGGCTATTAGCCAGGATGGGCAGGGATGGTGTCCCTCATCTCTGTTTGCCAGAAGCTGGGAATGAACAGGACAGGTAATCAAGTGATCCATCCGCTTGATGATTACCTGTCCTGTTCATTCCCTATGGGGCACCTGGCACTGGCCACCATTGGAAGACAGGATACTGGGCTAGATGGACCCTTGGTCTGACCCAGTATGGCCGTTCTTATGTTCTTAACTGTCAGTCTTCTATGAGCAACCTTTTAAAGTACCCAAGTGGTACATGATGGCATTTTGATTACCATCTAGGGGAGAGAATCTATCCAACTGCTCCCCACACCTCTCATTTACTTACAAGAAGGTCATTTTCAGCAGACATGTTTAAGAATCTTTAATAACAGCAGAAATGTTAAAGGCTCATCTGCTGAAACCACTGTAATTGAGGGCCTTTTGAGATTACCTTGGAGACAGTCTCTCATTTAAAGGGATTCATAATGTTACCTGTGCAAATTTGATACAGGCTGAATCTTGGTGAAATCTCACCCTAGAAGCTACTTCCTCTACCCCTACTTTATAAATTGATATGTCCTAAAAAGGTGTGGGTTGGATGTGGAGGGGCAGCAGGAGAACCAGAGATTCTGCAAAAGGTATTTGTGATGGATCTCAGCAACCACCCTCAGGGAAAGGCAAGGGGAAGGGGCTGTGTTTGGGATAGGTGTGTGATAGTTAAAACTAGACTCATTTTACACAAGACAGATGCCAAAACTAGTCCCCCCCCCCCCCGAAGCATTTCTAAAGCTGCTTTTTTGCAACATCTGCATATAAAATACACGATGGTGTGGTGCACTATATGGCTTTTACTGGCACTAATTTAGGATTTTGGGCAACCTATACTGGTCAGTGTGCGCGCTCCTCTCCGGCTCCCCGCATCTGATACTTGCCTATGCTGACAGCAGAGCGGGAGAGAATGGCACAAAGCTGGGTATAGCAGCTTTCTGCCAGCTGAGGATTTCCTTGTGCTGGGGGAGTCCTCTGCAGCTGGCTTGAAATGGCTGCAATTGTACTTTGCCCCAGTGAAATGGTAAAGATCTGACCCAGGGTATTGTATTAATTCTGGGTCTGTGTACATGTGATCTAGAGCAGGAGGAGCAGTGACTGCTGTAGTTAAGACCGCACAAGCATTTCCTAACCCTTCCTTTCCAGTCACTCAGAACTTTCACCTTAGTTCAGTGGAAGGCCTGTGCTCTGCATAGGCAGACCCTTACATCCATATGGAGCTCCGCTGAGGTCTCTGGGACTTTGTACAGGTGCAGGCATGTGCTTATACAAATTTCTTGGCACAATCAGGGACTTAGGCCCTGGTCTTGCAAGCTGCTTAGTGGAGTCAGAACCTTATCCTCAAGGTGAGCCTCACTGAGGGTATGTCTATACTGCAAACGTATGTGTACTTGTAGTATGGGTCAGCACACCTGTGGGTTATCTTTAATCTAGCTGGCACAGGTAGCAGATGTGGCAACATGAGGTTCAGCACAGGCTAGCAATCACAGGAACCTGGGTATGTACTCTGCTTGTTAGCTCCTTGCCACCACAACACTGCTCTATTCCCCTAGGCTAGCTAGACTGATGCTATTGTGTGCACCTGAGCTGCAATCACACCATCCCCTGCTGTGAATACACACCCTGAATGGTGTTCCATGCAGGCTCAAAGGGCTGCTGCCATAGGTCAGTCTGAAGGATTGAGCCTTAGATTTTAGATACAGCAGTCCCCTAAGCAGGGACTGCTGTGTCTTACAGAGTGTGAAGGTCATTACTTAACAAAGAAGAAACAATCCGAACAGGCTATGCAGTAAAACCCATTCCTTCTCCTAACTCCTTTTCTTGATTATTAGTTGTAAATACAAGACACACAGTGCTTAATATCAAAAGCAGAGCTGTGGTTATTAGAGAGCGAGTGCAAGCTTTGCAATGGATATAAACAGAGATGCTAATTAGAAGAAAAAATCAACAAAGGCAAAGGAAAATAGATTGAAGATGCTCAATATAATTTTTCTTCACTGCATGTTAAATAGGATTTCTTCATTGTCTGACCCTTTTAGCATCAGAAAATCCTCTTCACTAGATGAAAGTAAGTCAATTAGCATTTGCATGCTAGCTATCTTATTATGCTAACAGAATCTAGAGTATTCTCGCCATCAGGGTAAACTGTACTGTTTTTGCTTTCCCTTGCATTGTCTTTGGAAACTTAACGTATTAAGATTTTTTGTGGGTGTTCTCACTGCCCGGCTTTCACTATCAACAACAAAAAAGGAAAATATCACTCATTACCTACTTCTGTTTCTTCTCTTAGGAAAGCTGATGATGTCAGCTGCACTCTTAAAAAATATTTTAGAGAAAGATCACCAGCTTATCAGCATACTCCTCCACATGCAGGGAGCAATGATATATTGATATACTGCACTAACAAAGGAACAGCCACTGCTGTGAAGTATGTGTGTGATATTTTATGAACATTAAGTGTGTGTTTGATTTTTATTGCATTGTTTGCTATATGATTTCTGGAGGTAATTCAGGCATCAACTCATCTTCACATAAGCAGGACAGTGGTCAAACACTTCTGACAGAAACCCGTTTACCAGTACGTCTTAAAGGGCCATGCAGGGAAGCAATTGCTTCCAAGTCTATCCTTGACTCCTACCTAGTGGGCCTCATAAACCAGTTTAAATAGGGTCAAGGGACACAGGGAGACATGGGGCAAGTCTACACTACAAAATTAGATCGACTTAAGTTACATTGACATATAGCCACTGCAGTAATTTTTACATGTTCACACAACGTCTTTGTGTCCAGGGTGCACACCTTCACCAGGGATGTTTGCACTGATTTAGTTACTAGGGTGAGGCATTGGAGATGGTTTCTGAAAGGCAATCAGTCCACATAAGCAATGCAGCATCTACACTGACACTCCAGCATCCTAACTACATTGACTTAAGCTCTACGTCTCTCTGTGAGGTGGAGTTCTTAAATCGGTGTAGTGGGTAAGTTACACCGGTGGGAACTACATTTTAGTGTAGAAACTTACAGAAATGGGTTGACATAAAGCAGCTCATGTCAATCTAACTCTGTAACGTAGACTAAGCCACAGGATGTTGTGGGTGGATAAAGGAACACAGTCCCTAGAAGAGGGAGAGAGACACACACACTACAGGGAAGCAGACTGAACACCAGTACCAGATATGCGGGAATCTAGACAACTAGGCTTACCTAAGCACTATGCCCCTATAGCAACCACATGAGTGAAATCAGACAATCACTACACCCTTGGATGAACTCAAAGGAAAATGATAAAAGACAAAACACCACATCACTTCTGGGTGAACACTTCTCACAAAGCGATCACTCTGTATTAGACCTATTAGCCCTCGTCCTCAAAGGAAACCTGCATGACACTTTCAAAAGATGAGCCTGGAAGCTTAAATTCATAATTTTGCTAAACACTAAAAATCACAGAGTGAATAGACATATTGGATTTATGGCTTATTACAACAATCTATAACCCATTATTAGTAATCATCCACAGATGCTTCTCCACTTTCCTTTTCTCTGTATTACCAGAAAGGTGTTAAAGGGTCACTTTATCTTGGATTGTCCCATGAAATATATGTTAACTACTTATGCTGAACCATCTGTTCCATCTTATATTTAGCTGCGACTTTCTGATTAAGTTTCTGAGACCTGAAGAACTTCTTTTAAATTCGAAAGCTTGTCTCTGTCACCAACAAAAGTTGGTCCAATAAAAAAATATTACCTCACCCACTTTGTCTCTCTTGTATCCAGTGACAAATACAGCTACAACAACACTGCATACATAAGCTTTAGATAAGGCAGTTATGCTCATAGACAGGTTTTTAAATTTAAAAATGCTTCACTCTCGTTATGCTTTATCCTTACTGTTGAGATTAAACTATGCTTTGCTTTGGAAAGGCTGTTTTATGTTGTCATGGGGTCCCCTCACTAGTAGGGTGTCACCTCCTGGTTACTCAGGGGATTAGTGCCTCCCAGGTCCAACACCTCTTTCTCTTCATGCCCCATGTTGCCCCATGCAACTCAGGGTGATCTCTCTTCATGGCTTGGCCCTCCTAGCCATTTCAAAACAGTTTCTCCCTTCTGGGGTTTTAAAGTCTGATCACATGACTATCCCAGAGAGTCTTCTGCTCCACAGCCCAGTCTGTGCCACTTCCCCCAGTGCTGGTAGGGGCAACCGAGCCCACCCACTAACCCAGGTTCCAGACCAGGGACTATGGTTAGCCAACCATGTTCTGCTTTCTCCCAGATGCTGTTGAGCTTTCTCTACACTCCTTCCTACAATTTCAAACTCCCCTCTTTCTGAGTCAACAAACTCACACTCTTTCCTCCCACAGAGTAATTGCTGACTACTTAGCTCTGCAACCCCCACCCCCACCCCCACCCCCACCTCTCTTCTCCTAGAGAGAAACTGCAGACTACTTCCCCTGGAGGTCTTTTCTGTTGCCAGCTCCCTGGCTTTATACCACCCCAATGTGTTCCTTCTCAGCTGGGCTCCATCAATCATCAGTCTCTCAAACCATAGCTCTCCCTCAGATGCAGCCTATCAGGTTAATTCACCGAATTTACCCTGCTCTGCCTTGTGTGGGGATGAATATCCCATCTCGTATGTCATCGTGTTCAAACACTGGTCACAGCTCCTGAAGCCAGGTCCGATACAACCACTAGGTGAACTAGGCAGCCGCCTAGGGCGCCAAGTGGTTGGGGACACCAAAGAGCGGTGCCCCCAGTTTTTTTTTTACACAGCTGAGCACAAGGGGTGCTGCTGTTCCCCACCTCCCGGCTCCAGAGGGGCCGCCTGCAGTGCAGCCAGTCCCTCCCCCCATGGCAGCAGCTGGTGGCAGAGAGAGGAAGGGAAAGGTCTAGCGCTCGGCAAACCGAGCACAGGTGCCCCCCTGCTCCCACTCCAACCCTGCCCCATGCCAACCCCTTCCCCAAATCCCGGCGCTGCCTCCTCCCCCGGGCATGCCATGTTTCCCCTTACACCGGCCATGCCTAAAGGGAAGACTTGTAGGGCTCAAACCATTCATGCCTTCTAAGAAATCACTTTTGGTACACAAGGTGCTGTATTCTCAGTCTAAGCGGGGAAAATTGTGTGACTTCACCCTGAGAAGCGGAGAAGCAGTGTAAATTTCATTTGAAAACCTCTTAGTGTAAATGGGACTCAGATTCAATTTTATTGTTGTGGTGGCTATACTTATGATGAAGGACTTTGCAAAATTTTACCGCAGGCAAATGAGTGAGTAAAATTTGCAAGCCTGATTAAAGGCAATAATTTTGTGTGTTATTTTATTGACATATCCAAGGCTTTCAATTAAGCAGATCATTACTTATATTACAAGAATTAATTGCCCCAGATATCAATGCTAAAACCTTATTCTAAGTTAAATCCTACACAGTATACTCAGCTGTAAAGCTATTGATTATAGGAAGATGTCTTTTGCAGTATAGATCAATTCAAAGCCCAACTGCAGGAAAAATGCCATATTCTATGTTCATGATAATTCAGTTTTAGATACTGGTAACAGAAGTGTTGGAAGACAGCAGTGATGATACAAAAATGTGGTTATTGTGATATCTAATGATAAACCAATTTGTTATCTTTTAAAATAAAGCTAGTTAATAAACAAAACAATACAGAAAACTAGAACAGGAAAACAGGGATGGAATTGTGTTGTGTTATCTTAATATTAAAACAAAAAGGCTATTGGCAGTTGTTATATTGCAACTTCACTTGCAGTAAAAGGAATAACATGAGTTTAAATTAGGCTTCATAAGATTCTGATAAAGGGGACAAGAAGCCTAAAATGCTTCTGGCTTTATAGTGAATTAATAGCTTGGGATAATATTAGTTCTATTCCAAAAATGGAAAGCATTTTCACTGAAAAATTAAGAAAACAAAATAAAATGTGGGTTTGTTTGTTTGAAAATGTGGCAGGTGTTAATTTTTCATTGAAATCAAACAAAAATTTCATTTTGATTCAAAATCAAACATCTGAATTTGATTCAAACAGAAATGATCCCTGCCCTTCTCATTTTGGTTTTACACTAGAAAAGGGGACTAAAAAGAGGGAAAGGGAGAAAACCCACAAAATCCAGATTACTTATTGTTTTGACTAAAAAAAGGTTAATTCCAAAAATACAAAAACATTTTCAAGCAGAAAGCGGCATGCTTGTCTCAGTTCCTGAAGAAAACATTAGTAAATAGATTTCATTACTATTTGTGAGGAGATTATACACTCTTGTTAATTATGAAGAGGTTTTTCTGCTTATTCAAACACTAAATGCACTAATTCAAAATATTCAAGTATTGTTCTACTCTGAAAAGCATCTGTGAACACAGTGTAATGGTCTCTCAATAATTTCCACAATAAAGATGCTTTGCCAATAAGTAAAAATCCATTTCCTCCACATCCTCCCACCTGCCAGCCCTGTAAACTCAGCCTCAGTTTTTCCTTTTTTGCGCAACACCATCACTAATAAATGTCCTGTTGGCTAAATTATACCCTTTGTTACATGCCCACTGCACAGGTTTAACCAAATGGGATTTAACAAAACATATCTGTGAATGATGGACAACAATAAGCAGAAATCCAGTTCATCCATCTGTTTTGATGCCACCTGTGCTAACCAGGCTCAAAAGTAGTAAGATGCTATTTCTATCACTATAGTCAGTAAATATGACTGAATAAACACAAGGAGTCAGATCCTCAACAAGTGTATATCACATAGTCCCATTAGTTTATGTCAACTGAAGATCTGACCCAAGGAATATTTCTGTTGAGTAAGAAGGTATAATTTTTCCTAGGTCACATCTCACAATGGAACCTCACTTTGAGAACATGAAGTAAAATCCCAGGAGTAGAGAAATTTACAGCCAAAGGGACAATATAATTAAAGTTTAAGATCAAAAATCTGACTTGTGATAAATATCTAGATTTAGACCAAGATTTTCAAGAGGGATTAATGACACCTAAAAATCTGTAAAGCACTTTGAGATCCTTAGATGAAATATGCTACAGACTACCAAGCTAATACTATTGTTACTTAAGGCTGACATTTTCAGAGATGACCAATAATTTTGAGTGCCCTCATTTTGATTTAAAGAGGTCCAATTTTCAGAAGTGCTGAGTATCCACCCGCTAAAAATCCTTTAAGATGTCTCAAATTGGGCGCACAGAAAAAATCCAGCACCAAAAAGGGAGAGTCATTTTTGAAAATGTTGGCCTTCAAAAATATTATTTTCCTCCACTGTAGCACATTTAAGCTGAGGATCTTAGAGTGCTTAACAAATATTAATAAATGATAGCCCTGTGAGATAGGTAAGTAGTGCTATTTGTTTTTACAGACAGGACAATTAAGAGACTGAGGCCAAGTGACTGGTCGAGATAACATCCCCCTGTCATACTTAGCCAGGCTGTCTGAGAAGGAGTAAGGGAGATGCTGTGCAGGGGACAGCCGGGGGATAGATACTTAAAATGTCCCGGCATCAGAAGTTGAGGGTGGAAAGAAATCTGTGTCTGACCCAACAGATGGAGGAAGTAATGACTAGTGGGTGATTGGATGTATGTGTGGTCGGGAGGATATTTGGCAAGTGATGGATATGTGGGTGGGTGTGGGGACAGGTAGGTATGCGGCAAGAGTATGTGTGTGCCTGTGTCTGGAGAAGTTTAGTAGCAGGGAGTAACAGAAGGTTGCAGCAGGCAGTGGAGAAGAAAAGGGAGGGACAGCAGGAAGAGACGGAAGGGAGAGATCATTTGAAAAAGAAAATGAAGGAAAAATTGGGGATCAGGAAGAAAGCAGGCATTTAAAAAAGGAAAGAGAAAGGAAACTAAAAGCACAGGAAGCTAAAATTATTTATGATCAAAGTTTAATTCCAAATTAAATAAGTGGAAGCAAGCAAACAGTGATGGATTTTAGATGCAAATCTAAATTTTCAGCCTGGAAAAAGAGGGGACTAAATGGAGGATATGGTAGAGGTCTATAAAATGATGAATGGCATGGAGAAAAAGTGTTACTTACACCATCATATAACACAAGAATCAGGGATCACACACTGAAATTAATAGGCAGCAGGTTTAAAAGCACAGAAGGAAATAACTTCTTCACACAATGCACAGTTAACCTGTGGAATTTGTTACCAGGGGATGTTGTGAAGGGAAAAACTATACTCGGAATAAAAAAAGAATTTGATAAGTTCATGGAAGATAGGTTGATCAATGGCTATTAGCCAAGATGCTCTGGGTATCTCTAGCCTCTGACTGCCAGAAGCTGGGAATGGACAACAGGGTCAATTTTTGCCTGTTTGGTCATTCCCTCTGAAGCAAATGACACTGGCCACTGTCAGAAGACAGGATAGTGGGTTAGATGGGTTATTGGTCTGCCTCAGTATGGCCGTTATGTTCTTATCTACAAAATGTGACCATAATTCCTCTCCTGTATACATGTATACTTGAGTATAACACTGAATACTATACTCATAAGAACATAAGAATGGACGTACTGGGTCAGACCAAAGACCCATCCAGCCAAGTATCCTGTCTGCCAACAGTGGCCAATGCTAGATTCCACAGAGGGAGTGAACCTAACAGGTAAGGATCAAGTGATCTCTCTCCTGCCATCCATCACCACCCTCTAGGGTGACCAGACGTCCTGATTTTATCGGGATAGTCCTGATTTTTGAGGACTTGTCCCGTGTCCTGACCATACTTCGGTTGGGACGCCTTTTGTCCTGATATAGGGACCTTCAGAGGCTGGCGCCAGACTCGCGCCTCACATTCAGCTCCTTCCGGGCGGACGTGGCACCCTCCTGCTGGCAGGAGCACGCGACATGCCCCACTGCCCCAGGCAGAGACTAGGCAGCCAGCTCTCTGCTGCTGCACATGCTGCAGGGGCCGGGGGAGGAGGGCTGCTTGCAGCCAGCGCTGGCAGAGGGGGGATGGGGCAGAGAGCCCCCGGCCGCCCCCCAACCTGGCTCCGAGTCCGGCCCTTCATCAGCCCCACGCCCACTGTCCCCCTTCCCCCCCTGCAGAGAGAATCAGGGGCAGGAGGCCGTGGCCAGGACGCCCGCCCCACATGCTGCAGGGGTGAGGGGAGGGAGGAGGGCTGCTTACAGCCAGCACCAGTAGAGGGGGTGCAGGAACAGAGAGCCCCCCGCCTCCTCCCCTCAACCTGGCTCCGTGCCTCTCCCCAAACCGGCTCTGGCCCCTGACCCATCTGCCGGCCAGCTGAGAACAATCCCCCAGGTAAGCGGCTAGGGCCCTGTGTCCCCACGGCTCGCGGTGGGGCTGCAGGCAGGAGCTAGGGCTGTGTTCTTGTGGCGGAGCCTGGGACCCCAACCCACGGTGGGGCTGTGCCTGGAACCGGAGCCCTGTGCCCCTGACCTGTTGCTTCCTCAGACCCTGCCCCCGTGGGTCCAGTGGGGGGAGGAGCCTGTGGAACCCCCCCTTCCCCTCCTACTTCCCTCTCTCTAGTCCCCTCCTTTCCCCCTACATCCCCCTCCCCACCTCTAGTCCCTCCCCCCGCTACCCCCCCAACTCCCTCCCCCATGATGTGTCCCAATATTTTTTTCTTGTCATCTGGTCACCCTACCACCCTCTGACAAACAGAGGCTAGGGATACCATACTAGGGATCCTTACCCATCCTGGCTAATAGCCATTAATGGACTTAACCTCCATGAATTTATCCAGTTATCTTTTAAACCCTGTTATAGTCCTAGCCTTCACAACCTCCTCAGGCAAGGACTTCCACAGGCTGAATGTACACTGTGTGAAGAACTTCTTCCTTTTATTTGTTTTAAACTTGCTGTCCATTAATTTCATTTGGTGGCCCTTAGTTCTTATATATTATGGGAACAAGTACATAACTTTTCCTCATACACTTTATCCATACTACTCATGATTTTATATAGCTCTATAAAATCCCCCCTTAGTCTCCTTTTTTCCAAACTGAAAAGTCCTAGCCTCTTTAATCTCTCCTCATATAGGACTTGCTCTAAACCGCTAATCATTTTAGTTGCCCTTCTCCAAACCTTTTCTAATGCCAATATATCTTTTTTGAGATGAGACCACCACATCTGTACGCAGTATTCAAGATGTGGGTGCACCATGAATTCATATAAGGGTGATAAGATATTCTCCATCTTATTCTCTATCTTTTTAAATGATTCCTAACATCCCGTTTGCTTTTTTGACTGCTGCTGCACACTGAGTGGATGTCTTCAGAGAACTATCCACGATGACGCCAAGATCTTTTTCCTGATTAGTTGTAGCTAAATTATCGCATGCATAGTTGGGGTTATTTATTCCAATGTGCTTTACTTTACATTTATCCACATTAAATTTCATTTGCCACTTTGTTGCCCAGTCACTTAGTTTTGTGAGATCTTTCTGAAGTTCTTCATAGTTTGCTTTGGTCTTAACTATCTTGAACAGTTTAGTATCGTCTGTAAACTTTGCCACCTCACTGTTTACCCCTTTCTCCAGATCATTTATAAGTAAGTCGAATAGGATTGGTCCTAGAACTGATCCTTGGGGAACACCACTAGTTAGGGGTACAATTCTAGTTCTAGTACAATTCAAAGGAGTTAGGAATAAATTTTGCAGGCTGCTCAAAAGACATTGACCCGGCTATTTGCACCTGCTTGTCAAGCCCTACACTTTTGCATGTGTTGGGTGTCAAATGAGCTGGACTATACCCAGGGATTTCCTTTTTCGGGGGTGGGTGAGGAAGAGATTCTCTGATCTCATCACAGTGCAGGATGGAACTGTAACTTCTCAGTTGTGCTGATTTGCCTCTTCTTAGAAGCATAACAATTGCTAAACAAATTTAGAATTGTCAAACACTTCTAAGGAAAAGTTTAGGAGCCAGACTGAGATACTCAGAGAATGGATTCATTAGCAAGGACAAGAAGGTAGGGGAATTTAGGGTCCAAACACCATTAAAGTCAATAGACAGAGTCCTCCTGTCTTCAGTGGATTTTGAAGTAGGGCTTAAAAATAATAATACAATATTTAAAGTCTTTTTATGTAATCTCTGTTCAGGCTGAAATGGAGATGACAATTTTTTCTTATTGAATCGGAACACACACTATTTTTCAATGTAGTCTTTCAAAGCTATTTCTTTTAAAAGTGGGAACACTAATATTTTACTCCTCCTGAGATAGTCACATCAATTTATTTATGTAAGGCTAGTACAGAAGGAAGAAAAATAGTAGGGGTTAATTCTCAGCCTTGCCTCAAAGAGGCCTCCCTTTTGGCACACCTTTACTTTTGCATATGCAAATAACCAAGATTGCTATTGATTTAATGTAGATAATCATCTTCACCTCAGATAGCTACATAACATTAGCCACTCCTGCCTTTACTTTCAAGCTCAGAAGGGAAGGCAGGCTTTTGATAATTTGTCCCTTAATCTCTTGACATAAAAGATGACTATTTGAGAAAGTAAGAGTGTGCTGACAACTGCTGCTGAAGAGAGAAGGTACCTACCCTTCCTGACTTGAAAAGTGCTGAGATACGCCTATTATGCCATTGGGGGATTTGTTCTGCTTGAGTACACCTGGAAAAAAAGAACACCTGCACTGCAATAGACACAGATAGACTATACTATAGCAACCCCCAAGGCATTAGCTATATATACATTCAAGAATAATACCTATGGGCCGTTTTACACATCTCCAATGTAGCAAAAGCGCCATAATGTACACACCCACAAAAGAGTAAACAACGTACTCCACCCAAGAAGCGGAGCCACGCTCCATCCCAGCGAGTAGAGCCAGACAATAACAATGATCTGTGATGTGTGTTTCTTGGAAGTCCACCGCATGGATTGCAGAGGCTTAGTGATCACAAGGTATCGATCAATGGAAATAGCTAATAAAGTCATCATTGAGGTTATTCCAAAGAGTGCCCCGCAAAAAGCATACAGGTCACAGCCTAAACAGAAAAGTGGAGCATAAGATTTTTAGTTTTCTACACAAATGTAGAACTCTCTCTTACAGCCTCATGCAATAAACTTCCCATTTGTCATCAAACTGTTCTTGACTCAAGACACTTCTCTCATCTCAGAAATTTATATAGCCTTCCTGCGTCACCAGTTTATTTTTTGTTTAATAGGGCAAATATAAAATTAATATAAAAGTAAGCAGGAAAAATGTCCCACCCTCTACTGCAGGCTATGACTGTGAATCATTTGTCAATGGAAAACTGCCTCAACAAAAATCCAATACAATTAAAGTTACATTTTCCTGGCATGCTGCCCAGTATAATGACCTTAATTTTGCTGAAACAGACATTTGTCTCCTACAGACAAAAGGATATATCAAAAAAAATAACACTGTTTTATGCAGTGTTGTTGCAGATGTGTTGATCCCAGGATATTAGAGGGACAAGATGGCTGAGGTTCTCTCTTTTATTGGACCAACTTCTGTTGGTGAGAGAGACAAGCTTTTGAGCTCCACAGAACTCTTCTTCAGATCTGGGAAACCTTATTCAGAGGGTAAGTCCACATTGCAATGAGCCAGTTGATTCAAGCTCACAGGACTTGAGAAGTGGGGCTGTTTAACTATGGTGTAGATTTTGGGGTTTGGGATATACCCCAAGCTTTGGGACCTCCCACCTTGCATGGTTATAGAGACCAGACCATGCTCTAGACTGAGCTTCTACACTGCAATTCAACAGCCCTTCAGCCTGAGACCCACGAGCCCCAGCTACGGGTTTTTAATTGCACTGTAGACATATCCAGGGTGTCACTGCTGAATACTAAATACCAGGTGGAACAAATTGTTTAGCATAAGTAGCTAACACCTTTTTCAAGGGGCCATTCAAAGTGAAGTGGCCAGTTAACACTTCTCCAGTCTAGGGGAAAAGGGCCACCCAAATACCCTGAGAGAACCTGCTTCAGTACAGAAATAAAACCCCTCCGACTGCCACCCTACACTGGAACCCATACGAGGTATCAAAAATAATTAAAACCCACCTCAACGAGGACCACATCATGAAAGAAATCACTCTTCAGGCCTTCAAACCACCCCACAACCTCTCCAAGCTCACCATCAGAAGGAAGCTCCCCTGCGGCCCACCACTTCCTGTAGCTCCCATTGACTGGGAGTGGCGAATTGGGGCCACTGGGAGCTGCAGGGGAACCATGCCTGCGAACGGTCAACGTCTGCGAAGTGTCTTGCGGCCTGCAATCAGATTACCTGGATGGGCTGCATGCAGGCCACAGGTTGCTGACCTGTGCTATAAACTTATCTTCACTGCTATGATGATCAACATCCCCCACAACACACCTTCCAAGCTCCGTGGGTCCAACACATGCCTATCACAACCTGTGGCGTGCCTTATTCAATGCACTAAATGCCCCGTAACTGTGTGGGCGAAATGGGAATCACTATGCTCTTCAATGAGTCCACATAGGAAAACGATAGAAGACAAAAGACACCATATTATCTTTCACAAAATGATTGCTCTGTATCTGACTTCACAGCCGTTGTCCTCCAAGAAAACATGCACCCCTTCAGAAGGAGAGCCTGGGAGATTAAATTCATAACTCTGCTAGAGAGGATCAATCATGGACTGAACACAAACACTGGATTTATGGCTCATTTCAACAACCTGTAACCCACTTAATCCCACGCCGTGGTGCTAGAACTCTTAATAGAGGGGATGCTGAAAGCTAGCACCCTTACCCATCCTCCACGCACACACACCCCGCCCCTGAGCTGGGGCCAGGAGCAGAGCCACATCTCCTGGGATAGGGGGACCTAGACAGGGGGGAGGGGGCTGAAGATGGGGCCACAGCAGGGGTCAGGAGTGGGAGCAGGGTCAGGAGTGGCGCCCAAGGCCAGCAACCAGGACCCGGAGGGAGGGGCAGCAATTGGGAGCCCCGGGCTGGAGCCCATGTAAAACCTGGGGGTGCTGCAGGACCCTCCGCACCTCTAGTTCCTGTGCTTATGATCCCACGCCCCCCACCCATACTCTTTCCCGAACCCCTTCCCCATAAAACTGGACAGGGGTTAATTGGCACTTCACCTTTAACAGTCCCTTGAAACGTGTTTTAACTACTCATGCTAACAATTCGTTCCATCTTGTATTTAGTTGTGACACACTAGTACCTTTCCCAGACCTGAAGAAGAGCTTTGTGTAACCTGAAAGCTTGTCTCTCTCACCAACAGCAGTGGTCTAATAAAACTTCACCTACATTTTATCTCTAACTCTGTTTTATATAAATTAAAAATGCAGAGGTGCTTTTGACTTCATGCCTATTTAAAAGCCTATATGGAGAAAAGAGCCACTGGTTCTATGAAATATGGTACAAAATGTTCTTTTAAGCTACAATTTTTCACTTTGAGGCAGAACGATTTCTCCTTTGTATATTCTGCTAATAGACAAAGAGACACAGAGTGGCAGTTTGAAGAATTTGACCTTGAAATCAGTGTCAAATAATTGTTTCCTAGGATTTTCTGTGACACCGTGTCATTACACATGATGGTACACTAGAGAAACATGATGGTACACTAGAGACAGCACATAGTTCAAATTGACACCAAAAGTAATCATGTCAATGTCAGGAGCATGGAGTTAATGGACCAATCCTTCTTGCCTCACTCATGCAAATTGTCCCATTTAGGATCATAGGATGACTTGTGTAAGCATGGCAGGCAGGATTTGTACTGATATCTAAATAGCAAAATGGGAGAGACAAACAATATTGTGAGCCCAATGAGCAAATCTCTGCTGCTGGTACTAAATAGATTGTTTCAGGACCTGCTTCACCACCATGCTAATCCAGTTTAATGCCGACTTATTTCTATTGCTATCAATGGAATTATGTCAGCCTAAAAGCATTTGTGAATCAGGCCTTTAATCAGAGCTTGCAATATTTTCAAAGGAGCTACTGTTTAGACCTCACGTTTCCTTGTTTTGGTGAAGAGAGAAGCAGTTGAGGCCATCACTTGGTCCTTTTATTCTGTGATTCTCTTTACTGATTGACTGCTCCCAGGGGCCTCGCACTGGGTACCAGGTATACATTTCAAAACAAATAAATACATAATTCACCTTCACTCAAGAAAAAACACCTATATATGGCTTAACAAAATGATCCTACCTATTAATTATGCTACCCATCATCAAGCATGGTAACTGGCCTTACATGCTAAGTGGTCATGTGATCACTACGGTGTTGCTCTTGAAGCCAGAGGTTTGATTCCTTTCATTCAAAGAACTGGAAGGGGAAGGAACCAAACCTATAAAACACAAGAGGGTAGGGGATTCAGTGACTTTGTGCCAGTTCTGCTGGTTGATGATGTCAAGACTCTGGTTTGTGCCTCAAGAGTCTTGTGCTGCTGCCTCCATGACACAAGCTGATGGCTAAGCTACGTTCCCATGCAGGGAGAGATATGAAGTAGTATTGGAAAGTACCTATTTTGCCAAGTATCCACTCTTTGTGCAAACTGTTGATAAAGCAAATGGGGGCCTGAGAAGCAGACATCAGGAAGTCACTCACAGCCAAATTCATTATAAAGTAGTTTGGTGGTGTCCTCAGCTTCTTGTTGCTTAAAAATAATGCAATAAAAAATAAATACAAGCCAGATAGTTAACTTCAGTTTTACTGTTTACTTTGTCAAAGAATCTGCCACTTTCTAGGTTACAATTTTATGCTTCATTCATCAGTCCATTACCACAGCTATGGATGTCGGGATTTTGGATCAATGACTAGGGGAAGAGGAAAGGATCTATTTTCCAACATTTTAGCAATAAATGTAGAAATATATTGAATATACCCAGACTTACCGAACTCCATTTTAACAGAGCAGGAGAGAACTCAAAACTTCATGAGAAATATGTTTTTGCTCACTAGAGCTAGATCTGACATGTGCTGAGCACGCTCGGTTGCTATTCACAGCAGTAAGTGTTTATTTCCTTGGAGTCTCACATTATAGAGCTGTTTATAAAAAGCAAAACTATAGACTAGATACTTACAAGTAAAGCAGTAACTGTTGTGTAAAGAGACAAAATATCACAAGGTCTCTGGATTGAATTTCATTTCTTCCAACTAGCACTGTAGTATTTATAACATTTGCCTTATTTGCATGCCAAATTTCTGCCTGGGATAATTGTTACATCCCAGCTATAAATCTTTGAAGATATACATGCAGAATGGAAATGCTGAGACAATTTTAAATGTTTCAGTGCCACCTAATATAACATCTACACAGGGCAAAATACACACTCATTGCTGCTCTCTGAATCTACCATAATGATCACAGATGGAGTGCAATGGAATATCTTTATGATGTTCTTCAACAAAGAAGCTGAAGTAATTTATAACTACAGTAGATCATTGTGGCTACCATAATTCTATCTGACCCCTCCACTATAAAGAAGTTTGTATACAATGTTGAGTCTACTCTCTCAGCTTCTAAAACCATTAAACTGAAAAGTGACTGTAGAAGTGGCACTGAGGAGCTTTCATCTCAATGATTTTCTGTGAAGTTTCTCATTTGCATATTCATTTAAATTCAAGGCATATGCCAAAAGTGGCACTCAGCTTCCCTAAAGCAGTGACTTGTACAGAAAAGCCTGACCAAGGTGTGACCTACATTTTCTGCCCACTGTAAATACTGCTGTCTCCTCTCTCTCTCTCTGTCTCCCCACTCAATCTTTGTTGAAAATTTTAGCTGTGCCAAATGGATCCTCCCTTTAGCTATCAGAAAGTGCTTCAAAGCCACCATATACTAACTGTTCACCTTAGCAGGATACAAACTTCAAGTCTGCAATAACTGGCTGTGCTGTTTTCATGTACTGTCATGCTCCGGCCCAGAGACTGACTTCTGAGACAGACCTAAGCTATGATCTCCCAAGTGGCATGTGATGCTGTACTATAAAGATTACAAATGCCATTCTATATTAAAGTTTGGGGTCTGATTGGTTCTAGGGACTGCTAAAGAGATGTGGAACTTTTCACTTCTGCATGAGGTCTCTGGGTTGAATTTATTCCTGTTGGTAAGACCAAAAGTTGTCATCATTTGATTCCCAGTCAGTGGGCTATGTAAGCAGTGTCAGGAATGAGATATATTCTGACATCTGGTGGCGAACTATGGGAATTGCAGTGAGTCTTGGAAAATAATTCTGGGGCTGATCAATTTGCATAGACACACCCACTGCGCCTAGCCTGAGCCCACAGCAGCCCACATGGCCACTTCGGCTGATGAGGGAGCCCCAGTTTCTATGTTATTGGGGCAGGAATGATAAAGTGATGTTACTGTGATTATGTGAATGAAGGACTATGGACATGTACTTGGCCCTTGTTATGATGGAGAGACTCGCCATCATCTAGGTAGCACTCACTGGGCAAGGGCCATGCGTTTCAGAACACTGTGAGATTGAGAGAGGTGGTGGACAAGCACCTATATCTTTTGGTGAGGGTTGTGTCTGAGGGCCTCCCAGGCCTACTGCACCCTGCCTCTCTCCACTGTGGAATATCAGAACTGAGTTTTGCTTCCATTAGGAGCCTGGTTTCAGGCTGCTGAGCTGAAAATTGCTTTGGGCTCACTGGTGCACCTGTACTAAGGCTCCCCTACTGTATGCTGAAATCACTGAGCACTGTCTTAAGTAGGGGGGCCTGGAAAAAGTGCAGAGTGGCTGGTGCAGCAGAGCAGTCTGCGTGTCGGCTAGCAGGATGGCTAGCGGAGTTGTTGGTGCTGTGGAGTGGCTGGTGCGGCAGAGCTGTCTGTATGAGCCGTTGGTGCTACGGGCAGAGTGACCCGTGCAGCAGAGCTGTCTGTTGACTAGTGGAGGCGTTGGTGCTGCGGGCAGAGTGACTGGCACGGCACAGCTGTCTGTGTGTCGGCTAGCAAAGCAGCTAGCGGATCAACGGGCAGAGTGGTTCGTGGGACAGCCAGCGGAGCAGAGCAGAGCCAATTGCGGGGACAGCTGCAGCGGAACCTCATGGAGAGGCGGCGCAGTCGGCCTCGGACCACGTAAGGTGCCCCGTGCCCTACCCTCAGGCATTATTATATTATAACCAGGCTCCTAATGGAAGCAAAATTCAATTCTGACATTCCACACTGGAGAGAGGCAGGGTGCAGTAGGCCGGGAGGCCCTCAGACACAGCCCTCACCAAAAGGTATAGGTGCTTGTCCACCACCTCTCTCAATCTCACAGTGTTCTGAAACGCATGGCCCTTGCCCAGTGAGTGCTACCTAGATGATGGCGAGTCCCTCCATCATAACAAGGGCCAAGTACATGTCCATAGTCCTTCATTCACATAATCACAGTAACATCACTTTATCATTCCTGCCCCAATAACATAGAAACTGGGGCTCCCTCATCAGCCGAAGTGGCCATGTGGGCTGCTGTGGGCTCAGGCTAGGCGCAGTGGGTGTGTCTATGCAAATTGATCAGCCCCAGAATTATTTTCCAAGACTCACTGCAATTCCCATAGTTCACCACCAGATGTCAGAATATATCTCATTCCTGACACTGCTTACATCTACATAAAATTTAGTGGCTTCAGATCATGCAGAAAACAAACACAGTTACTGGGACCTTGGGTGGCCATCTGAGTACACTGAAAAGGCATAGAGACTAACTACCACATCCTACAGGTGATCCACCCAAAACAGCATTCTAGTTCACTGTGGAGAGATGCTCTCACTACTGCGATTTCTGTTGTATCAGTCATGTGGATGAATAGAAGGCTTCTGTTTCTAGCATTTGAATTCAGCCCCTTCCACAGGATTAAGAACATATAATATAAAAAGAGGTGACATCACATGTCTATCAGATACAAGGAGTATGCAGCATTTTTTTTATCTTTGTTCACAGAATCCATCTCCAAAATTCTTAGTATTTCAGGATTACATCCACAGGATACACCCATATGTAAAAACAGCCAATCTTGACTGGGCATACCAGTGGAAGGAGCACTATTAACAGGCCAAGTCTCAAAGTTGAGCTATTTTAAAATTTTTGTATGAAGGGCAAAACAGTAAGTGCTGCAGTAATATTTTGCTGTGGGAAAAGTGTAACAACATCAGTCTGGCTGGCATAATTCAGACAGCCAGGGCCACATTTACACTGTACGTGTCCCTAGGAACAGCATCTTCAGCTCCCTCCAAGCATACAGCTGACCCTGAACCAACAAAAACGTGAAACTTACTGCATATTGTATCAAATTCATGCCAATATACTGGCCCCTTTCCTGCCCGTGGCAGCCCTTCAAAGCAGCGTTGCTCACTCCTAGGCCTCTCTCTGCTGGCAGAGCAGTCCCGGAGCAGCGGAGGTAGCCAGGGTGCAGCCTTCCTGGAAAGGCCTGAGACCCTCTGCTATGCATGGGGTTCCCAGCCTGAGCCAGGGTGCAGTCCACCCCCACCCTAGGCAAGGTGCAAGTGGAGGGACTGTACCTCTCCCCACGGTGAGCAGTCCCTGGGTGTCTTCTGTCCCTCCCGCAACCCAGTGTGACAGCCACGCTCCGGCTCTGTCCATGCAAGTGAATGGGGTGCCAGCTACACCATGTCCCATCCTTCCCAGGCACAGAGCAGAGGCAGCGGAGATTGGGAGTCAGCTGGGATGCTCCCAGCAGCAGCAGCCACCCCTCCCAGTCATGGCTCAGAATGCCCCCATATGGGCTGACTCGGACGCTCACCCTGCTCCAGCCCCACATGCTGGGTCGCCACCAACCCATGCCAGGAGACCACTTAACTTTTAGGCACTCTTACTGTGCCTAACTGGAAATCCGGCCCTGCAGACAGCTGACTCAGATTCACCCCTCTGCTGCTGTGAGCAAAAAAGATGATGAAGCCCTCAAATCTTGGATGAAAAAGTACAAAAGCTGCAATTCCTGGCTCCACACCATACTCTGCTTTTCTCTCCTGATGGCATGAGAACTTTTTCATCAGTGTCAGGCTCTTGGCATGGGACTGGATGACCACTTCCCTGTGCCATTGTTCTCCACTAAATCAGCCCTCCCAGATGGGTGTGAAAAAACACCCCCCGAGTGACACAAATTTTGCCGGCCTAAATGCTGATGCGTACATCACTATGTCAGTGGGAGATACCCTCCCGCTGACACAGATACCGCAGCTTGTTGAGCTGGTTTACAGAGCTCTCCCTGCTTTATGTTGTCATGAGCCATCATAGTATAAACAGAGACAGGAATTCTACTGTCTGACCGCAGGCATGGAGAGCACTGATGGCATATCCTCATTTCATGTACCATTGCGCTTCCTGGCTCCAACTTTTCCCTCTCCAGCACCTTTGGGTGACTGTCTGAGGCAGTCTTGATAGCATCTTTTACGTATTCTTGGGCAGGAGAGGGTGAAGGGAGTCAGGAAGAGCAAGGGAGAGAATATAATGGTGCAATTAAGCATTTCTTCAAATCTGTAATTTTAATCCATCATAAAATAAGTCCCATGTGTTTATTTTCTCAATGTTTTGAATTACTCAAAGGAAAAGGAATGTATAGCAATGCTCCTAGTGATGATATGCACATGGTCATTACTGCATCTTACATCATCAAGAAATGTGTGCAGAGGGGAAACTGGTTCAGAATATTCCCTCTCGCACATAACACACACACACACACACACACACTCTCTCTCTCCTGTACAAGCTCAAGTCATTGGGCTTGCTAAATCAGCCATGTCTGGAACTGAATTTCTGTACCTGTAAAATGCATAAAAAACTAAAAGGTTTCCTATAACACCAATAGATCCAATTATAAGAACACAGGTTCCAGTAGCGTAAAGGATATGATCATTAACTTCTGCTTTTGTCACAGTGTGCTGACGAGTTCCCATATCCAGGATCTGGAGAGAAAAGCAAAAGGAAAAATAAAAAAGTTACCACAATCAGTGCTTTTAATCCAGGGGGCAATTAGTCTTTAAATTGTATCTTCCTAAACACATGGTACAAATTAAAGCCAGATTCTTACATACCGTTGAGACACTTTTGTAGGGCTGTGTAGAAAATTTGGCCTTGCCATTGACAATGCTATATTCGTACTATGCTTAAATAGAGCACTTCATTCTCCAAGCCTCTCTATCCAGCACCATGCACAAACAGTATACACAAATGTAAGGAAAAAATGAACTACTAGATCAGTGATTCTCAAACTTCAGTATTGGTGATCTCTTTCACATAGCAAGCCTCTGAATGTGACCCCTCCCCCAAATTAAAAACACCTTTTAATACATTTAACACCATTACAAATGCTGGAGCCAAAGTGGGATTTGGGGTGAAGGCTGACAGCTCATGACCCCTCATGCAATAACCTCGTGACACCTGAGGGGTCCTGACCCCAAATTTGAGAATCCCTGTAGTAGATTATGTGAGAGATCGCAAGAACAGCCTCACATTTAAGATAAGAATCTGGTGCTAAATATATCTAGCTACTTACCCTTCTGCTGGGGGAGTTGGATAGAGCTAAAAAATATGGAGTTTAAGGAGACTTCCTAATAAAATCCTCTTATTTATTTATTTTATTTATATTATTTAATATTTATGTCAAGTGCCATGATGCTTGCAAATCACTACGTATCTGGATAGCAATCTGAGGCCTCTGCTTGCCTGCGAAGATTTGTAACCAAATCCTCTCAACCCACCCCAATCCTCTTTGTCTGTCTTGTCTCCTGTCTGACTTGTCTCCATTTGAGGTAGAGATTGTCTTTTTTGTACGTGCCTGTATAGTGCCTAGTGTAATGGGGTCATGGTCTTTGACTAGTATTCCTAGATGCTACCATAATACCAGTGATAGTCTAATACATGTGCATGTTGCTCTACAGAGGTAATTGAAAGTATAGTACCTGCCCAAAGGAACTACCAAAAATAAATGCATACAATTTTAAAAAAATTGTTCAGGTCACCTGTAAACGGAGTTAAATTTCCATCATAATCCTGAATGTCCTTTTGTGGGTTAAATACAGATTTCAGTAAGAGGAAAACATTTTAAAAATTGTTAGAGGCACAACATACATTTTAGGAACGATGAGATTAATCTGATGATATGAAAAAGGCAAAGATGTGTTGGCATATAAATAGGCATCATATTTTCTGAAACAACAACCCAATCTAAATTAGCATGCATTCTATAGAATGCAACATAAACCTCAATAAAACAAACAAACAAAAGCTCATCATGCCTCTGCTTTTATCAGTAGCATTGCCAACTGTCAACATTATTTCTAACCATATCCCTTCAGTTGACCTTGGTAATTACAAAGGCGAAAGTTTCCGGTGTTTCTATTCCCCACAGTACTCTTGACTGATGGTACTGAGAACTCTACGTGGAAAAACTAGAAGAGGAAAAACAGCAGCTGTAGCAATACTTTGTCAGTACAAGCACATTAAATAATTTTGACATTCCCATTACTGCCACTATCACAAGTGCATTAATAAAAAAATGCCAACAATTCTCTGTGTATGCTTTTTTCACACAAGTTTAAGTCTACTGCTGACCAAATTCAGCAAACAAGATAGCCTGCGGCTAATTCATTCAGCTCTTATTAGCATCGTCAATGAGAAGAATTGGCAGTCTAACAGAGATTATTATTTACTTACTGCTAACAGTGTGTTGCTCAAAGTGTAGCCATATAGGGGTCCTACAAACTAGTTCAAACACTAACAGTTTAGATAGTAGTCAATGGACCTATGGCATTTTATACCAGCAGAGAATCCAGCTCACAGAGCTAAATTCTGCCCTCATTGGCACCCAGGATGTAAGGCAGGGCAGATTGGAACCCATAAGATCTAAACCAAGCGATAATACAAGCTCAAGAAGGGTTGGACTCTTCACCCAAAGGTATCACAGACTTAGTGGATATGAAGAAGGTGAGTGAAGCTCCTGTTTTCAATTTGCCTGCCCATAGTTCCAAAGACCTCCTTCATTTCTTTCTCTTTCTGACCTTTTCTATTCTGTATGTTTTTCACCTCCTATTGCCTCAGTTCTCCACACAACCACCATCCTCTTCCCTGAAATTAATGCAACCTCCCAGACCTGCACATAACAAACACAAATAACTGTGTGATCTTGTTAGTGTCACCCTTATCTGTGCCACCCACTGCTATCCTATTTGCTAGGATATGGCTCATTGCATCTTACCTCTAATGAGATAGTAAGCTCTTTGACACAGGAATTTGTATGTATTCCATGAGGTGCCCAGTACATTTTTGGATACTGTGAAAAATATAATAGGGCAGGTATGGGATGTGTGGGAAAGAAAAGGGCATTTGAATATAGGATCCCCAAAGCACAGCAAGGAACATTAGGAGAGAGACTTTACAGTCTAAGTCTAGAGTCAAAGAGGAGAAGCCCTTTGCTGGACAGCATTTATTTTCTCTTTGAATAAACTGGCAAGAACTTGGACAGGCTGGGAGGAGGGTTTACACATGGGAGATTATTTTATGGAACATCTTGAGGGTAGAGAAGCCTCACTAGATGTTGCAAGCACACTGTTTACTCATATTTATAGCTTGTGATCCACTATGACCCCCAGAGCCTTTTCCACAGTATTCCTTCCTAGTCATTTCCCATACTGTATGTGTGTGACTGACTGTTCCTTCCTAAATTGAGTATTTTGCATTTGTCCTTATTGAATTTCATCTCATTTTCTTCAGACTATTTCTTGAGTTCATCCAGATCATTTTGAATTTTAATCTTATCTTCCAAAGCACTTGCAACCCCTCCCTGCTTGATACCATCTGCAAACTTTATAAATGTACTCTCTATACCATTATCTAAATCATTGAAGACAACATTGAACAAAATTGGACCCAGAGCTTAACCCTGTGAGACTCAATCGATATGTCCTTCCTGCTTGACTGAGAACCACTGATAACTATTCTCTGGGAAAGGTTTTCCAACCAGTTATGCACTTACCTTACAGTAGCTCTATCTATACTGTATTTCCTTAGTTTGTTTATTAGAACAGCCTCTCCCCTAGTAGCTTTCTCCACCTTCAGACTGAAAAATGAGAGCTGCCAAGTTACTGTACAGCCAACGAGCCGGTACCGTATCATACAACTAACCCATTAGCAAGGATGAGCAGAAATGCCATGCTCGACATACGGTCCAGATCCAGGCTGACATTGATCAACGTTCTAGACATAAAACAGGCAACGGCCCTCTTATGGATATTTAAGAGGATTTAGTCCAATCCCATAAGGTGTAGATTCTACTGTTAGTTCCTGAGCAACCTCAGTGCTCCTTGGTCATAATATGATATTAGGTTGCTTAGAAACTTTCAAGACACACTAAGAATCTTGCAGGACTGGACAGAAAATAAGGACCTGTGAGACAGTAGGTACTGGATAATTTTTCTAAAAGACAGACCTGGGAGAACTGGAGAATTTTTTTAAAAGACAGAAGTGGTGAGTGGATTTGTGGCTTCTGTTTTGGATTTGATTGGGTTTCTGAGTAGAAACTTTAAACGGTTCAGAAATCCAGTTAACTACTCCTATTGATACTGAAAAAAACAGAATTTGACAAGCTTTCAAAATCATCTGAGGCTTTTTTTTCTTGTTATACAACAGACTATTTTATGCCAGAGTACATGCTCTTGGGCCATAACTGAACTTCCACATCAATGGAACAAGGTACTCCACGTTTGGCTTTGGGATTCACAACTTCATTAGGGACAGATTCTGTTTTGTGACTCCTGAGAGGAACAGCATGTGGCAAATTGCTGGCACTATTATGATGGGTCCTACGCTTTCTCTTCTTGTGGGGGATTCAGGGAGCCATTTGTTGCCCCTGAAGAGGGTATTAACTGCCCCACTAGTATCTTAGAGGAGAGGGATCTGGGCCCACCCTCTACTCCAGGTCCCAGGGGCCCTGAGGATAGCAGTAAACCACTTGAACTACATATTCCTTCCCCTGGGCTACTTCCCTCTCCTACCCTTCAGCTTGTGGGGTTTCCTGCCCTCTCTCTACACAAGCCAGGTGTCCCTTTAGCTATGATCTGGGTCTTCTTAGCTCATCGAGCACTTCTGCAAACTCTCCTCTGTTTCTCTCCAAACTGCTCTCTGCTCCAACTCCTCCAAACTGTCTGATTGAAGCAGGGTTTTTTTTATCATGTGACTGGCTTCAGGTGCTCTAATTGGCTTCAGGTGCCTTAATTGGCTCTAGGTGCTCCAACCAACTTCTAGCAAACTTGCTTCCCTCTAACACCCTCCTGCTGCCTGCTGGCCATTCTGTATCACAAGCACAAAAGACTCATCCTGAGGGTGAGGGACAAAGGCAGCCTTAAACCATTTTAGAGCAGCCTCAAATTTACAGTTAATTTGGTCACCCATTGTTATGATTTTATGTTTATCATGTCAATTGCTTCTCTAAGAAAAAGTGGCTATAAACCCACTTTAATTTACATTTTCTTCCAGTTCCTCTGTATCTATGTTACAGTATATAAGGGATCTTGAACTCCTTTATATATTGTCAAGTGGATGAGTGTGGGTCTAAGAGAATCTAACAAACTGCAACAGCAGATTAACTATTCCCCAAAACAAACATACAATCTAAAAAATTTACGAAGCCATAGGAATAAACCAGTTATATCCTCAACATCACCTCTCAGTAACCCCAAGTTCTCTGCATATCCAGTCTCATGACTCAATGTGCGGAGGGAAAATTACTAAATTCAGTTGTTTTGCAATTAATAGGACTTGACAGCAATAAATATGATTCACATGAAGGCCTCACAATGCACAGAACTAATCAATAAAAATGAAAATGTATTGATTGGTGAACTTTATAATTCTGTTTTGTCTGTTACAGAACTGTCTAATTTTTCCACATGCATACTTCCATGCCTCTGAAGTTTGTTTAACAGAGCCTTAAAGTGCAAATTCTACTCTGAAAATTATATAAAAATGGCATCAGATCTGCTTTCTGGAGGCATTCAGAATTATATCTGCAGACAGTGATAAAGACGAGTTTTATTTCTATTATTTCTGAAAAGTCAGCACAGAGAGGAGAAAGATTTGGAGTCTATTCCTTCTTACACATCATCTACAGTATTATGACAGTGATGTCCACAGGGTCGGCTCTACCTTTTTTGCCTTCCCAAGCAAAAAAAAGCCGTCCAAATTGCCAAAGGAAAAAAAAAGCCACCCAAATTGCCAAAGCTCGCACATTAACAGTAATTTTCTGTCACTACTGCCCTGTAGTAATGTTAAGAGTGAACAAATGATGACGTTGTAAACACTATTTGCTGGAGGTTACAATATGATTATAGTTCTTGAGACTGAATATAAAATAGACAAATTGCTTAGTGATTTAAAGGTCTAGAGAGTTACCCTTAAAAGCCACAAAAGTAATACTTGACACACTGTCAAGAAGGGAACTGCAAACATTTATCCTTGTCACTTGCTTAAACCATTCGGTGTTCCTCCTCTCTTGCTTCAGTAGCATTTTTAACAGAACATATGATTGACCTCCACCTGTAGAAAGACTGCAGTGCTGTACATCCTTCTCAAGTGATGCTGTACACAAATTCCATGGTGCAATGGTTTTGAACTTAATCATCAATCATAGCCTTTTCCCCGCCAATGTTCCACGTTGCTTTTTTGATGGTGTAGATGAGCCCTTCGCTGCTCGTGGCACAAATGAGTCGGAGACCGCTCTTTTGTCAACACCAATGCCCTTTTGTTTCCCTGTTCTAGTTCCCACTATCACCTCTATACAGTTCTGTACACTATAATACTCTTAGGTAGCTGCTTAGGGAACAGCTAGCTCCTGCAGCTAGCCAGGAACAGCAGCCACTTGCTCCTCCCTTTCCTGTTCTTCCCCCTCCTCCCCCCATACTTCCTGCCTGCCTGCCTGCCAGCTTTATAAAGCCTTCTGGCCATAAGGCTCACAGGTGCTTTCCCTTAAGCCCTTCTAAGAGCAACACCCTGCCAGCTCCAATTAACTCCCCTCACTGGGAGCTGAGCTAGAAGGAACTGAGCTAACAGGGGCTGGCTCAGTGCCTCTTGGCCAGCACCCTGTTACAGATGGCAATGGTGGGATTTATGTTGACTTTAATGGGAGCATATTTAGGTCAATCCTGGGCATTTTTTAAAACCTCACATTTTGCTCTTCAGGGTGAGGATTATCTTTTGTTCTCGTGTACTGTTTCAGAAGAGCATTGTCCTTACTAATAATTCTTAGAGTGAACGTTTCATCAGTAGTGTACATCTAATGTAGGTAGAAAAATTAAACAATTCATGGCACATGATACTTAATGTCAAAATATTACTCCTGAAGGGTAAATAATCAGAAAATAATTTCTCTTCATTGGATAATGACATTTCTGCAACTTGTTTCATACAACTACTTCGTTCTCTAATTTTGTAATACAAAATAAACCAAATAAATGTACATCCATGAAACTATCTCTTCAGTCACTGTTGATTAGCAGAGTCCAAGAAAGAACATTTCAAAGTGATTCTTTCTCCTCCATTCCAATAGTTTTATAGTGCCTTTACTTATTTAAACCTAAAATGTTCATGCTCTTAGTCCATCGTACAGAGTAACTACTTTGGTTAACTGGACTTTTATTTTTAAACATTATTTCTTTTTAAATGGGAAGCACTACACATACACAATATATTTCATTAAGTATTATTGCAGCCACACAGAGACTCGAATTCAACACTTACCCCCAGAGAACTATGCTGATTTTACACCAGGTGAAGATCTTGCTCACTGTACATTTACCCAGTAGACCACAAAAGCTTTAATAAAGTCATCAAGCTGCAAATTATAAGGCCTCTAAGTAATACCATCCATTAGACGGAATACCATAATCTCTCTTTTGGAACTGTACCTGACATTTTGGGATTTAAAAGTAAAACTTTTTATTCACATATTTATTTATTTTGATTACTGTTAGGTATCTCAACACTATATAATTATGTATCTGTTCCAGGAATATGCTACACTTACATTTACAGTTGCCTATTTTTTGTGTTTGTAGCTGTTACAGAGACAATTAGGGAAATTCACAAATTAGGGCTGGACTCTCCAGTCCATGAATTTGCTTTGTGATGCTCTGATGACTCATAGTTGCCATAAGATCACCTTAACTAGCCAGCAGAATAGTCCATCAGCTCAGGGGAATCTTTTGGTAGCATAGGAAAACTCCTAGGGTCCTATGCCATCCCCTATGTGACCTCTGTCCACTGAAAAGGAGACAAAGCACACCTCTATGTCCTCCCCTCAGCTACTTTAATGGCTCATCTGGGCTACTGACAGCTAGTGCAAATACTTTTTGTTTGTTTTGTTTTAAATACTGCAAACATTTGAAAGCATGTAAGCACCAATATATAAACAAACAAAAAAAACCCCATTTAAACTGCATCAAGATTATTAACAATCTGATTTTATCACACAAAATCAAGACACAATAATTTTGCTAGGATATTTCATATAAGACGTATTAACAAAATACACACCATGATATAATAAAGGTCTCATACAAACTGACAAAACCAATTAAATAAGAAGTGAAGACCCCAAATCAGTTTTTAGTGGTGCCATTGTGATTACAGGTGTTCTTGAGATCGGGGCACGTGGTGCATTTAGGCACTTTGATAAGTGGTCTGATTTTTAAAAGTGCTGACTTCAGTGTGAACTGCTGAGGGCGCAGCACTTTTGAAAGTCATGCCACTTTGGGAGCCTAAAAGTCATCTTAGTGTAATTTTGAAAGCCCATTTTAAAAAATCTCATCCAAAAAGTACTCATCTGGGTATGCTATGAGAGCAAACTATTGAGATTTAAATGACATGTGCCTTAATTTGTGACTCATTTTAAAATTTCTTTCACTTTAGTAACTGTCATAACCCTGTCAGTTACTAAAATCTTGGCTTTTATAATAATAGTTTACCAAAAGAAAAGAAAAGATTATCCTAGCAGACACAATGATGGTCATTTTGGCTAACAAAATTAGTTTTGTGGGAACTTTTAAAGATTACTGAATTTCAGAAACACTTTATTCTAAAATATTTATAAAGCAACATAAATGTATTTAGATGGGAAAAACATACATAAATTGTATAGAAAGAATCATATAAGTAGTTTGGCAAAGCCACCCCATTTCCCTCCAAAGAATTAAAAAGCAATTTGCAATGCACAAACAAATCCCTTTCATGATAAATTTTCTTAAACAATGTACAAACCTTCACACATGTTGCTTAACATTGCACTACATTAATCAGCTCCATACACAGATTACAACTCTGAAATCTGCTTTGGGGGCTTCTAATGGGTATGCTTTTCTCCATCAACACTTTCTGGCTATTATCAAAAAGGTCTGATGGGCCCAGCTCCTGCAGGAGCAACAGGTGCCTGAGTGAGACATCACTTGGTGCACCAGTCCCATGGAGAGGGTTTAACTCAGAGAATGTTTCAGAGTGCCTACAGCCTTAGTCCCATAATAAAATCATTGTTCCTTATAATAAAGGGAGCAAGTTTTCCTATGGGAAGATTGAAGTTACCACCTCCTAAGAGCAGCAGTCAAAATGTATTGAACCAAAATCAACACTGATAAAATTCGTCAAAAAATCAATAAAATAGATACATGTTAAGTATTAAGAAAGCAAACCAGAGCAGAGGAATCTGTTTACACCACACACACTCCCCTTCCCAAATAAATCCCAGGACAGGACTCCCTCGCCTTTCGGATACTTTACAATGCTGGGTTTACGTGTGTCTCTCACACGCACACTGGACGGAGGATTTCCGAAAGAAAGAAAAGCCGCATCCCAACGGGTCCCTGTGAGTCCGGGGGCGGGGGGGGGGGGGGGGGGGGGGGGGGG